>CM052279.1:24430710-25007720 GCA_028455765.1 Lasioglossum oenotherae | reverse complement strand
CCTTAAAACTGATACCTCAACTTCGGTGCAGCGCGGTACGCGATACTCGATGTCATCCAAAAGGTCATCTAATAATCTCATAATCTAATAATCTCATTCGATTTCGGCGGTCTTGTCGAGACCGAGTTTGACCTTGTCCCGAATTGTCGAAACTCGCAGCAGTTTTACGGATCCGTTGATCGCGCGTCGATTCATAGCTTTCGGAGCCTAGTTCCTTTCCGAACGCGTTCTCCTGGACGCGATTTGAACCGGAAATCGACTGGGACGGAGATATCGGCCAGGATTTTCCACGAGGTTTTCGGAGAAAGGAGGTCGTATCGGACGCGCGCTTTCCATCGAGATCGATGTTCCCAAAGTTTCGAACGATTCCGCGCGCGAGCAATTCTACGACGATCGATAGGGGGGAGGAAGACCGTGAATACTTGCCGATATACATGTACAGAAGCTATTCCGCTGAGAATGAGCCAGCATTGCAAGCGACCAGGAGCGTACAGAGGCGGACAGTAGCGGGTAGAAACGAACATGATCCGCTCGAAAACTGGGTGGTCAGCAGCAATTCCGTGAGAATCAATCCGATCTCGATCGAATTCTCGAAACGTTACCGTCAACTGTCCGTTTCCTGCGATCATCGTAGACCTTTCCAGCCTCGTCTATCGTTCGCTTCTAATTGATAAGGTTCGCTCGGAGGTGAAGTAATCGGATATCGGGAACCGAGAGGATAGGGGACTCTAGATTGACTCTTATTTTCCAATTAATTAAAAAGAAATCTGTGCGACGTTTAAACACACACAAAACAAAAAACAAAAATATACGCAATTTCCTGCAAAAAAGTAAGTTCTGCAAGTTAAAAAAAACATACATTTTTCACTAATGTTTGTTGATAAAAAGTAATGAAAGCACATTCGAATTTTCAAATGTCAAAAGAAAATTTTGGATGTTGGTCCGGCATTTTTTTCCATTTTTCTGAAACCATTTGTTTTACGGAAAACAGTAATACGGCATAAAAGATGCAGTCTGTCTGGATCTACAAGTTTCGTCTAACGTATTTTTCAACGTGATAAGTAGTTTAGAAGATATACCAGACAAATGATGTTATGAGCATTATATTAATTATTTTAATGTTTGAGGACCAACGATGAGCTGAAACGATGCACAGATTTTTTAAAATCATTTGGAACAACCCTGGTGGTGCCGTAAAAGAGATTTTGATAAAAATTTTTGACGAGAGTGAATAAGAGCCATCCTAGGGGACGCGCTTGACCATGACCGAGGTCACTGTGCCGCTCGTTGGCCGCGTTCTGGGCGTTCGTCGCATTCGTCGTTCGTTGGGATGACCAGGCCGACGTTGGCCGCACGCCAACCACCTTTTGGAAAACCTCTTTAACGGAGAAATTGTTCGTCGACTGTACGCGAACGAGTCGGTCTGGCCGCGACGATAAATCTCGACTCCGCGTCGCTGGTCCGATTACCGGTGCGAGATTCGACGAAGAATCATTCCGGTCGATCGATCGACGCGCGTTACACCGTTCACAAGTGCAAACTAACTTATCGCGGCTCTAGATCGTACAGTCTACAGCGGTGGTTCTTAACCTTTTTGTAGCCAGGAAACACTTTCGATTACATGAAAAATTTGCGGAACACCAAAACTAATGATCCAAAAAACAAACAAAAACATCCCGCGTAGAGAAATAAATATATTTTAGAAAATATATTATTCAATATATTTAATATATATTTCGCTGAACACTTGTTAAAAGCTTGCGGAACACCAGTGTTCTAGAATAGTGCTCCCCAACTTTTTTATCGCCGCGGACCGGTCAACGTTTGAAAATTTTATCGCGGCCCGCTGAGGTGTAGAGGGGGGGGGGGAGAGGGACGTTGATTGTTTATATTTCAGATTTTTCTGATTTAATAATTTTAATTTAATTGTATTTAATGTTCCGTGGGCGGCCCGGTACCATTTGATCCACGGACCGGGGGTTGGGGACCACTGTTCTAGAGTGTCTAGAGTCTAGAGTCTGGGTTTCCGGACGGAGGAGGGAAAGTTCGAGCCGAGGACGATTAAAAATGGAGTTACCTCGGAAGTCTTAATGTTCTTCTCCTCCTCCGACCGTCCGTTGCTCCTGCAATTACGAGGAACGCGAGCGATTCCGCTCGTAACTTCCTCCCAAAAGAGGTGCAATTTTGATGATATCTTTCCGGGGAACTCGTTACGTTAACGCAAGCTCGACTCGAATTTCGTGGAGCCGGGGATGGAGGCTCGCGGTCCGGCTACCGAGAAATTCGTTCTGTAAGCGGTAGACCGAGCCGCGCCGGCAGCCATATTACACGGTCCTATGAACTCTCGGGCAAAGGATCGCCAACGAGCGCCGATAAACCGACGAGATCGCTTTTGCTCGACAAACTTGCGTTTTCTCTTCGACGCTCGACGGAGTTCGGGTGCGACGACAACGTTGCGAACATCGCGTTGACTCGAGCCTTAACCTTTACTCCGTATTACAGTAAATCCTCATTTACTGTCCAATAGCCGTGTTCTGCACGGAGAGTGATCGTATAGGGACACTATCTTTTTATGACTGCGTCTACTGCGCCGACCGCGCCGAGACTACAATAGAGAGCCGAGCATAGAGAAAGACAGAATGAAATACGGATCGCGTGGCCCAAACGTGTCGCTGTCGCCGGCACAGGTTAAAGAATGTCCCATACGCTGTTCTTCGTTGCGTCTGAAACTTTCATCGTCGTTTAAACCACTAAATACAATTGAAATTACATCGTGTTTAGTGTCACTTTAATTAGAAAAATGCCAGAAATAAGTTAGTGAAAGTCCCATAAAAAAATAATGAAAATTAAGAAGTTTGAATATTCGATTCACCCGAGTCAATGTTGTGGTGTTCACACCGATATACCCGAGCCAACATCAATCGTCGTCGCCCTGCGGAGCGACTCGGCGTTGACAGGCAGTGGAGTGGGTAGGCACTGGACAGTGATCGCACAGGCGACCCCGGACAGTAAATGAGGATTTACTGTACTACGATCCTATCGTTGACTGTATACAGGGATGTAATTGCACCTTATACATTTTTGGTGTAAAACGTTAAGAAAATATTTGTCTACATGAGTATTTTTGAAGTTATATTGATTTGTAAAAGATAAGTATACAATACTTTAAGCATGTAATGTAAAATAAAATAATTAAGAAGTTTTGTGGAGACGAAATAGTAAAATTAAATCATATATTTAAACGGTGTTCAATTAACGACTGACTAATTTCCCAAACAAACCGCTCCCTCATGCACACTCATTTCTTTATCTCGTTCAACCAAATTCCCTTCATACATTTTGCCTCTCGCTCATAATGTTCCGTTTTGATTCTCACCACACATATCCACCTCTTATACTGCATTCGTCAAACTTCATCGGAAGTGATCGCTAGCTGTTCATTTGGTAAAAAAGCAACTTGCCCAAATCGATGTTTATTGAATGTATATTGCTTCCTAAATGTCCACGACATTCGAAAACGATGAACTTAATGCGATTTATTGAAAATTGTGATTAGAACAAGCATTTAAAAATCAACATTTTATGGATCCTATATATTTGCCACCGAAAAATTACCTCTTTTCTTATTATTTTATTCTTTCCTTAGGTCACCTTGAATTTTTAAAAGTCAATATGTATTTTTGACTTTATAATATTGTAGCTGATATCAAAACGAATCCAACGACTTAAATTACTATACCTTTAAACTTTCAAATAGTGCTAAAATATTAATGAACAGCTAGATTGAGCGCGTGGACCAGTGTGCGGCGAGTGCAGTGTGGATCGCAGAATGCTGCGTCGAGATGTGTCTAGGAGATCCCGCCTTTAGAAATAATCGCAATGTCCGCGGAAGCATTGTGACATCACGGACGATTCGCACGATGTCCGCGAACAACTTGTACAGAGAAACCAGCGAAGTGCGCGAAAATATAAGATTCGAATGAAGTTTGTAAGAACCGATCCCGGACGGGGCGAGTGTAAAAGTAAGTACTTTGCACTATGTAGTTTGTGCTTCGCCGGGTAGCCGCCTAGGGCCTACAAACGTTACGATGCGACTTCGGCGTCGACGATGTTGGAGCTCCGTCGGGGTTGTCTGGAAGATTCCGGCAGCAAAACAGTCTAGCGCGGGGGAAAGCGCAGCTGCCCTCCGAGGGTTTTTGCCGGGAGGTGAATTCTAATAGATCCGGTCGGGAATCTCCGAGGGTAATTTATCTCGGAACGGTGGCGGAGTTTCGAAGAAGCGGATCGACCGTCCTTGAGACTTCCCTCCGCTGTCTCAGCCTCGGTCCACGTTTCTCTTGCTCTTGCTCTTGCTCCGACCCGTCGACGTGGACGTGGACTTGGACGCAAACTCGAACCGTAGCCGGCTATGCTGGGTAATTTGCCGAGAAGATCGATAACCGATAATTTACGCGGCGGTTAAGCGTCGTCCTCGGACAGCTCCATCGTCCGTGCGCGGTAGCTATCGCCCGTGAGGAAATCGAAGCGTTTCGCACGCGACCGACGCGACGCGACGGCTATTAGTCGCGCGAGGACACCCGGTTCGTGCTGCGGTCCTCCGGTGGGGTTGCCGCGAGGGACAAATTCTTTACTGTCGCCGAACCTGCACGTCATCGGATCCCCGACGGAGCTTTTCCACCGAAAACCTAAATCTACGAAAATTCAATCTATTCGGGAACTATGAAAAGCGGCGACTGCTATGCCGCTCTGCGACATGGACGATCGGCGAAGCATTCGAATCGAGAGAGCGATGGGCGATCTAAGAAAACCGTGGGTCAGGGTGGGATCTTCTAAGCACGTCTGGACGCAGCGTTTTGCGATCATGAGGCCTGTTATACTCCGTTCATCACGAACGCAAACTTATGTTTAGACCGTATATGTATGTATGTACACTTGTATGTAGACCATATTGTACAGTTAGGAGCAAAACTAATCACACACACATTAAGTCAGAATAAATTTTTTTATGAATGGACCAAACGACTTCAAGTTCACTGTAACGCTAGAAGAATTAGTTTAGTGAATGAAGTCTAAAAAATTTGCTGAAAAAAATGTATTTAGTCGTTATTGTGGAATACAATAGTAAAAATCGATGTTTACGACTTCTTTAGCTGGGCCAATAACGAAAATTTAAAAGATGTGTTTGGTAAACTCGTATAAATTATATACGCTCCGAAAATTTCATTGACACTGGTTAATTAGTTCACGAGTTATAAACGATCAAAAGTGGCAAATAGGCCGGAAATCTTGAAAAATTTCTTTTCACATCCTTTAGTAAACTAATTGCTCTAGCTCCCAAAAAAGTTCAAATCGTATAGTACAATATTAAAAAAGTTATAGTCTTCTTTAGAGCGGTCTTAAACTTTTGTCCGCTACTGTATATGGTCTAAGGTCGAGACACACAGCAGGAAGTTACGACGGAGTATGGATCGCAAAACGCTGCGTTCAGACCCGCTTAGGGGATCCCATCTTCAGGCAACACCGGTTCGTACTCATTAAACCTGTGCGCGCAACTATTCACCGCTGGTGACCACTTTCCCGTTGTGCAGTCTGTGTTGCGTTTCGTATCCTCGCCTCTTATTGATACATAGTCGTATATCGAAGGACCGAATCCGATCGAATCGTGTCACCGCGAGCACAGAACGAACGCTGAGAACAGACGGAAAAGCGGAGAGCACGGTCGATGCGGCCTGTAATCGAGATCCCGACCGTCCTGGGTAATCACAGCGGGATGTGGTTAGACGAAATAAAGGGACGAAGCCATCGCCTGGTATCGGATGGGACGAATGGCGAAAAACGCGGCAGAAAAACCCGCGGTCGCAGTCGACCCGACGGAAAATCCGGTAGCGGGTTCGCGGACTGGTTTCGAAGGTGCCCATCCCCCGTACTCGGTATATCTGCTTGTGTGCGTCGTCTCGTATCGTCCTGTATCGTCGAAAGACATGGAGCTGTCGGGGAATTCGGTTAAGATTGCGGTTCGTTAGCGTACCCGTTCTAAACCGATATCTATCGGGACGTGTTTTACAGGTTCCCTCAAGCTGGATCCGCAGGCAAGAATATCGCAGTTCCAGTTCACAGCAATTCCCGAACTCTCGTTAACAGTCTACCGAATCGTGGCCAATATCTACGTTTCGCGGCGTGCTACCCCTAATCCGGTCCGTTCATCCCCGTTCAAACTGCCCTTCGTTATGTGCGAAAAGCGACGAAGATCGACTTATTAGGTTGGCAACTAGATTCGCGACCTTTTGTTTCGTAATTCTTTTATTGTATCATTATAACCTCATTCAGTGACTATTCCTTTTGAACTGTATGTCATTAGGAAGCTCTGAATTTTGCGATTACTTTGATATAAAATACTCGTGCTTAAAAAATATATATAAATTACTTTGTTTGCGAAAATGTGGAGGTCGCGAACTTAGTTGCCAACCTAATATTATGTATTAGCCGTGGGCGAGTATCGAAAATTAGTGATTATGAATATTAGTGGAAATCTATGACATTCGTGTCTCCGAACAATATAAAATTTCGGGTTCCCTTTAGGTAGCCGATGTATGTATCACTAATTTTCGTGTCCCAACCCCAACCCGAGTAAAACACCCACCTCTATTTATGATCAGAGACCGGTTGCGATTATTTCGACTACCGCTATTCGTTGCAAGACCCACCGAACGGTTGTTTTTCATGGTCTGTGACAAATAGCGAGACAATCGAATTCCTGAGGAGTTCGCCGGGACAGTTTGTCGTTGCGTCGAAGCGTGAGTAAAGGATGGTAGAGCGTGGAACTGTTGCGTCGGCGGGTCAGCCACGAAACGAGCCAGAAACACGGGTAACCATTCCAGCGGGGGTCTTTTCGTGCAACGTCGCGAAAGGAGGCCACGTCGAGTCCGTAACTCGAAGTCGCCGCGATGGCAGCGGTGATCAAGGTCGACTAGTTTCCCTTTTCCCGATACGAGAAGATGGCTATCGACGCGATAAAAGCGAATCTCTATCCCCGCTGCTCGACAAGGCGAGAGAGCGGCCCTATGTAATGGCCGATAATGGTTCCGTTTCAGGATACGGTGCGACGCACTACCCGACACAACCCGGCACGTAAAGCACGGCTCTTCTTATCCGGTCGGTCGCGTGCTACCCCTTCGGTTCTTAGACCGGGGTGCTTTGCTTATCGAATAAGCTTCCCCGGATCCTCGTTCGTACGCGAAATACACTCGGCAGACGACTACACTAGAACTAGCGACGATCAAAACAGCGCATTGCTGTACTTTGTCCCAGCTCTCGCTCTTCAGAGAATTGATCAGAAAGGTTAATTTCTTTCATCGGACGACTCCCGAGCGCCACAACAAATTTCCGTCCGATTGCGCAACGATAATCGTAAATGAGAATAGTTCGCGCCGTTAATACACCATTCCGCGTTTCGCAAATGTTTCGAGAAAACATTTTCATCGGGCGCCATGGTAATCGGGCGCTGTTTCGCGCGGCAATGTACATATTTCCATCCGTCGAACCGCAAATAATAATTCGAGTTCGATCGTATGGCATATACAAGTTATTTGCCAGGGGGCACGGGTAACCGCTGTTTTAAACGATCGCGTGCATCGAATCGCGTTCTCGTTACTTTTGCCTCGAATTGCCCGGTCCCGGTCGGGTTTATTCCGCCCTGCTTTGTTCGATCGAATTTTCGGACGTTAATGCTGACCCTCGCCCTCGGAAAGCCGAACGCTTCGCCTATTGGATAGCGCTATACATACAGGGTGTCGCTAGAATATTGCTATTCCTTGAAAAGGGTGATTCCCGAGGGCTCTTGAAGTACCTTTTTTCGTCACTGTCGTAACCGTTTCCCGTGAATTCGTGTTCCCTCCTCTTATCTGGCGACTTGGTCCCACTGAACGCGGCGTTAGCATTGGCTGACGTATCCGTCCGATGTAGTAGGGCTTTGATTGGTCCGTGTTTATCGTTAATAACTTCTTAACTAAGCCGCGGAGAACATTTCAGCACAGGAAAAGTTACTTCAAATTAACTCGGGAATCATCCCATACAACATTTTTTACTCTGTGTAGCAGCCATGCGAAAATTCTTTGGAAGGCGTCTGGTCTCTTCGTTGCGCCCGATCGTGAATAAAATTTGGGTCGAAACGGACCAGGAGCTGAAGTAAAAGTAAAAGCGAAAGTAAAAGTAAGAGTAAAAAGTCGCGCGAGAACAAAGCGACGCGCGAGTCCGATGGCGCCGCGCCAAAACCGTCGACAGACCTTCCGACTTCCGGTGAATCTTTTCGCCGATACGAACACGGAAATGCAGTTGTCGTCGAGCTTCCGCAGTATGTACGTCGACAAAGTCCGCGGACCTCCGAGACGCCACATTAAACCTTTCGCTACGGAAAATAATACAGAAGTAGAAATCTTATAATTGACGGAGAACATAACTATTCTTCGTGCAAGTCACAGAAACGTAACCTGCATGTTTTATATTAGGTGTGCAAATAAGTTTCTTCCCCTTTTTTTCTACGATCATAACTTTTGACTGAATACGAATAACTTCCCGATTTTTGTGCCACATAAAAGAGCGTTCTTTTAGCTTTAAGAAGAGTGGTGATAAGCGCTCTAAGATCTTCCAGTCCTATGCAACAATTTCAAGCAATACGCCGTGCGAGAAGCATCATTTGCGTCACTGCTTACTCTTTGCGTTCCAGCTTAGAAAATCAGCTGTTGAAGCTACTAAAATGGTTCATGCAGCACTCGGAGAGAACACGCAAAAAGTGGTATGTACCAAAAATTTGAAGCCGGAAATTTTAATTCGGAAGACGACGATCGTTCAGGTGCACCGAGAAAGTTCGATGACGGTCAGTTAGATGAATTGCTCAACAGAAATCCGACCCAGACGCAAGAAGAATTGGCAGAAAGATTGGGAGTCACCAGACAAGATTTTATAATATTTTACATACATAAAATGCAATAAAATCTTGAATTTGGAAAAAAGGGGAAAGATCTTATTTGCACAGCTAATATTAATGACATAAAAAAAATTGTGTGTTACATCGCATTTTTATCAAATTTATTAGATCGCGTGTCATCTGCACGTGTCCGGTACTTGCACAGAGAGAAGGAGAGTAACTTTTTCCCCTCAATTCGTGCTCCCTCCCCTCATCTGGTAACTGATAGATTCTCCGCTAACCGGACGAATCGCGTTGCGAACGATTTTACTAATGGCTGACGAACCTTGCGAAAATTATAACTCGATCGGGTATTTTATTCGGCCAAGTCGCGATGTTTCGTGGTGCTTATCGCGAGAAAAACGCTTTCTCCGACTAATGAGAGTTTTTTTGGCAAAATTACTGTTCGGGCCAATCAGATTTTACGTATCCCGGTTGTTCGTGGACGTCGAAAGGGGGCGGAGCTCGTAAAGCTGAGCCGACGCGTGCACCTATCGTCCGCTAAACTCGTCGACGACATCGACGACGGCGATGTGTCTCCGGAGATTTCGGAACGACGCGATAATCCCCGGATAGAACCGTCCACTAACCGCTCGGACGTTTTTCCGGCCGATCGTAAACCGTTAGCCTTAGCGACCCCGTGCGGCTCCTCGGGACTGTTCGCAGATACTTGCGGCCGACCGACCCCTCTCGATTCCGCAACTTCTTCCGGTAGCTTAACGTCGCGCCGCGCCATTTGCGTTTCCTTAGACGGATTCTCTTCCTCCCGTCCCGTTGACACGGGACGTGTTCTTTCTCCTCGACGATTTGTTTCTCCGCGCGCCGGTGGTTCTTTCTCGGATACAATAAAGTCTCGATCCAAGACCGATTCTCGGATAATGAAAAATAAAGAGGTTTTGTAACTGGATTAGTAGTTCGCACCGATATACCCGACCCGGTGTCGCATTTCGCGGCAAGTTTACCTTTTATACTGCTCGGCGACCGAGGCAGCTCGAGCTTCTTGGTCCCTCGCGGGGTATTTCCCCCAGTAGAAGGGGTATGCGAACAGACTAAGATCGACAGCTTCCGTCGAGCTTACGTCAAGATTTTACTGTAGTCAATTTGCATTTTCCATGTTAGAAATGTATAAATTCGTTCCCTGAACCGATAAAATTCGAGGAACCATTGGCCGTCAAAGCTTCGGCCGAAAAAGATCCACGGCGATGTAATTTTCCGAAAAAGCTGCCCTGGAACTCGACGCTAGTAACGCGGTCCTTTGTCGGATTCCGATGCGACGGCGATTTCGGAAGTTTCCGGTCGGGCTTCCGTCCCGTAAGGTAGGCAACCGTAAAAGCAGTTTCGGTGCCCGGGGATCGCGTTTCGAAAATACGACGAACCATCGATCGAATTCGTACTCCGCTTACGGAGAGATACGTGGAAATTCGTGGAAATTCGGGGGAATGAGAAGTTCTGGTGGTTTGGCGTTCACGTTTCTCGTTACACAGGGCAGCCGCGCCGCGGATTCTCGGTGACGGATTCGATTCGTGCGAAGATTTCTCGGCGGCGGTGGCTCGGGCGAATTTTGAATCAATTAATCGTCGGTATCCGGAGCCGGGACGGGAAGAAGGCGCAGCTTCCGCGCACTTACGAGAACTAATTACTCGATACTTCGTGACGGGCGGGTCGGTTCAAGTTTTCCCGACGCTGCTGGAGCTCTCGAGTTTCTCCCGGCGAACTTTGATAAATTGCGGCTCGTTTGTTCCAACCCCGAGGCCCCAGCGCGAGACGGCCTCCTCGGTCGGCCCGCTGCGCTGGCTTTGGCTGCCGGCTAGGGCTGCCTGCTGTCGGCTGTCGGCTCGATCTCTCTTCGCACCACGATACGACTCGCGATCGGGTACGCTGAAATCGTCGACCTTTCTTTTCGCAAATCGTATCCGACGCTTCGATCACCCATAACCTGTTCGCAGGCTTTGCCGTGATCGCGCTACGTTCGTGAGAAAGAAAGCTCGATCGATTATGTCCCAATAATAATTTCGGACGATGTTGAAATGTGAAAATTCGAGAACTCACGATTAGGGATGAGATCAAGTTCAATATGTTTAATATGATTATATTTGAAAAGTATTCATTTCATATTATACAAACTGATATCGATCCTTGGAATGAGTACTTACAAGTTTCGAAAAGATACGTATAAGCACTTCGATGTTGAAAGGAATCGAATCTTTGTCGAGTAGAACTCGAAACTTGGAAATCAGAACTGCATAGTAGGTTTTAAGCACTTTCTTTATTAAATTCGTAACTATTTCAGAACAATATTTCATTTATAATACTTCGTTTTAACCTATTTCTTCTTTTATCCATAACATTTCTTGCTTTTGGAGGTACAGAAGTGGCCATTATACAAAGATAATCACGTGCAATTTTTTATGGAATAATAACGGGTCTTCTTTGCGTTCTAAATATTGTCATTTTAGATAATTCTCCACTTCTAACACAGCAGACGATGAAAAAATAATTCGTAGATATTCATAAAAGTTTCGAATCTGTTCGACCAAGATTCGAATATACTTGCAAGTATCATTTCCGTTTACCAAAGTACTTGTAAAAGGTTCGAAACTGTCTGGCATAGGTTCGAGTATACGTAGGAGTACTATTTCTGTTTTTCGAAGTACTTATCGAGACTTATAGAGAGTTCGAACCAGTTTGCGAGGTACTTAATCCCATCCCCAGTAAATTATGTTCGCAACCACCGTTACAAATATGTGACATCCATAATCCGACAGTTCACTTAAAAACAGTCAAATTAATTTTATGTGCTTAGTCGTTCAAAGTCATAGTAGAATGCATAATTTTCAGAGAATCTGTGACTTTCTTCTGCCAAACTGTTTTAATAATTTAAAATTGGGTACGTTGCATTTAATAGAACTTTCGAACAAGGAAGGTAAGCAACGGAACAAATGCTGGTAGCGAACATGTTAAGAATATGCTCTTGTAGGATTGCAAAATTGGCCATTGCTATTGAGTTCAGTTCTGGAGTGAAAAATAAATGTTTTTATAAGTACGCGATAATATTTACCAACCAAATTAATATGGCTTGTTCATCTAGTGGTAAGTAATATTTAGTTACAGTGAACTATTTTGTTATCTTGAAAGAACAATAAAATTTGCATTTCCAAGGTTTTAGTTATATTCTCAGTGAGACCCAGACAATTCTTTTTGCAAAATGTCGAGAATTTATCTTTAATGCTAACAAAGAAAAAGTTGCAGCAATTTGCACTTTTTGAAAAATTTAATTTTTGTTTACGTGCTGTGTACCTTTCCCGATATGAAAGTAATATATATAAATAAATAATATTAATATAATATTTACAGTAATATTTATAATAAATATTAAAAGTCTCGTGATCTACATATTTAGTACTAACATAATAAATTACATTATTTCAACACAATTTGAATGCAACACTAATTTTTTCCAACTTCTCCAGCAAAGGAGGGAAATCACGATATCGTCTACGGTCTACGATCTATGGCAGAGCTGGGAACGTTTGTCTCAATTGAGACAAATTCGTCCCCACCGTCCACTGTTCCCTTCCAGTAGCTACGAAGGTGCACACGGTGAGACACCGAAGACTCGAGACATCAGCGAACGCGACGATAGTGGGCGCTGCATGGAAGAGGTAGAAAAAGCAAACGTTTGAGGGACCCAACACTGATCTATGAGGATCGGTCTAGACTCTGTGGACTCTAGAGGAGTAATTTCGCCGGTGCGGCGCGACAACGTCGCCACGCGATTAAGAAGAGGCATTACGCGATCATCCGTTCTGGGTGGGTGACGCGGAGGTTCGCGCGTTGCGGGTTACCTATCCGTTATCTGCGAGTACGCGTTTACGAGGAACACGGTAGCTGGCTAAACAACTCCGCCGAAACGTCGCGGCCGCTCTATCCAGTCGCTTTACGAGCGACGTTCGTGCTCCCGGCATAAACCGGCGACCCTGCGCATTGTAAAATCCACGAGCTTACCGACCGCCCCGCGACCCCCATAGTCTTTTTGTTCGCTCGGTGATCGACTTCCGAGCGACGAAACAGCTGCGACAAAGCCCCGATGCTGCTATGTGAGAACATAGAAGAAAAGAGGGATGCTTCGAAGAAAAAATTTGATACCTTCAAAGTCGATGATTCGGCTAGGCGGGTATGCCGGCAGGGAAACGAGTCGTTGGGATCGCGGTCAAGTACGGGGCACGGTGTAGCGCGATGCCCACCATTAATCACGAGTATGGTCGTTGATAACCCGGCTCGGCAAGGTAAATCGTTCCATCGATCGCGGCCACGCTCCCACTAAATATAGTCGCGAATTCGACCGACTTTCGAGGATTCTTTCGCCTCGTCCGCGTCCGCGTCTGCTCGACTCGCGTGCAAATTCATTCGATCCGTGACTGTATAGCCGCAACGTAGTCTTCATCCGGGTGGGAAGTGGAGCACGCGGTCTACGATACACGGCGATACTCTTCGACGAGCTCACGGTTGTTTCGCGCGATCGAACGGCAAACTCGGTCTCTGCCTTTTTGCATTCGTATTCATAGAAATTGTCAAATGGCTCGAGGCGTTATCGCACGGCAAACTTGCCATGTGGCTTTTCCGATAGCTACCTCGGGGTGCCCGGGGGTACTCTATCCTGTTCGATTCCGCGAGAGAAAATTGGCCCGATCGAGTCGAGACGAGCATACGGAGCTATCCGCCGCGCCGTCACGCGTCGCGTCGAAGGCGAAAGAGGAGTGCGTTCGTCTCTCGTTCGCTCGCGGCGGGAAACATCCCGCCGCGACTCCTTTTAATTACGGACCCGTCGCGATACGAGATATGAGATGCCAGATACGAGATGCGAGATGCGAGATAGGAGATACGAGCGGTCCACGCTGAAACGTTTCGTTGCTCGACGGCTGCGCTACCGTTTTGCGGAGCTAAGGGAATTTTTTAAATGGTCGGTCGCCGAGATATTTTCCGCTTAATTAAAAGTACGGAGCATACCGGTATTCTCGCCACGGTGCCACGGTGCTGAAGAACGGCCCGCTACAACCGTTGCGAATTTCGCTTTTCGCGCTGCTGGCCAAGCCATCCCCGACCGGGAAACGAATTCCTCTCTTGTTCCTTGCCGTGTGTTTTCAACCCCCGACACGTCGTATTTCTCCGGAGCTTCCTCTCTGTTCTCGAATCGCAACTACAGACTTCCCGAAATACGATCGATGTCTTCCCGCTCGTCATAGATAGCCGGTAAATTTTTCTTGAAACGACGCGCGTCGCTTTGACGAGAGAAAGTCAAGAAGCACACAGGCGGCTCCGAACGAAATTGAAAAGTGGACAAAGTAAAGTTGTCGGGACCGAGAAGAGGATTTCATTTTAATTTTCCGATGCCACGAAGCCTCTCGTTTGTGTTCGCGGTTTTCTCCGTCGGCGATGCGATCGTAATTGCTGGGACGGTTTCGCCGCTCGGCGGCCAGTCTTCGCGGAGCCTGAATAAAAGCGGCAAACTCAATGAAAAACAGTCGTACGAAAAAGGGCAAGGAAGTGGCGAAGAAGCTGGAATTCGGTGGCGCGGCGATGGAAATTCCGCGTCGGCTTTGGCGGAGTGTCGAGCGTGCACCAAGGAATGGGAGCGATCTCCGAACGATATGGGCGGCTGCGGGGTGCGGCGGAGACGAAGAGGCAAAGAGGCAAAGAGGCGAGCAGGCGGCTGACATGAGAGTAGAAGAAGGGGCAGAAGAGGCGGGGGCAGAGACGAGCCCTTCCTCGTAATAAGCGGGCCACGGTAGTCCTGGTCCTTTCAGGCACAGCCAACCGTACGACGGTGCCTTGGCTTTCGAACGAGAAACGTGTAAATGTGATGTTCGGTGCGACGCGAATAATAACGTCTGGACGAGCTGGAATCCAGTTGCAGCTCGATGCAGCACGCTGAAGCGGTCGTCGACAAGCCACCGCCGCTGAATAAAACCGCTCGTTATTAACGCGACGTATTAAGGCCGCTCGCGCTCTCCGAACAGACACCGTCGAATCTCTCGCCCCCGCCCTCGCTCGTCCGATTATTCGTCCGGAGCGAACCAGCCGCTCGCACGCGCTTCAAACAATCGCCCGCTGTACGCGTCGTTGCTCTAACGCCTTCCGAATTTGATTACGCGAATCTCCATTCTTCATTCTTCGCATGCAATCCATGCGGCCTCCGACTCGGTCCGTCTTGGAACATCGCTTTCTCCTTTAGAACAGGCCCGAGCAACTTCTACCCCGCTGTCGCTTCATGACCCCCACTACCAGTGCCTCGCGTCACTGCGAGGATACGGCCTGTGTATACACAGGAGGACCCTAGTCTCCCCGAGCTCCTCTTACACTCCACAATACTTTGGTGGGGAGGACCCAGGAGTAAGGAGAGGTGTCGCCAGCGGCACACGAACCGCAAGTTGCCCAGCCATCGTACGAAGTGGGATCTTATACTCCATTCTTCACGAATGCAAACTTGTGCGTCCAAATGCACAATCCATTCGCGCGCTTCGCGAATCCGATCTGTAGAAGATAGGTGGCTCGTTTGAAATACGGTAACCTCTACCCGAGTCGAGCATCGCGGCGCGACCGCGATTGCAATTTTCCGCGCGTTTCCAACGGCAACGCGCGTGAATCGCGGATACGATAGAGTTCGAGAAGCGTCTTCTTCGGAAACTTAAACAGAAAGTTCCGTCGAAAGCGTTATTCGGGTCGGTGGTCGGTAACTCGAAGCAAACATCGTCCAGTAGTTGTTCGCTCTCCGGTTGAATTCGAGCCGCCACCCTCTTCGTGGCGAAGAAACCGAATTTTCCGTAGATTTCGCTCATCGAGTCCGACGCTTGAAACGTTATCCCGGAAACGCGCCACGTTTCTCGGCGGAAATAACGACGGCAAAAGCCACGGGGAACGAAAGGTAGACAAAGAGAGGATGGTAGCAGAGAGTTTTTTCGTTTTCGAGGTAACCGAGAGCAACGAAACGAAAGGGGAAGCAAGCAAGCAGGCGGACTGGTTTCACGGTTCCGAAGAGCTTGGCGCGCGTCTCGTCGACGTCGGCGTCGCGTCGGCGACGTTTCCGACTGCGAGCCACCGACCAGAGGAAAGATAATTCCGACGCTCCGAAAACCCACGGAAAATTTACACTCGCTTAAGGGGTTAAAAGACCGCGAGCAGCGTATTCGTGCGCGGGAGGCCGCGAAACGACACCGGCACGCGTTCGTGTGCGCTTTTGCCACGCGAAACTCCCGGCCTCGGACCCTCTCACCTTCTTATCCGTCCATCCGTCTGCGTCGGTAATTACATTCGTTTTAATTACGTCTGTTTCACGGTTCTGCGAGCACGGTGTTCCCAACCGGCACGGCGCGCGGCGAACAAGCACACCGGAGAGGGAAAGAAGGATTGGATTACTCATCCACCACAGTAGCGCGCTTTCCCGACTGGCCAACCCCGAACTGGAGCAGGCGGAGAAGGGGACTTCATTTTCCAGCGCCCGTGTTTCACCCGCTTCACCCGTTTCATTCGTTTCACCGATGATTCGAGGCGTCCCGTAAACGCGCGCGCCAAATTGAAACGTCGAACGCCCGTCGCAACGCGATGCGTCCAAAATTTCCGAGATCCTTTGTTCACTGTGTTCGAAATGGCGAGTAGGATCACTTGCTTCCAGCCATTTCTTCGATGAAATTCCGACGATGATACTCCGCGAACTTCACGAAATAGCTCGGCGTGTTTCCGACGGAGAAATCAAAAGGATCTCCGACGAGTCTGAAAGTAGCGGACCGCGGAACCACGCGCGTTTCCTTTCCTCCGAAAAAGTCTCGGTAAGCTTGGACGCTCGGTCGTTTTGGGAGCAAATGACACGGTTTTCGAAAAGAACGAGTCTTAACGGGATGCGAGACAGGAAGAGGACTTGGTCGAGTTGTTTGCTGATCGCAAACCACGTGAAAATATTTGATTAACGGCACCTACTTACGCGCCTCTTTCCGTTCCGATCCGATCAGCTCGCGCGTGCTCAGTTACCGGGTAACGATCGCATAAACCTAACGACCGAGTAATCAACCAGTGACTGGTAACGTCGACTTCGAGCGAGGACGAGATTCGGAGCAAATATTTTGTTCGATTTAAAAGTTTTGGTGCGGCGTCTGTCGCGTCTCTACGGACCGCAGAGCCGCGCTCCACGTCGAAATTACTTGCCGCAACCCCGACATTATTTACCTACGATCCGGCGGAAAGTAATTTGTTCCTTTTGCTTTCCTGCAACGATGCTAAACTCTGTCGAGATACGGTGCGCTACTACGTCCCTACGTTCCCCCGTTCCCTCGTTCGACTCATTCCTCCGCTACGCCGCAAACACGGAAACGGGCTGCCGCGAGAAATCTGCCCGGGAATCTGAAATACCGACTCCTCGGTTTCACCGGTTTCTCGGTGCGCCGGAGACCGTTAACAAGAAAAGAGGAAGGCTTCGTTTTCCGTGTCCTATCTTTTCGACGATTAGATCAGAGTTTACGCGCTTACGGCGCCGCTCCGTGTCTCTTCGGCGATGAAAAATAGAATAGAACCCCGGTATCTCTCTGCAGAGGCAAACTACGCAAAAATTAATTATTCATTCTCCTGTATCGTTGCTGCTCGCATTCCGATGAAATTTCAAACCAGCCGATTCGGATCCTATCGTCCATTCGTGTATCGAAGCAGGTTTCTACTTTCTATCGTCCGACCTTCCGACTTCCGTCCCGTTCAGGCCACAATCGGGTTCGATCGGGCCGCGATAACATGCGATCAAAGGGCGAGCTACTCGAGATCGCACCGGCAGGGCGAAAAAAACGAGGAAGTGGAAGTTCGGGTATCGACGTTCCCGCTCGGAGGACGGCTAACTGGGAGAGCATCCTTTGCAAGCAACGACAGCCAACTTTCGCGAAATCCATAAATTTCTGTCGCAGCGACTCGACGGCCACGCGAGGACAGTGACGCATGGCGACGCGAAATCGAGACAGAAAAATAAACGATATCATCGCGGGACAAAAGCTATTTTTACGATCGGAGATTGGAATCGAAAGCCCTCGCGAGACCGATAACGCCGCGCCGCCCGGGCCCAGTCATCTTTGGAATGTCTGGCATGCTCGCGATTCCACGATCCCGCTAAATCGCGAGCGTTTTCGACCAACTTTAATAGTAACGTGTCCCCGCTCCCATCGTTCTCCTCGGCCACGATTTCGACTCCGATGTTTCGACGAACTTTGGTCGGCCGCGAGGAGTCGACCGCCAACGAAAATGTACATTTCGGTAAATATTTGCCCAACGGCGTTCCCCCACAACGTGCACACTACTCTCGTCCGTCTCGCTCACTCTTTAACCGCCTCTTGTCTAGCTTCTCCTTCTATCTCGACTGTTCCCCCTTCCGCTTCATCTTCCTCGAGTAGAGTATGCAGCGCGCGAGTATTAGTCCCGCGTGGAATGTTCGTTAGTTGGCACAATGATAAACTCGCATTCCATTCCTGAGAGCGCCGACAGCCTCGGAGATATCGGTATTCCAGCCACTCGAAAAGATAACCCGTATCTCGATGCGCGAAATCAACATTTTTTCAGGTTTCCGCGGGGGCCACCAACCGCGTTATCTTCCCGGCTGACGACTAACTTTTCGTCCCTCTGCTTTTTCTTCTTCCCGGGATTTTCTGCTCTCCCAGCTCCTCCTTCTAGTCCTAGGACTCGGCTTTTATCGTCGTTATCGACTTTCGTTTTTGTTCTCAGCTTCGGTCTTTGAGTCTCCCCTCCCAATGTTCGATGTTCTCCGAGAGGAATCTCGCGAGAGAAACAATTCTGTGAAAAAAGGAATTCATCCAGAGGAAAACTTTCTTTTAAATGACAGTTTTAGTAGATACTCTCATGTTTCCGCTATAGGCTCCTAAAAATGGCTCCCATTTCCGGGATGTTCAGGAATTTTGGGACGCCCTGTAGATTTTTTATATCGTTTTGATGTATGCTTTCCCAAGCTTCTAAAATTGCTGGTTTCAATTCGGATACTGTACTGTACTGCTTTGCACCTTCGTATAATATTCTTGACAGTCTTCCCCGAACGTCCTGGATAATGTTTAGGTCAGGAGACTTGTAGGCCAATTCAAAACCTTTATATTTTCCGCTACAACATAACTTTTTACTATGCGAACAGTACGCGCAGCTGCATTATCTTGCTGAAATATAGATTTTCTGCCAGCAATTCTGCGAGCTATATTCCAATTTGCTCTCTAATTAAATTTAAGTAGCCAGCACTATTCATACGACCTTGAATAAAATTATTTGCATTTTTCCTCTATAGCCGATTCCTCCCCATATCATTACTGTACCCCCTCGCCACATTGTCGACGACTCAAAACCATTTGTCCCTTTCTTAAATCATGGAAATAGTACTTGTATCCATCCTGAGCACCCAAATTTCGTTCCTTTTCATCCGTGAATATAATTCGTCTCCGCTGAGGTTTCACGACATGTATATGAAATTTTGTGTGTGTACAACGGTGCCTTATCATTTTGTCCAGCAGTGTATCTGCTACAGCTTGCATAACAACATCCTTCCGAGCGAAACAAACCGGTGGGACGAGTAGCAAGACGAATGAAAGAGTATCGCCTCGCGACATTTGCTTTCCCGAGGTCGTTACTTGAAGCGGTTGTTTGCAGCGAGGACTCGACAATCTAGTTTTTTCGCGAAAACGCCGACGTGTTTGCGTATGCTCTAAGTGAATGCGGGAGTCGCGAGAGAATCGCGCGCGAATAGAATCGTGTAATTCGCTGGGGTAAAAATAAAAAAAGCATCGCCGGCAAGAAGGGTAATAATCGCTCAACAGGTTTTCTCTCGGTCGGCCGACCTCCTACCCCACTCTCTCCCTCTCTCTCTAACACACACGTTCTCTCTCTCCCCCTCTCTCTATCGCACCGGTTTTCGCTCTGGTTCTCGCTACGACGAGGAGCGTCACCGTGACGGAACGCGGCTCGAATAAATTACAATCGTGTCGTGCATAAACGCATGTCGCGGTCGGGGACGTTTTTCGGCCGATTTTCCGCCATGCTCCTCTTTTTTCGGTGGGGCGAACGATCGAACTATGTAGTGGGTGTCGAAAGCCGTAGCGACGCCGCGCCGCGTCGTTTTGGTGATACGCGCAGCACAAGAGCGCGTACTAGCGCCGCGCGCCGAATGGGACAACGCAATGGTTTAATCAAACGATCTCTCGATTCGGTGTTTCGCCCGTTCGAGATATCCTTTCGACCGGAAAACACGAAATTCGTTTCTCGCTGCATTCCGCGCGGCGATTGCCCGCTCGATCGTGGCGGTCGCGCTTTTTGCGCGCTCTGCTTCGACCAAAGGTCTGCGCAACGACGACGCTCTGGGAAAGGTCATGCTCGAATTTGGCTTCATCGTCCAGGGGAGCAAACCACGATTCCAATCCTTTGTTTACTCTACCCGTGCTCGGCGACCCTATGCTATAAACTATACAGGGTGCCTAAAAAATGTTGTCCTTCCTTGATTGGAGTGATTCTTGGTGACATTTAAGGATGTTCTGGAGGTATATAAAAACGCAACAAAATTTTTGAAAATTTGACAAGATATAATCCTTACTAAATTAATGCAATTACTAAAGTTTGGGTTCGATACACTGCACCGTTTAAGAATTATAGCAACTTAAAGTTTGCACATTTTAACACGTCTTCTTATGGAGAATTCATACAATTCCACTTCAAACCCTATTTAAACCTTGAAAAAACGCAACTAGAAACTCCAGCTTTTTTATATGTAGTAAAAATTATGTAATTAATTATGTTCAAAATTTAATAGGATTCACTAAACAGTTACAGAGCAAAAACTGTTACAAAACGTCAAATTTATCCTGTTGTCTCTCACTAGCATGGAAACGTGACAAGTGTAGACCACTGAATATAGCTACAGAGGGTACAGTATTCGCAAAAGTTTAATGCAAAATATACTCATGAATGGCTTTCATTGCCATGTATTGATGGATATCGAATTTCTTGTACTTTCGTCTCCCATTGTACCTCCAGAACATCCTTAAAGTAACTTTTTTTTCTATGTATATTCACCGAATACGTCGAGATGGATGGACTCCGTCTCCCGTATGGTATGTCTCCCTTTGAATTGATTGGTCCCTTGAAAACAAATCTTGCATTTTTTCATTCTTTGCGGTTTGTATTGCAAATAATCAATAAGACCTAAAAACCATCCTACGGTGTTCTACAAATTCTGCTCGTTCCACTAAAAGTGTGAAATAAAAAAATTTTATAAAAAAAAAACTAAACCGACATCGAAAAAACGCACTACAAAAATGCGCTAGAAGGTATGAAATAATTTCCATTCAATTTATGTGAATACACACGAACTTAAATACAATACAACCTTTTCGGACGCGGCGCAATATTGAAAATTTTCGGCATTGGAAATTAGGAAAATCCTCAAATTCTTCTACATGCTTTCATATATTAATGTATCCAATGAAATCATAATCAGCAACATCTGTCATTTGGAAAATTTTCAATTTAGCGCCGCCTCCGAGAAGATTGTATTGTAATTAAGTTCGTGTGTATTTTAGTGCATTTTTTAAATCCGTTTTTTCGAAGTGGGTTTAATTTTTTTTATAAAATTTTTCATATAATCAAAAGTGTTCCCCGACTTCAAAGTGGTTAAGAACCACTGCTTTAGAATGTATGTTAGCGCGTCGATCGAAAACACGAGCAGGAAGATGCAGCGGCGTTCGGTTGCTCGTGCGAGGACCCGCTCGATCCATCGGCCGATGATCGAGGACGAGGCATTCTACGCGAGTAGGCGCAAACCGTGTAATTGACGCGAATACGATAGTAGGCGCGGAGAGGGCTGTAACCTCGGAACAGGAGGAACAGGCGGAGCCCGGGTGTATTAAATCGAACGCGGTGGACGGGAACAAATGTCGCTCGCCGAATCAATTAAAACGATATCCGAAACAAACGGTACATAATGAACACGGTTAGCGGGCGCGAGTGGACAGCGCGGCGAAACGATTCAATCGGGAGGTCGACGGATTACGATAAATGTGATTAAACGCTCGAATGTACGGCGATCCGGCGCGGCGGTGTATTCTATTGATCGCTCGACGTTGAGGCAAGAACGCGACGAATAAACATTTTTCCACCTGTCCGTTATCAATTTCGAACCGGGCCCGCGACCCGGCCCGAGCCGCTGACCGCTTCATGAGCAGATCCCCGAACCCCTCTCTCCGATCTTTTCGAAGAGATCTTTGGCCTCATTTCCTATAAAAGGCCTTTCGGTTTATTTCCGGAGAGAAGCGCCGGGAAGCGCCGAGAAGCGAAAGGGACGAGATCTCTCCCCCGGGGCGTCGAGTTAATTTACCTACAAAGGGAAGGTGCGAAGGCACCATCGTCGCATCGCGTCGTCCTCGCATAAACATCGCGATATCTATTCGCGTCGCAGCTCCCTTGCCGTTTGCACCGATTAACCTCGTTGCGATCGTCCCCGTTCCTTTCCTCGACGCGCGTACGCGAGTACGCGGGGTACTAACTCGGCCACGGTGAACGCTGCGTCGAGAATATCTGGTTGCCGGCTATCGACTATCGGCTATCGGCTGTCGGGAAATCGAATTCATCGGCGAACAGGACGGCTACAGAGAATAATAGTTGTCCGGACTCTTTAGTAACTTTGTCGGTTTCTAGGTAGTTCTACTCACGCGCTCGTCACTCTCAGGGATTCCAGGGCGATTGTCTGCACCCACTTACCTGCAAACAATACAAAATGGAACGTTAGTCGAGACGATACGATACGCTAGCGTCTGTTTAATAAATACTGTCAGCCATAATATTTCAGAATTTTAATATTTAAGAAACAAAAATGATCTTTATTTTCTGTCGAAGAGAATTTTTTCGAAATTTTATAAGTAACCATAGAAGTTTGTTAATGTTTTAATTACTGTACAAGTTGGAAACATTTTTTCCTCGGGTTAATTATCGCAAACCCTTGAAAAATCGAGAAAACGAAGTGCTTCCACAGAAAATCTGAGAAAAATTCTTTTTTGTATGTAAATTATGCTGAAATTTGTTATTTTAATACTGAAAATGTGTGGAACTTTTTAATAAGTAAATATTAATTTTCGTCAGGAAACACGCTGCATCGCGATGGAGTTTCTCAAAAAGTGCAACAGATTTGCAACGTTTTCTTTTTCAGCATTAAAGTTACATAAATTCTTGTCATCTCGCACAAACAGAATTGTCTGGGACGCACTGTGAACATAACTAAAACCTTAGAAAGGTATAAAAGTTGTATTATTTTTTTCATAACAAAAATATATATTCTCTCTCTCCGCTGTTACTAAATATTACACGAAATGCAAGATGTTCGGTATGTAACTGGTGGAAGTTCCGTTTGTACCACCAGTTACCAAACACCGTGTATAACCTAACCCTGACCTAATCCTCCACTTACCACTAGACGAACCAGCCGTATTAATTTGCTTGGTAAATATTGTTGCGTACTTATAAAAATACACTTATTAGAACATCTATTTTTCACTCCATAGCTAAACTCAATAGCAATGAGCAATTGTGTACTCGTATGACACCGAATTTAGCCTTTCAACATCGTTACTTTTCACTGATTCTACAATAGCATATTCTTAACTATAATTTGCTGACGAATAATCATGAATTCTTGACTTATATTTCGAGTTTCTGCCAAGTTTCCGAGGCCGTAACCTCAGAGTGCGTCGAATCAATTCGGATTGTCATGGACTTCCTCGGTGGAACCTGTACCGACGAGTATACTCGAAGGTTGAAGGTCGAGGGTCAGACCGCGGCGAGGTTCATTCGTTCGGTTGCGATTTAAGCCGATTACGCGAGCGCTGTTGCGATTCCGTGATAGTTCGGAGCGTCGCGCATCAGGGGTCGAAACTCCGGCATCAGAAGCCGATGCAATCGGTCCCAGGGACCGCTCTAACGATCGTCTCGTTTTATTTTCCACGAAACGCATATCGGCCGCATCGAACTAGAAGAAAACCGTCAGCGATGCACGCGCCGTGCTCGTGAAATCCGCGAATTCGCTAGTCGGATCGCTAAGCGGTCCCATCGATCAACGATCAAACTCGTCCAATAACGAGTAAACTGTTCCGAGATGGTCGCGGGCGATCAATTTTTCGTCGATCAACAGGACCGTTCATGAAATTTTCCGAGAAGACGCCGCGTTGACGTCGAAACGACGCTCTGAGTCATCGCGATCCGATAATAAGACGAGACCGTTCCCCGCGAGCGATTCGACGATCAAAGATCGATCGATGTCGATGGATGACGCGCTATATTTTATTTCGATGATTCGGCTCCCGTGGAATTCGGGCGCGTAAGCTCTCGATCCCGGTCCGCGCCGCGCGTACCACAGCGCCATACCACAAACTGTATTTCAACGATCCATTTTTTGCTCGCGGTGCCAGCGAGGTTCGAGAGCGCTTGTACGAAAAGCAGAACCAAAAAGTGTACCGGGAATCGATTCGATTGTTACATTACGACGAGTTCGGTCGCTTCTAGCCATGAATTCCGCCCGGTTCCTTGGCAAGCTGATATTTTTAACGCGTTCGCCAGCGTGGCATATCCGCGAACAAAAAGCGCACTGAATTTAGCAAGGTACCCCGCGGTTCCGGGATTAAAAGCGTTACTTTGGTAAACGAAGGCCCCTCTGCACAATAATTGGACGTAAACATAGAAACGTATGGTTCGCGCGTACAATACCGTGAGTGCGCGAGGAGCGACCGTTTCACCATCTGACCTATATCTTTTCGCACGAGAAATTTTCCGCTGTACCTCGCTGGAAAAAGAGACCGCCATACGACGCGCACCTGCGGAAAAAGTGCGCGATTCAAATGTCGCTGGTTTCCCCGAGCGCGCGTGAACGTTCGATACGACCTCGATGACGAGACGCGAGACAAACAACCTCGTTTGCAGAGGCTTTTTAACGTTTTCTCGCAAGCTTCACGTGCCTTTCCACCAAATTGCGTCGCAGTGTCTCGCGTTCGACGTTACAAAATCAGGATTCGCTAGAGGAAAAATAAACTCTCGGAGGGAGTACGCCTTGTTAGATATTCAACTTCCGTGGGTCGTCGAGGTAGAAGATGAGATGGTGTTGGTCGCGGAGGCGAGGGTTTGGCTCGCTATGGTATTTTTCGC
This sequence comes from Lasioglossum oenotherae, assembly GCA_028455765.1. Taxonomy (NCBI): domain Eukaryota; kingdom Metazoa; phylum Arthropoda; class Insecta; order Hymenoptera; family Halictidae; genus Lasioglossum; species Lasioglossum oenotherae. The sequence continues at coordinate 24,982,558 of CM052279.1, read as the reverse complement.
AGTCAGCTGAGCGAAGATTGACATCATCACGCGCGCCAGACCGGTGACTCACGATTTACGACTCGCGAGAAAGTGCTCGAATCGATGCTACCGGGAAATTGATCGAAATAGCTCGTTGGTAATTAACATCGTTGCGTGAGCACGCTGCATCGCGGAAACAATTCTATATATACTCGCTGCTATGGGGCCGCTGCTGTGCTCGTTCTAACCAGAGTTGGGCAAAAATCTAATCAACGATTGACGAATAAATTTCTACTTGAATCGTTAATCGCAATTAATAATTAATCTCCTACTTTAGTCGTTGATTGTGGTTAACGATTAAATACTTATTAATCGTTAATTGCGGTTAACGATTACATACTTATTAATCGTTAATTGCGGTTAACGATTACATACTTATTAATCGTTAATTGCGGTTAACGATTAAATACTTATTAATCGTTAATTGCGGTTAACGATTAAATACTTATTAATTGTTAATTGTAAATAATTAAATTTTTACTTTAGTCGTTAAATTGTAATCGTCAATCGGATAATTGATTAATTAATTAATACTGCTGAAACGTTTCGCAAGAATAAACTTCGAAATGAAATATGGAATTAAAACAGTTTGAATACTGAAAAAAATGTAAACTGAGTTTTTGTTGAGATATACATATTTCTGTCAATTCTCCATCTCCGCTCTCTGTTTCTATCTGCATCCTTATTAGAACTTTTGGATAGACCGTATGGCGATTAACTTTATCAATCGATTGAATCAATCGCCGATTTTTCAATGATTACTTTTGTAATCATACACATTAATCAATCAATCTTGATTGAAATTTTAATCGATTAATGCCCAACTCTGGTCCTAACTGAGGCTGGCATTTATAAAATCGCGAACCCTAGACGAACGGCATAAAAACACCGTACTTTTCCGTCTGAAACCCGGACAATATACAGATATGTAATGAAATTCATTTTTGAATAATAACTCCTTCGAAGGTCACTTGAAGGTCAACATATTATATAATACATGGTTAAATTTGTCTTTTCATTAGTTACAATAACTTATCAAAAAGTTGGGTTTGGCAAGAAAGTAATTTCGGTATTTTAAGGTGAAATAAAGAGATGAACTTTAATGAATAATATATTTTCTTATTTATTTTTTTTTTGGTAAAATATATCATTGGACGAAAGGGAAACCAATTACATTTATGAAAGTTTATTGCTTGAATAACAAAATTGGGTTTCATTACACATTAAAATACCGAAATTACTTTCTTACCAACCACGTCGTTTCATTAAAAAAAAACGACGATGACCTTGAAATATCCGAAAATACGATCTACAGAACTTGTCCGTCACAATAATTGCCCCTCTGAACCAAACATATTTTTCCTGAAACATTTATTACTAGACGCATTAATAGTAGAAACAACAGAGATATTTTCGGTAGGAGACTTAGGTGCCTCACCTTGTATATTTATCACGATAATTATGAGTAGATGATAAAGGGGACACTTGGCGATTCATGAATCGCTAGGGGATTCATGCCATCCCTATTCCCACGGTGTATTATAGAGGTGTTACGACTAGGCACCTCTGTAAGGCTGAAGTTTTGTGGTAGATAGAGGTTAGTTCTCTGGTCGCCGCCAGATGGAATCCTAGTCATTTTCACAATTTTCATGTACGTGTGTGAATAAGATTGTGTGTAGCAGCGTGTCCATGTAACCCGTGCTAAGGTATATGTACGGTACATGCCTTAGCACGGGCTACATGGACACGCTGAAAACTGTGAAAATGACTAGGATTCCATCTGGCGGCGACCAGAGAGAACCAACCTCTAAATATCACACCTTCCCGAGAGTAGTCCGAACACCTCTATAATACACCGTGGCTAGTCCTAACAGCAAGTACCGTTGAGTGCTGACAAGAAGGTCCCTGGCAGGAATGCGGTGACGTAGGCAAGAATGCGCGTCCGATTGGTTGGCTTGGAAGGAGGTGCCTTCTATTGGCCGAAGCGGTCACACACACACACTACTACTGCCATGCAGAACGATAGACCCCTCTTGCCTCTGTGCCCCCACGGGGACTTCTTGTCCAGTGATGCCAGAACCGTGGTATGTGGTACTAAACCAGGGATGGGCATTTTTGCCTCAATTGAGGCCAGACTGTCCACACCACAGCGCCCACTGCCTCCCACCAGCTCCACCGTTACCATGGAGAAAGAACGCGCTTCGCCCGTAGCGAGCAGTGCGCATGTCTCGCGAAGGCTTCGCGCATCGCGGCCTATGCGATGAAGGCGCGCGTTGCATGGAAGAGAGGTTGGTGGGAGAAGCAGGCGTTTGAGGGGCCCCACCCGTGCCCATCCCTGTACTAAACCATACCCCCACCATAGCCTACTATTGCCCCTACGTTGTTTTCCAACGCGATCGCGCACTACACTCACCAGCGTACCTCTACTGTATCCAAAGAGGTACGCTGGTGAGTGTAGCGCGCGGGCGTGTTAGAAAGGAACGTAGGGGCAATAGTAGGCTATGGTGGGGGTATGGTTTAGTACCACAGCAGTGATGCCAGAATCACGGCTGACGACGGTGCGTCAGAGTGGGGGGTCGAGTCGGCTGAGCGAGCGAAGGGGAAAACCCCATGACCCATGATTCTGGCATCACTGTACCACAGTATGTATCACGGTTCTGGCATCACTGTTCTTGTCAGCACTCAACGGTACGTATACGCCGAAAAATTATGTTACTCGACGGGCGATCGGGTAGTCGGATGCTGCGGGCCCAGCCGTGTATCACTCCTCGTAACAACGGGACGCCATCGTTATCGTATCGAAAGAACCACTCGAATCCAGATGACTTTTTCATCGTATCGAACGCGATGCTTCGAAATCCGACCGATCGACCCCGATGTCAGCTGGTGAAGCGGCGGCATAGCGCCTGTAGCATTTATTTGATCGACGGGACACACGGCGGGACGCGTGACGTGGAAGGTTTCGCCAACGAAAAATGTTGCGTCGTTTCGATGGCCATTCTCTTTTTCTCTCGACTACGAAATTCGAGCTTTCAATTTTTACCGGCAATCTGCGCGAACCTCATCCACCTGCACTGCCCCGCCCCCGTGCTGTGCCTGTCCGTCCCGAATCCGCCCCGTTCCACCCTGGGTATTCGTGTTTCTCGGGAAAACTGACGCGTGACGCGTGCCCGGTCCGATAATATCCTTTTGCTCTTGGAAAAGGAGACAACGGGAAACTCGGAAAAAGCCGAGGGTGAAACAGAGAGGAAAAACAAACGATATTTTTCGTTTGTGAAAGCAAGTTCGCTGGTTTTTTGCAATTTTCTCGATAGCACGCGCGCGTACGTTACTCTCGTTTCACCGCGGTCTCGTACGGGAATCGCTCGCGGAATTATAAAAACGCGAGAAAAAGGAACGCGGCTGCTGCAGCGATACTCGTGCTCGTGCTCGGGCTCGTGCCTGTGCTCGTGCTCGGGACATAGAAGTCGTACATCCGGAAACAAGTTTTTCTTTTCCCGGAGGACGCGTAACTCGTTCCACGTGGACGAGAATTGTCTTCTTCCCCACTCTTGTCGAAACTTGGCGGCACATGTTGCAAACCATCGAGGTACTTTACGACTCGTGCCACGCGTTCGATAGTTCCGCTTAGTTTTCGGTGATACTGTATGGTTCTGCTTGGTCGAATAGGTATAGGTGTATTAAAAGTAATGGCGATCCGTCGTAGGGGTGAATCTACACCTCTAGATCGGTGGACACAGAGTTGGGCATTTAATGGGTCATCCGATTGACGATTGATAATCGTTAGTCGCGATTAACGACTAAAGTAGAAATTTAATCGTTAACCGCAATTAACGATTAATAAATGTTTAATCTTATCCGCAAATAACGATCAATCAGTATTTAATCGTTAACCACAATTAACGACTAAACGAGGAGATTAATTGTTAATTGCGACTAACGATTGAAGTAGAAATTTAATCGTCAATCGTCGATCGAATTTTTGCCCAACACTGGGTGGACATTTGTGAAAGAAACTTTCCGCAAAATTGTTGTTAAAGTTTATTTTTACATCAATACCATCTACTCACCGAGAAGATAAAAAAGTTTGGGCTGCTGTTTACTTTGCCGAACTCAAAATTTGTGCCTTCCTCCGACGAATTATTATGTATTTGGTATGTAATCCAGTAGATTTGTACCCGGTGCGGGTGCTCAACTTCAAGCGACCACAGCTCCTTAACTATTAATCCTAGAGATTACATACCAAATATATCGTAATTCGTTGGAACGAGCGCGCCCGCGACAAACACGTCGATCGTTAACTCCTGGTTATCTGTGTGCCCAATTTTGTTAATAAACCCGTTCTAATTTTTTCTTACAATATGCAATTTGCTGCAAAATACAAATTTTTCGCTAATGTTTGCTGATAAATAATAATCAAACCACACTTCAATTATGAAATATGAGAGAAAATTGTTGGATTCTGGTCCGACGGTTTTCAAAAACTTCGCGTATTCGCCAAACGAATCGAACGACCTACATTAATATACTCTTAAACTTACAAACAATGCTAAAATCTTAATGAACTGCTAGATCGGCAGCCCGGAGTAGTGTGCGGTGGAGAATTGGAGGGAATTCTGAATGAACCGGATTTCGGGCAACGAGTCCATCGAGCGCCATCGCTCGTAGAAAAACCGACGCGTCGCGTCGTGAAACTCGCAAAAATACGCGGTAGAAATCTGTCGAATGATTTTCCCTGGGGACAATTAGTACCTTTGAAACGTAGCGATCGATCGTTTCTGGAAAAGATCGTTCTCTAGCTCGAAAGTTGTTGCGTTGCGTAGGAGTCAGCAGCGATGGCATCTCGAATATGGGGCGAGCGAAAGATTTTCAGATTTACAGCGCACGCGACAGGCACGCATAGAGGGCGCGCGACCTAGACGTTCCTATAGTTATAATTATTACTGGTTCGGTCGTTAAGCGTGATTTAACTGCGGCCGCTTCAACGAGTGCACTCGCGTCATCGGCCTTCGAACGGATTTATGTTTATCCCTGCCAGCATCTCTTCGCTTCAAGTTTGTTGCGTTGCGTCATCGTTCTCCTGTTCACGTCGCCAATGCCATACCCATACCCATATCCATGCCTAATTCGACCCGAAGGCGCCCACGAACATACAGTGAGCCACGAAAGTATTCGGACGCCCTTTTAACAGAATAACTTTTTTTCTGATTTTACCAAACGACCTAATTTTTTATAATGATTTTGAAATGATGTGCAAAATGATTTCCAAAAATTATAATTTACTAGGTTACATGCAAAAATAAAAAAGGCATTTTCGAAAACTTTTTTATATTTGGGTAGATCTACAAAACAAATATTTTTTTTTCATTAGGGGCCCAAATGAAAAAGTTCTAAAAAATGCCTTTTTTATTTTTGTGTGTAACCTTGTAAATTATAATTTTCGGGAAAGCATTTTGTGCATGTCATTTTATAAACCAATGCTTCTAATTGATTATCAAATATCAGGTCGTTTGGTACAATTATAAAAACAGTTGTTCTGTTTTAAAGGGCGTTCGAATACTTTCGTGGCTCACTGTATACACGGTGTCAATAAATTGTTGTACTTCCTTAAAAGGAATGATGTGCACAGTCATTTGAAGTTATGTATTTCTTCCTTTGCAAACATATTCAGCGCGACTTCGTTCAGTAGTTATTAACGGAAAACACGGACCAACCAGAGCGCGGCTTCTACGGACGGAGTTCGGATCGACCAATGCCAACGCCACGTTCTGCTGTAGCCTCACTCTGATTGGTCCGCGTTGTTCGTTGATAGCTATGTAACAAAACCGTGGAGAACATTTCCGCGAAGAAAAAAGTTACTTCAAATGATCGTATGCATCCTTTCTCAGGAAACACAACAATTTTGGGACACCCTGTAGAGCGCAAAATTAAAATAAAAAGAGATTCGAAATTAACCCTTTTACTACAATGAACGAGATATCTCGCTTCCACGATGTCGAAGATATCTCGTCATCATGCTGTCGTACGTACGATGCTATGGACGAGATATATCGTGTATCTTTATTATTGATATGAAGTGTTTTATTTGTTTTTATTTAACACAAGGAATTGATTTTACCCAATTAGAGTTTTTATTGTTTATTCTGTATGGAATATATACAGAGAGTTAGTCGTAATCACTGTAGACGATCTAATATACAAAAATACAATTCACACAAAAAATCTGATCCAACAATAGAATGTGTAGTTTGCAAAAAAAAATGGCTGACGGAAGGAAACCTGATATTTCAATTTTTATTGCATGCTTTCAAATATCCCATATAAAATAAACAATAAAAACTTGAATTGTGTCAAATATGGAGTACTGTATATTTATCATCTTTAAGTACTTTCTTTGTATGTTGTAAAAAGTTGTAAAATGTAACTTTTAGTATTTTCTCCACAATTCCGACCAATTGCAATTTTCGGAAAAATTTTTTTCATATCCTGTAATAAACTAATTGCTCTGACTTCCCAAAAAAAGTTTGAACCGTACGGTCCAATATAACAAAAGTTATCGCTTTTATTAGAGCGTCCGAATGGGAGTCACTATATCTCGTCCATAGTGTTATATGGCGAAATCGTGTTAGGAGACGAGATTCTCGTCCATAGCATCGAACGTACGACAGAAAGAAAGTGTTAACGAGAGCCGGTCGAAACGAAGAGGTGGCAGATGGCAGAATTTGCAATTCGCCAGAGAAACGCAGGATCACCCGAGGCCTCTGCGGATCCCAGGAGCGGACCTGACCCTCGGAAAACTTTTTTAGCGTCCTCCCAGCGAGCGTCGACTTAATTCGCGATTTCTGTGCAAACTGCCGCCGAAAGCTACGACCGAATTCTGGGACAGAACGTAATTTGGAAGAACGGTCGAACGATCGAACGGTCTAACGGCCGGGCTCGCATTGGCGGAAGATCGATCGATCGGGAACCCCTGGATTTGCGAGGGATCCGAGATTCGCGATTTCAGATTCGAGATACGGCCGGATTTCGGAGAACGTGTACCGAGCTCGCGTAAAAATCTTCGTCCGAGAGACTCGGATATTTTATTCGCTCCTTTTTTCACAGACGCGACGTGCTCCGCAATTTTTTTCTGCTTCCCGATATCGGAACGATCTCGTTGGCAAACAAAGAGCAGCGTCTCCCGGATTCGTTTACGAAACGTTCGAAGGAAAATGTCGCCGATGCACTGGCATCGAATCCGACCGGTCGATAGTTACGTTAAAACAATTGATAACGGTTACCAATCATGGCGGATGCTGTATATAATGCTAGTGACGCTAGCGACACTGACAATTTACATTTCATTTACATTTCATTATTTCATTTATTTTGTTTTACAAAATTTGTATTTATTTCTTTTAACAAGAACATTTTAAGTGTGGAAGAAAAAGTATATAAAAAAACTTTTTAAAAATCACGCTTATATTAAAATGCACTAAAAAAAGGGAAAATAAATTTTTTAGACATTGGTGACTATAAATAAAAGCGTGGAGCGCTAAACTATATTGACGTAATCTTCGTGGGCGCTCCACGCTTTTATTTGTAGTCACCAATGTCTAATTATTTTCTTCTTTTTAGTGCATTTTAATATAAGCGTGATTTTTAAAAAGCTTTTTTTATATATTTTTTTATTTTGTACTTTTTAGTCTTTTTTAAATGGAACGCAAGATATGGAAATACGTTGGATAGAATGAGGAGATGACTCCGAGAGACGACGTCCCTTGGTGGAGTCCGAAATTGTCCGAAATGGAACTGAATGAACGGGACACCACGACCACAGTGAGCTCCTTCGGTGCGAAGTGGGCCAGTGGAGTGGGAATGAGTCGGAGTGGGAACACGTAGTGGAGTAGGGAGCGCTGGCGCGCGGAGCGGGGATCGCTGAACACGATAACGTACTATGTACCGAGCATCGCGCGGCGAGGTGTGACGGTGGATATACAAATTTTTTATTTCTCCTAGATGCATAGTTTTTTAAAAAATTTTATTTTTAATATTTCATTGTCATCCAGTTGTTAGCTATGTTTAAAATTTCAAGTCTCTAGCTCATCGGAAAGTGGTTTAAAGTTCGATTACAAGATTTGACGCATACAACAACAACTCGGCAAGCTAATATAAGCGCGGTAATAAAAAGATGCTATAAATTCTTCCACGAGACTTTTGTCCAGTTAGATTGGGCATGTTTCCTCCTGTGTGACAGGTACCCGAAAATATTGGGTTCGGGTCCAGAACCGAGTCTCGAGTTCCCACCCACCCCAACCTAAAACGTTCCAATTCGCTGTTGGAGATTCCTGGACAAATATTCGAGCGAGGACGGCGAGAAAGTTTCGCGGAGCAGCAGAATTTCAGCGAGCTGGACGTCACGAGAACGAGCGCGGGAGCAGAGTAACGCTCCAACCCGCGGAATTCGAAAAGACAAACTACAAGGTTACTTTCTCGCGGCCAGGAATAATCGGGACACGCTGGCCACGGTTGAAAAGTTGCAGCGACAGGTCGAGTATCAAACGATGAACGTTTCGCCTTCTCCTCCTCCTTCTCCTCCTTCTTCACGACGTATCTCGTATCGACGATACTCAACGTTCATTCGAGAGTTTCGAAACCAGACGCGAGAGAGCTCCCTCGTTTTTCAATATTTACCCGGCTCGAGTTCTCTCTCGAACGATAAAATCTCGCACGCCACGTCGCGCCGCGTTGATTCGATTACCAGCCGGGTACGACGATTTTCGCAAACAAGAACCGAACAAATTATCGGCGGGTATCGCGTGGCAACGGCGCGACGTTAGAGGCGTAGTCCGGCAAACTGGAAGATCGGCGAATCACAGGATCGAGGCTCTAAGAGCTTCTTCTCCGTTCCGACGAGCTTGCCAGAGAAGTTTGTTCCGCGGTTTCCGTGGCAGGATAAAACTTTTCGAGGCATCGATTCCGAAGAGAACGACCAGCAAGGTGGAGACAGGCTCGTTAAACCGAGATCGGCTATCCGTTTCCACTTACTCGCAGCTCGTCTACGTGTACGTGTGTACACTATCCGCGGGTCGGTGTCTCTTCTTTCGGAGAGAGGCTCGGGTCTTCTATTAACGCGGACCGGAGTTTCCGCTATCCACCCACCACTCTCTCGTTACCTTTTCCATCTCGCTGCAAACTTTTCCAGAGGACCGCAGGTTTCGGAATTTACCGAACCCGCGATAAGAAACCGAATTCCGATCGATCCGCGCTCGGCTCGGTTCGGATCAGCTCGAAAACTGTTCTGAGAAAAAATGACCGCCTTTGAATATCGAAGAATCGATCTCATTCGATAGGTAAGATGTCCGGGGCTTGAGAAAAGAATCGCCGGGAACCTATGGAAACTTGGGACCGATGCGACGCAGTGTTCGATCCTATAGAATAGGGGATTTCGCGACAAAACTCCTGAACATTTTCGATCTACATAATACCTTTTTAAAGAGCATATGAAATAGTATTAGTTGATGAAAAAAAAAAACAATTTCATTTTAAACAGTTAAAATCATTTCAATGTTTTACTAAATGATAAGTCTTTTGTAGAGTTTTTGTTATTACAGTTGGTTGTAATATGATTACTGAGTAAATTCCGTTTCAACCATTTTTTTGTCAGTTTATCGGAAACGAGTAAAAAATCGGAAATGGGAAAAAAATGACTTCTCTCTAAAGTAAAATAAAAAATTTTAAATAAAAATTTTTAAATTTGAAATGGTTATTAAACTTCCACGTTATCATTCAAATTTGGATTATGTGGTTTCTGACGATTTCGTGATAAAAATCTGTAAATTCTTCACGCGTTTCGTCTCTTATTAAATATTGTTTCATTTCGGCGTCGTAATCAGCACTTTTCATTCTGAACCGTTTTGTTCGGTGAATTGATGCTAGGACCTCGGAACTTATAATTAAAAAATTGTAAGACCGCTGCTGGTCGTAGCTTCTACGTGTGGGTAGAGCCTGAACAGAGAGAGCCTCTTAATGAGAATTTCCGTTAATATGTTCGTTTCGAAATCATTCGCGAAAATTAAACTGATTATAATATAAAGCTTGATGTGCCCAGAAATAGTATACAAAAAATCAGAACGGTACTTTTTCGTACCGTAACAGTGCGGAGTTTACTGAAAAAATTCGATATTCGTGTATATCACGATATGAAATTCTTTTGCAAAAATGCATATTAGGGTGGAAATTGTTATTAACCCCTTTCACTCGGAACTATTTTAACTGGAAAATTAAACTTTTTTTCCGATCTAGAATATTTCCATTCCCTGTGATTTTTCAAACTTGATGGATACGAAATTAGTATAATACCTCATACAATGTTTAGTAATTGATTAGATACCGATATATTTAATAATGTAAACAACATTTTTTATAACGGCACAGTAATTTTTAGTGGTGCCTCAGAGGGGACAACCAAGTGCAAAGGCTTAATAATAATCATATAATAACCATTTTTATATATGATACAATTTTGTAATAATTATATATATGTGCATGAATCCTATTTACGTATTCTTAATTTGTTTTTAATATGGTTATGTCTTATACCTACTGGAAAAGAAATAAGAATCTAAGAGTAGGTCGTGATTGTTTGGAAGAACGTGAATGGGGACCATTGAGGACTGACGATAGAAGTGTGAAAGACAAGTGTTTTGTTTACTGGTATTATGATTTGTTTAAGTTTATTATTATTGATTTTACTCATGGTTCATTTATTATTAATTTTTTATTTTTTATAAAAAAGTGTTATTTTCTTGTTAAAGTTTTATTAATTATATATATTGTTATATTTCATTTTCTGTGAATAAGTGCCTATATACAGGGTGTGGCCAGACGGGTAGTACAACCGAGCAAGGGGTGATGCTACATGTAAAAATAAGTCGAAAAAAAGGAATAACATTTTTTGTTTTGTTCGTTTTCGAGAAAATCGAGTTTGAAAATGCAGAGAATACACGTGCTATTGCATAGAAATCGTCTGACGCGTCTGACCATGATCAACCAATTCTACTTTCTGCATATACAGTATACAGTTACTCGAATTAATATTTGGACGCACTAAAAACGACGATAACTTTTTAAATATTGTACTACGCAATTTAAACTCTTTTGGGAAGCTAGAGCAATTGGTTTACTACAGGATGTGAATAAAATTTTTTTCGAAAATAGCAATTGAAATTGTAGAAAAAATACTAAAAGTTGCATTTTACAACTTTTTTATGTGGGCCTATAGTGAAAATTTAAAAAGTACGTTTTGTAGGTCTGTGTCAATTATATGCACTGTGACAGTTTTATCGAAATCGGTTGATGTAGAAAAAAACGACAGACAAACATGTAAGAATTCTTAGATATAGGCCGAAAATCGTGAAAATCTGCAATTTTTACCATCTTTGAACGTTTGTAGCTCATTGCAACGTCGACCGATTTTGACGAAATTTTCAGAATATTTTTTATTGACACAGATCCACAAAACGTATTTTTAAAATTCTCAATACACATATAGGCTTCAATATAAGCCCACATAAAAGAGTTGTAAAATGCAACTTTTAGTATTTTTTCTACATTCCGATCAATTGCTATTTTCGAAAAAAATTTTATTCACATCCTGTAGTAAACTAATTATTCTAGCTTCCCAAAAAAGTTCAAATCGTATAGTTCAATATTAAAAAAGTGATCGTCGTTTTTAGAGCTTCCGAACATTAATTCGAGTAACTGTGCTAAAGGTCAAACGAGAAGTGTCAAACATCGCAGTACGTGTTAAAAATGTTAGTCCTTTTCTTCGACTTATTTTTACATGTAGTATCAACCCCTGCTCGGTTGTACCACCCGTCCAGCCACACTCTGTATAAAATGTATACATTGGTAACCAAATTGAGAGAAGTGCCGAATTTTTGCCATTTGTCCGCACTGTGCGACGCAACGATCGTATGCCAGCGAGAGGAGAACTTTCCCGAGAAGAATAGAAGCGGATACTGGGAGGGCGAGGCGAGTATAGGTCGCGCCGGCTAATTGCGAGACAAAGGAAGGTGCCGGACGAACCATAAAAATAGAAAAGAAAGCAGGCGCGAGGAGGCAAACAAAACGGGTAAGGCGAGAGTCCTCGAGCGACACGAGTAGAGTCGAAACAACGACAAGTCGAAGAATGTAAGGTGCGAACGAGGCACGGCGCGGTGGTTTCACGTTTCAGCGTGTACAAACCGTCGTAGAAGAAACGACCGGAGCGGTGCAACCGCGATCCTGGAACGCGTCCGAATCGCAGGCGAAACCCGGTCGATTCGGCGGCATGGCCGCGCCGCAGACTCGCATTCGTCTCTGTCGACCCAGTAATACTACGGGCAACTGCTCTTAATTATAATTTTAAATACCCACCGTTGCGTTCTAGTTTCTCGCGTTAGCGTTATTAACGGGAAACACCGACGCTCTTCACGCCGCGCGGACTGTACGCGGACTGTACGCAGACTCTGTGCGACTGAAGCCTTCCGACGTACACCATACGTCCACACGATCTGTCGTATGCGGCCGAATCACGTCCGGTGCACGTTTCGATGCAAAATGACAAACTCTCGTCTTTTTACCATGGTTTTATTAGCTCGCTTTCTTGTCTGTCTGTTTGTTCAGTACAAATTTTGCAATTGATTTTAAACTAACTTCCCGATGAGCTAGAGACTTGTTATGATTCTACATACAGTAAAGTCGCGATATAGCTCCCATCGCCTGTTCCGAGTAGGGATAGAGATCGTGTAAGGAAACTATTTTTTTATGACTGCGTCGACCAGACCGTACCGCGCCGAAAGTACGAAGGATGCCGAACGTAGAAAAGGACAGCATGTAAACACGGACCGCGCGGCGATCGAGGCAGCTCGAGCTTCATGGCCCCTCGCCGGGATGTCCCCCAGTGGAAGGGGAAGGCGAAGGGACAGTGATCGCGGAGATCTTCAGGGAGCTAGATCGCGATATTACTGTAATCTGAATAAAAACGATACAAAAGCAATCGTGATGATCGGACTCTTTTCGGTACCATGCTCTGAAATATCCCTAATAGCACAAAAATGTTGTATAAATATTTTTTTCAAATATTGAAAAAATATTTTTTAAGCCACATTTTTTAATATGAGAAAAATATTGGATCTGAATATTGTATACATATACAAGAAATATGAATTGAATGTTTAAAAAATATACGCTAAATATTCAGAGAATATAAAAGAGATATTTAAAAAATGTAAAATAAATATTCAGGAGATATAAACTAGATATTTAAAATATATAAAGCAAATATTAAATGTATTATTATTTTATATTTCATGATATGAAATAAATATTTCCTGAATATTCAAAAAAAAAATTTTTTTTCGTAATATGAAATAAATATTGTATGTATATTTGAATATTAAAAAAAGATTGAATGTCTTTTTAATATTATATGAATATGTATACAATATTTTGTGCTACTAGGGATACTGCACACTAGAGTGGCTCTTATTTACTCTTGTCAAAAATTGTCACAAATTCTTTATACGGACTCCCAGGGTTGTTTCAACCAATTAACACGTTGAGCGCGGCGCCGATTTTGCTGTCCTTTCCGTTCAGCCGGCAGCGAGCGAGCACCTGACGGCGAGCGCTCAAGAGGTTTAGCTTAGAATGTTTTCATTAAAACTACAACATTTATGTTTTAACCTCGATACTAGCGGTCCCAGGGACCGACGCTGCCCAAACGAAAATTCACTGTCAGTCCCCAGGGACCGACGCCGCGCTCAACGTGTTAAAAAAGATCTGTGCGAAGTTTGAGCTCGACCGGATAACAGAAAAATGTGTCCCAAGACCTTGTACTCTTGATAAAGTGAGACCGAATTTGTATGACTTTAAATACAAGAAATATATGCAATTTCCTGTAAAATAATCTGCAATTAACATAATGGAAGTTCCGCAAGTTCAAAAAAAGAGTGCACATTTTTCGCTAGTGTTTTTATTGATAAACGATAATGAACCCACACTTCAATTTTCCGATATCAGGAAAAGCTTTAGAATTTTTTCTAAAACCATTTGTCTTACGAAAAGAAGTAATAAGACATAAAAGACGCAGCCTGTCCAGATCTACAGGTTTTGTCGAACATATTTTTCGGCGTGATAAATAGTTTAGAAGATGTTGGAGAAAAACGATTTTATGAGCTTTTAATTAATTATTTTAATGTTTAAGGGCCTTGGAGAACATTTTCCCGTTATCGTAGGGTCCCCAAACTTTAACAACCCTCGGGTGTGCCGTAAAAGAAATTCAAACATCGAAAATAAGAGCTACCCTAATTCTACACAAAATCAAATTACAAAATTTAGAGTTCTGTCGGGTCGAAAGGGTTAACACGTGTAGCGACACCTGATAGTGTTATCGCAATGATCGAGAAACGTCGTCGATAGCTGACAATGACAAATTATCTGATAAAAGTTACGACGCTCCGCGGTTCGGCGGCGGTCGAAACGTTGACATTGGACTTTCTCACGCTTGGCAATGACTAGGGGAATGCTCGCTGGTGAGAATCCACGACTCGGGTAGACCCACGTAGACCCGCGACTCATGATTCATGGCGGGAGGCGATGAAACGATGGATATAATGAAAACGAAGGACGACGAAGAGGTGGAACGACGTACGCGAGTCAGTCAGCTGATCGACGTTCCGCGCATTTTCAGCGTTTGCATACACGCTGCGTCTATTAGCGGTCGCGCGACTAAAACGGGTGGTTACGCGAGCATACCTTACGGAAATAGATTCGAAGCAAAACACGCGAGGCAAACTTATCCTTAGTCCGCAGCGTTCGACCTCTCCTCTTCCGGCCAACGCTAAACTGACGGTAGATCGGCCCTCGGAAAAGATTCTTTTCTGGTTCCCAGCCGTTGAGGAGTATTCGTGGACACCGAACGGAACGAAAGATGTCGTCGTCTGGGCGGAGAGATCGATGGAAACGAATGCCTGGATTCGTCGCCGGGAACCAAAGCCCGATCGGGACTTCGATTGTGGCGATCGGCCGAGATCCGCCATCGTTCGTTTCGTTTAGAACGCGGAGGTAGGGACAAATGTTTAGCCAGCTATTTCGACGCGCGACATCGCGATCGCGATCCCATCGCGCGACGATCGCTCGCGTTTTCCGGGTCGGACGGCCTGTAATGGTTAAAGGATTATGCATTTCGAGCGGAGATTAAATCTCCTCGCGTGGAAAAAGTACACGCGGAATCGCGATGAAACGTTTCGGTTCACCGAAGGCTTATACCATTCGAATCGGCTCCCGAGCGCGATTCCCGTCGTTTCGACGCTGTCCGACGTCTCTCGTCTCTGTGACGGGCGATATCAACTTCGACACACCATTGACCCGTGGACCCAGGAGCCTATGAACCCATGAACTCGCGAACCTATGGACCTGACTATCGTACCGCGTCACGAGCACACGCTCGATTCCGGCGCTCGTGAAACAGCGGGATCGTTCTCTATTTTTCCCGAAAAATTTGAAAAGCTACTTCGTTCGACGAGAGACGACCAGAGCGCTGTCACTCGGCGAGAGTGGGACGGAAAGCGAGCCGCTCGCGACGAACAGAGAGATTTTATCTCGAAACATTACCGGGAAGCTAGGAAAATTCGCGAAGCACGAAATGGAATCGGGCAGGATTCGTCGGGTCGCAAACGAATAGCAAACGACTCGCAGGCGGTTGATCGATACGATCGAACGTCGATCGAGCCGAAGATCGTGAAGAGGCTAGTCGTTGCTCCGACTAGCGACTTTCAGGAGCCAACTCATGCCCTGAAGGGCAATCGTTGACGATATTTCCTGCTCCTACGATTGTAGCGTCAACCGAGCCGAAGAGGGGATCTGAATAGGCGTGGCTTCGTTGCTCCGAGTGGCGACTTCCAAGAGCCACCTCGTGCCCCGAAGGGCAATCGTTGACGATATTTCCTGCTCCTACGATTGTAGCGTCAATCGAGCCGAAGTTGGGATCTGAATAGGCGTGGCTTCGTTGCCCGGAGTAGCGACTTCCAGGAGCCAACTTGTGCTCCGTAGAGGAATCGTTAACGATGTTTTTTGCTCTCATTGTGGCGTCGATGGGAAACGATTAGCGGGAATTTGCTTGCAAATGAAAAATAGGTTACGACCCGGCGCACGCGATCGCAATTCGATTAAACGAAACTCGCCTTTAGCATGGTAGACTAAGCGGAAAGACTCGGTAAGGATCATCACAGTATTATCGCGCGATAATTACAAGGCGGATGGGGGTCCGCACCGACGTGGTTAAGGGTTGTTCCGGAGGGACGACAAACACTTTGGAATGATCGAAAAACGACAACGAGCTTGGTATGTACATATCATGGTAAGCTCTCGTTGTAAGTGGACGCTCGCAGTAAGCACGCCGAAGACGGAGGGCCGAGGCCGACTCGACGTAATTTACCCTGGTTAGAAAATGGCCGGTGGAGTATTAACCGGTAAAGGGGTCGAGCGCAAACCCGTCGAGCAACGTTATCCAATCTTAATTAGAAAATTCATTTCGGGCGTGAACAGTAGCCGAAGGGAGGGTTTTCGCTCTCGAGGAATTTCAGCGATTTCTGCTACGTTCCTCCCGATCGCGTCGACTTTCCCGTTTGGTTATCCTCGTCGCTTTTCATTTCACTTTGACAATGATCGTGTACGCGTTTCGATATTGTTTTCCAGTCGGATTTCGAGCACGCAACGGAAAGGTGCTCGGTTTGGGATTCGCAGAACGCGCCGAGTTTTAGGAATTTGTCGAGTTCACCGAATTTGCCGGTCGAACGCTGTGAAAGTTTTCGAGAAGTTCTCGCGAACGTGGAGTAATCGGCTCGCGCGGATAACGAGGCGTGACGTGTAACGGCCCCCGAAGGGATTGATCATCACGCGTCCGTTTAGCCGAGGGTATTTCAACCTAATTAAAACGGACCGGTTTCGCGTGTCACAGAAATATTCAAAGCGCGGTTTTGTAGCGTTTTTGCGCGGGGCGCGATCGTGTTTGCTCGGTCGATCCATTAATTACGGTCGCTTAACGCGCGACCGAAGATAAATGAGAGTCCCGGGAAACGGACAAGAGAGATAGAGAGAGAGAGGAAGAGAGTGGGAGAAGAGAGAACCGAAGACGCTGGTTCCCAATAATTTCGTAATCATCGTGTCGCGTCATGTCGTTTCGGTTTTTAATACGAGTTTACCATCGGATGCCTGTCATTCCTTTCATATGGTCGCGTTACGATCTGTCCGGTGTAATAGCTCTGGTTTGGGAAAATTGACCGGTGCAGTATTGTATCATGTTTCTCCGGCAACCGATTCGATATCGCGCTGATAGACTGAACATCAATGGCGCACAATGTGGTATTTAACCCGAAAAGTCGGAAAAAAGTCGATTTCAACATTTTGTGCAAGTCGTACTATCTTTGCTATTAGAGATTATGTAATTAAATAATCCGCACACTTTATATAAATCGATTTAACGGAGTTTATTCAATAACGAGAAAAGCAGCACAAGCAAACCACGTCTTTACGATTTAAATGTAACACGCCAAGCGAGGATCATTCGGGTAAGAAAACTGAACGATCCTGTGAACAAACAACCAACGGTTTCACAAACAAACTGAAATAAACTGATACTGAATCGATCGTTCCTTGTGTGGAATAATAGATTAATATTGTTTCTCAAAACATATTTCAACATTTGCTGTCCGACGTAGTTAAAGGTCCGGAGAATACGATTTCAGTATTGTTTCTTCTTTATTTGTACATCCGTGAAGCACTCTACTTCATCAAAAGTCAAGAGCTGTATTTTTAAAAAATTGTCTCGACAAAAAATAACAATCACTTTGATTTTTGAAATATTAAAATGCATTTTTGATTTCATAATATTATAGCTGACGTTAAGAACCTGGAGTCCATAAATAACGCTAAAACAGTTTCTTTCGACTTTCCGGGCCAAATACCCCACTGTGCGGCGTCCGGCCGACATCGCGATCCGTTCGAACAGCTCGGAGAAAGATTCGAGATTCAAGCCCGTAATTAAGTTTGAGCGCGGCGTTTAATTTTCCGAGATTCCTTTTTCGCTGGAACCATATTCTTTCCGTGTCGAGACGATGTCGCCCTTCGAGAAAAATGCGCGGCGTATTATTAAGTAAGTAGGTACACGGAGACTCTGCAGGTATCGAGCACGACCCGTAATCTCTCCCGGCATTTTCTAAGGAACTAGTCCCCCGGATCGATGCAGCCCACCTATCGGATGTAAAATGTTTTGCATTTTTTATACGGATCCCCGATCGAACGTAATAGCTCGTCGGGCTTGCTGAAACACGTCCCGTCCGTCGCATCGAATCGCGTTGCTCGCTACTGCAAAAATTCCTAACGAGCCCCGCTCCCTTTCCTATTTTTTTCCTCCTCCCGTTTTCTTTTTCCCTTTCCTCCTTTTTCCGAAACAAAAATCCGCCTCTCCCTCAGGCACGAACGCCAAAGCCGACGCCGGTGCCGACGCCGACGCGACGTCGCGGCACAGACTCGCCCCGGCAATTAAGGGTAATCGTCTTGAATTAACGACGTACTCCCGCATTTACATATTCGGGAGTGTTCTTTGATTCGGCGCGGTTGACCTTAATTCGAGTTCTTGCGATCGCACCGTTTCCTTTGACTGGATACTCGCGTCGCGACGCCCTCGCGAGCGAACCCACCATTCCGACACACGCGGTGAATTTTTTACAATTTTTCTTATCCAGCCTCGCCGTGCTCGAGTTTGGGGTTACCATGGGTTCGTCGACAACTCATTTTGACCGACAATAACTTTCGTCGACACTATGTTTTCCTCGACATTGTGAAATGGTCGACAAATGATTTGACCGACACTATGTTTTCATAGACACGGTCAAATTGTTGACGTCTGCTGCTTTCATCGACAGTACGTGTTTAGCGACAGGTTTGATTCGTATTTGTTAATGTTGACTAATCGTTATCATCACTGTTATGTTCTAGACGCATTTAGTTGCTTGTATAATAAAAAATAAAGAGAAGTACGAAGCATTTCTTCAAATAAGCAAACTTTATTAATAGGTACACACAAATGAACAAAAATCATAATATTTCATTTAATTTCAAACATAATTGTGTAAATACATATTCACTGCCCCTCAGAAGTATGTGGACACTTCCTTAATTCTTATAACTACCAGAAAAAAGTTATGATATCTTTAGTAAATTTGATTATCTTGTATGTATTTCAGTTCGTACAGTATTGGAGAACATATTTTAATAATAATTTATTAAATCTCTCAACGATAATGATAAAAAACAATTATATTTTCTTTTCGTCTACATATCGACCGCGTGCTTTTATGACCGCGGCATTCTGGCTATTAACTTTTTCATTACTTCACTTTCAATAAGGTTCCACTCAGATTCTAAGATGTCCCACAAATGTTTTTCAGATTTGGGACATCGTTTTCGGACTTGTCCATCTACACGATCCCATAGTTTTTCTTTTATTTATTTAAGAAAATTGTATAACTAAATCGTTTATTTTGGTACTATTAGAATACATTACATGTACATATTCATAATAGACTTTATCAATAAATATTGTTTGATAATAATAATACATTATATATCACAAATTTCACGAACACGGTCAGTGTCCACATACTTTTGAATGAATGAATACTTTTGAATGAATAGAACGTATGCTACGCAATAGAGATTACAAAACATAACAAAATTGTACAATAATTACATAAATATCAAGTAATGAAATCAAAGCGATATATTTTGTGCTAAACCCTTCAAAAGATCCGTATGTATCACTGTACATTTCTCGGCTCTCTAGTATGTTTCTAATACGTCGACGAAAACATAGTGTCGGTCAAATTATTCGTCGACCATTTTACAATGTCGAGGGAAACATAATGTCGACGAAAGTTACTGTCGGTCAAATCGTGTCGATCAAAACAGTGTCGGTCAAATGAGTTGTCGACGAACCCATGGTAACCCCGAGTTTGAACCGTTGGGTTTCGAACCCGTACGATCCGAGGAAATTCCGGGATGTCGACGAAAGTCGCGTGTTTACGGGCCGAGCCGGCCGAAGTTTTCACCTGCATCGCTCGTCCTTCGGTATCCTTAAAATCGCATGCAGGTAGGATGACGTCAGGCCGCTTGCAGGGAAACCGGTTAGCGGCCGGACGGAAACCGCTAGCCGCGAGACCTCGACTCGCCACGAAACAAGCCGCAACCTTATGCGAACGAAGCTCGATTAAACTAACGTTCTTGCTTGCTCGCTCGCCCGCTTTCTTTCCCCCGTTTTATTAAACGTTTAGTACCACGGATCATATTCTTTTCACGCTATTTCGCTTTCCGGTGCTCCGGGTAAACCACCTATACATCGCGGTTACCAACAGCTCTCGCTGCTTGCAATCCCCTTTTCAAATTTAGTTCGTACGGCGCCCCTTTCGACAAACTACCCTTATTCCGAAAATCTCCTGCACGATCGCAGCGTACAGTCCCCGAATTCTAGAGGTATTCGGATTTTCGAATAAACGTTGACGCGGTTGAACACCCGAGTTAAACTTTTATTTCGCGATTCACGATTCGCGATAAACTTCGATTGCCTGCAGCCCTGGGGCGCTCGAGTGGGATCCGTCGAGTGTCCACGAGAAAAATTGCTTACTCTTTTCGCTTCTGTTGAACACGAAACCTATCCAGTCTCTTAAATGTAACTGGTACATGTTCCCTTATCAAAATGACAAGATTGATTTTATTTAGACTCTGTGCGACACCTATTGTAATACGTGCTTTACTAAAGATTCTATGCAACCATTCCTTATGAAATCACTTTTTGTTTCAGTAATTGTAAAATAAAGAATCTGTCTGTAAAATAAAAACTCTATTTGGCCATAAAAAGTGGAAAGATCTACTGTAGCGTTATTTACAGGCTCAAGGTTATAATATTATAATATTAGGTGAAGTAAAAAGTTCTGAGCGTTTATAAATAAAGCGAAAAACGCTCAGAACTTTTTACTTCACCTAACATATCGTTGGATTCGTCTTAAGCTACGACATTATGAAATCCAGAATACATTTCAGCATTTAAACAATCAAATTCGCCTCGAATTGTTCGAATAATGTTCAAATATTAATAAGCATAGTAGTTTAGATGATAACAAAATGAAATCTGTGCGAAAGTGCTCTGTACGCCTACCTGAAAAACTTTTGCAAATACAAGAATTTACACAAATTTCCTTAAAACACTTGAAAATCGCCAATGATCGGACGCTGTTCTAGAGACTGTTTAACTCTTTGGAGTCTGATTTATATTTCGTTGGAATATATAATGGAAAACGTGATCTCTTTGTCCCATTAGACGCGCGTACTAATGCATGAGTGCGACACTAGGACACATATATCCCGATAGATTCCAAAGGGTAAAGAACGTAAAACGCGCCTTAAAATCTCTTGACTTTCGATGAAGTTTACTACTTCACGGATGTACAAATTATTCTTCAGACCTTTAACTACGACGGACAACAAAAATTGTATGACATACGCAGAAATTTAGAAATCGATTTTTTTCCACTTTCTCAGGCCAAATAGTAGGTTTAGTGTTAACCCCAACCATACCACGACCGGTTTCACGGTTTCTATTTTTGAATTATGTTGAAATAAAACAGTCTGGAAATCCAAGAATTGTCACAAATTGGCAATGTAACGAATAATCGTTGATCACCGGCTATCGGTATAGATCGATGGAGACTCGAGAGAACAGAGTCGAGGCATCATCGAGACCGATCCGGCAAGGGATCTAAGGGGAACCGGGAACCAGGAAGCGGGAGTTACGATAGCGATGGGTAACGCGAACGGACTTAACGAGACAGGAAAGAAGAGTAAGAACGATGGACGAGTCCCGGCGGCATCTTTCTTGTCATACCCAGTACTTTACCGTCCCGTTTCGTCGGAGAGGATACGCTCGGGAATGGAGATATCATCTCCGGACGGACGATAGTCAACGGGACTCGGAGAATGGCGGGCAGTAAATTCGCGCGCAACAAACTACCTCGTCCGATTCAAAAGTCGCGATAACGTCGAACCTTTCTCTCCCCGCGCTCTTCTCCTCCGTCGCTCGATTCGCTTCTTTCCTTATCATCGTTCGTTTTTTAGTTCTGGTCGAACTCGCGTTCGAAAGCTTACGAAATTTCACGATGCAACGCTCCACCGACGAACGACGGTCCCATTCTCTCCATACGTGAACTTTGACGATCGCGGAGATGTCGCGGGAACGTCACGAGGCGTCCACGAATCGTCCGAGTAGGACGCTGGAAGATGGAAGGCGAGTCGACAAGAGGAGGAGGAGCCGATTGCTCCCGTGTAGGACAACGAAGAATAGGTAATTTTCCAGCCTTTTCGCCAGCCTTCGACAGAGCATCGACAGGCACCTTATGTGCCTTACCCTAATCTCATCCACGGCTCGGCGAATTTTGGTTTTTGTTCAACGGCTTAGCATAGTCGATACGCCACGACGCAGAGATCGGCTCGGCGCGCGGCGTCCGATAATCTCGGTGAAATCGGCTCGACCGTTTATTACCGTACGCGTGAACGTGCGCCTCGATGCGGAACGTCGCGTCGCCAGAAAATTTCACATTGACCGGCGCGTGTCCAAGCCAAATCCGATTAAACCAATGCGATTCGAAAAAAAGTGCCGGTCGCGAAGCTAACGTTATCCTCTTTGGACGCGGCGTAACCGAAGCGGTCTTGCCGGACGCGTTAATGGTCGTATCAACGATGGCGCTTGATTCGCAGCTTTCAGCACAGTTCCATTAAAGATTGCTGCGTTATCAAAACGTCATAGCGTCCATTTCTTCCGAGTTCATTTATTATGCAAACGCGGTCTCATTCATACTGAAAACTGTACGCCGCGCCGCCGTCGCGCGTCGTGCAGAATCGTCAGCAGAGAGAACCAGTTTCGAGTCGGAACGAAATATCGCGGAGGAGGTGTTGGAGAGTACAGGATGCGATTAACAGAAAATATCGACGGTCCAGTAAACGATGATATTTCGCGCGAATTTCCGTTCGAGGTGCGCGATGGTCCGCGTTATCACATTCATTATGTATGCACGTGTGTAACGACAGCTTTCAGTATTTGCGAATGGTGCGCGGATTTTATGCATTCGCAGCGCATTTTCGTCTTCCAAACAGGGTAAACGTTGCTTACGTTCTCCCGAGGTTTTCCCGTTTATCGGATCGGGTCGCTCGATGGCAGAAATTCGTCTACAAAAGTGCAAATTTGCATACGGAACCGCAGTCCGCCGATAATACGGGCGAGGATCGGAAAGTCGAAAATGGTGTCGCCGATCGATTCGATCGTTCCGACGGCAATTAACGGCGACGATAATCGCGAAATAAAAATAAAGACACAACAGCCAACGATACCTGCGCGAAGTTCGCGTGCATGCATTTCCAAGAACAATGGGGCGTCAGAAACGCGATATCTTCCAACCGGAATGGCAGGAATGCGTCGCAGCAGCAACTTGGATCCTACTGCAGCCAAGTTGCGCTCTCGAGTTACCGGTTCGCGTTGTAACGACGCGATCCGTCTCGTCGCACCGGCGACGTCGACGGAGCGTCGAGTTCCGAGTTCCGAGTTCCGAGTTCGAAGTGTCGAGTGCCGAGTGCAGCATTCGTGCTTCGAATCCTCCTCCCCCCACCCCGTTCGACCATGGAATCAAGAATAAAACAACAGGATCCCTCCGCCGCGCCGCACAGAGCCGAACAGAGCCGAGTCGAGTCGAGCCGCTCTCATTCGAGTCGTTGGATCGTTAAGGAATATTTATCGCGCGCATAAATTGACCGAATAAAGCAATTTAATTCGTTGAATTATTTCGAATCGATACGGGAACGTTACAACGGCCGCTATTCGCAGCGAGCCCCGTTGTTTCATCCGACGCGTTGTAACGGCTACTATACGCGTGTATACACCGTGCGCGACGGGCAGCGGCGAAACAAGAAAAATGAAAAAAAAAACAGAAAAAAGAGCTGCAATTTGAATCGAATAACGACCCGACTTATTTATTCGAGCACGGTCCATCGTATTTTTACCGCCGCTCGAATTAGAACGACCGTCCCGCTGCGATACCGACGAGAATATTTCACAAATTTTATCGATGGGAACTCCGCGCGCCTGACACGCTAGCTATATACATACAACGTATGTAACTCGCTTGTAACATGTTCGAGGACTATCGCCTCTCTGAAAATTTTTGGCTACTCTCGGTCCCCGAGTAGACGTTTTGCGGAGAAACGTAAACGCGCGAACGCAAACCAGCGATTCCACAGTCGATTCACACTGAATCCCATGTTTCCACGCGATACCGTCGAATAATACTACCTACTAGCGTTGAAATCGCAATAACACGTTCTACATCGATCAGCGGCAACAATCCGCGCGAAATACCTTCGCTAGAGCTTTCGTCGATGAAATAGTTTCTCCCGCGCACTAAAGGGCCGAGCGGTTAAGCGAATCGCGATTACGATTACTATAGATGGATATTATTAGCAGCGTTATCGGTGGCTGTTCGTCCGGAGAGATAATACGACGCGTCGCGCCGGGTGGCAGCGAATCGACCAAAAATCAATATCACGGTGTCGGACAACGGACAATGCAGACTTCTCTGGAACCTTATCGCGTTCACGTCCGATAAATCCTGTATATGTATTCCCGTCTATACTTTGTTGGCGCGCGTTGACGGGCTCCGATCTCCGATCGCGTTCCGATGATCGGGAGCATGGCCATGGAACGCGGCCGGCCGATGAATGGCTACGTCATTAAGGTTAATACGTCATGCACAAGTTCGTAATCCTGATAACGCGAGATTATAACTCTATGCCCTCTCGGAACAGATATATACATACATAGTTGGATGGCAGAGAGCGGCTCGTCGGATCGAATCGCCGCTGCTAGACACACCATTCCTCAAATGACATTCGAAGACGACGAGAAGACGACGAGAAGACGGCGCCTCCGATGCGCCAATGACTATCCGATAACAATATTTATACCAGTTTCGCCGAGTTTCGGCAAGTTTCATCGAACTTCGACGCGAACCCGATGTCAACGCGAGCAACTGTGTCCCGGAAGTTCCTCGTAACTCCATTACCGCGATCGCTACCAACCCTTGACACGGTTCCGCAAAATTATAAATAGACCGCGGCGGGACTTGCCGGCACGTAGAAACGTTCTGCATCGACTCCAAGAAACAGGAGGGGGGCACGCGAATACGAACGTGTACATCGTTCTTCAATTTTTCAGTTTTTCAGTTAAGCGAGCCGAGCGTTTCTCGTTTGCCGCGCTCGCTTGCGAGCCTAAAGCTCGCACGAAAATAACCAGTGACCGAACAATATCGTTACGCGGGCTTTTCAATGGAAGAACGGTGCCAATAGGTTTCAGGTCGACGAGCCGGCGAGTTGGGTTAGCGAGTCGATCGCAAAGACCGTGGCACGGGCATGGGCACAGAAGGAGATTCGATCCGTTGCGACGACGCCGCGACGCCGACAAATCGTCTCGCGCGAAAGGCGCGAACGAAGCCCCTACCTCTCGGAGCCGAGTAGCGGAGAACCAAGAACCAACAACCGAGAACCTTGATATCGCGCTTACGTACGACGCTCGAGACCACGGTCTCGACTTTCATGAACCCGAGCACTCTCCGGAGCGTTAACTTTTTCGTCTTAACTTTTCGCGTAAGTTCTCTCGCGACTTACCGCGGGCAAGCCACCCTCTCTGGAAACTTTGTTCGGCCGCGCTTGCTTTCTACTTGTCCCTTTGTGCTCGCGACCTCGTCGCGTCTCGTCCTTTCCCCATTTCGTCGTTTCGTCCGCACCGCTTACAAGGTCTGGTTCCGATATCAGCCCGGATTTCAATGAAATTTACCGAAGCGACTAGCATCCGTCCGAGTTTTCAAACGGAAGACAATCGTGATCGACATTCGATTGTTCTACCTGACCGATTGTTGAACAGACACGGAGCCCTGTTGTCGCGGCAAATTTCATCGCGGATCTTGCTAGCTTTTAAATTTGGGGCGCAGAGGCGGCTGCGCGTATTCGACGAGCGCAAGGCGCGCAACGCGTGCATCGTGACAAAGAGCGCGCTTCAGTTTTGCGTATCGATCGCGTCGAATGGAAACGCGACGAGCGAAAAGCGAAGGGCGAAGAATGGCGAGTGTTCAAAGCGGAAACCGGAACACGGAGCGGCGTTGTTCTGCCGGGTGAATTTTCAATGGCCGGCGGAGCTTTGAAGTCGCGACGAGCGCTGTTTAATGTAAAAACATTTGGCAACGCTCTCCTTTCGGCGCGCGCTCACGTAGTACATACCGGCAATCGCAATTTCCCGGCATCCTCTATCATATAGAACGTGCAAGATACGCCGGAGACGACCACGCTCGATTCGGACGCATCCACTTCGTTAAATCGGGACGGGACTGCATATAGCGGAGCGCACGAAACCGTACGCTGCTGCTGCTGCTTTTGCATTATGCATCACCTGCGTGAACGCGAACGCCTGATACCACGCAGCCTCGCAGCACGCGAGTGGCGAGAATCCGCGAGAAGGCCGTCCAAGGAGTTGCGACTTGGCCGTTGCGTCCACCGTTTTACAGTGCGGACAAATGGCCAAATATTCGATACTTCTCTAAATTTGCTTACTGTTATGCGGTATCACCCTTCCCGATAAGATTCCAAACTAACATTATCTTCGCCCTTTTGCCCAAAGCTGACTCAAATGTTTAGCTGGACTAAGAACGGCAGAGTTACATGTCCGGTGACACATTTGAGTGCAGACCAAAGGTCCTCATAGAGAATCCATATAAGAAACCCTCTCATTGAGCGGGACTCACTTTCGAGCCGTCAATTATTTTTTAAAGACGTATACTTTCTGTAAGCGCGATTTCTTGTGAACAATCTGTTGGTGTGGCCTACTCAATAAACTTCAAGTTATAAAGAAGAAAAAGGATTATTTCTCGAGGAAACCCCATCCTTTCCTTCTTCGCGGCATAACATTACTAATGTGTATGCAATGGTAGTTACAGTAAATCCTCTATACATAGTCGCAAAAGCCTCGGGGTGGTACGTTTACAAAGTTCGTAGACGGACACTATTTTTTTGAGCTTCAAAGACCGAGCCGAACGTAGAGAAGGATAGCTATGTAAGGAGAGACCCGGCGCGGTCGAAGCGACTGCGACTCTCCGCGTTTCTTTCTCTCCCATACGCTGTCCTTCCTCGCGCCCGAAACGTTCATCGTCAATTAAACCACTAAATACAGTTGAAATTATATCGTGTTTGGTCTTATTTTAATCAGAGAAATGCCACAAATATTTCGGTGGAAGTTTCATAAAAAAATAAGTAATAATAAAAAACATTTTATATTGGTATTGCATTGTGAGGACGCACGGGCCTTTGAACTGTGCCGACGACTGTGACTCTCCGGGTCGCATTAGTAGTGGTTCACACCGATATTCCCGAGCCGAGATCAGATTACCACAGTGGAGCGGATATTTGTTTTGCACTCATCGTGCACTCGTCGTCTTTGCGACTATAGAGGATTTACTGTATTCACAAAAAATGAAATTTAACAATAAAATTAATAAATCTATATAATAAAATGAAATGCTGTTCGTTGGTCACGACATCACGGAAGAACGGCTGTACCGATTTGGCTAATTTTTTTTTTATGTTCGTTGTTAGTCTGAATCAGGTTTTTATATTTAAAAAAACTGGAAAAGTATTACGGAAAAATGGAAAATTCGGGAAAAAGTAAAAGTGCTTTTAGAATCATATTTGAATACAACAAAAAAAACGAACGTCGTAGCTTTTAATCAATATTTCAATAGAACGTCGCAGCTTTTAATCAATATTTCAATAGAAATTTACATTATCGACATTATAAACATTCGCCAGTTAGTTAATTTCGATTACAATGTATTTCTTCTCTCGAAGCGAGCTAGCAACAACTCCCCTCTAGTTATTAAACAATTAACAATATTTATGCATGAAAATGATTGTTATATGATTAATAATATAGATTTCCTCCGTATATGCAGTTTTGCCAGAGGAATTTATCGTACATCGTGATATAAACGTGTGTGTACTGAGATGACACACAGAATCCTTGCGGAACTCGCACGTTAAAAAAGGGAAGTATATATAGCGAGCCTTACAAACAACAATTGTGAATTTTGAAAATGAAACGGGCTCTTGGACTCTGAGAAAAAAAAGCTTTCAAACACGATTTTCCTCGAGAGCCGACCTTCTTCCATTTCCGCATCGACGGATGCGCGATAAAGACGAATCGTTATCGTCGCGATCGTTATTCCGCTTTCTCATCACGACTCACCCCGTTTTGTCGGACGCGGAGGCTCTGCTATTGGATCGGATGCTACGTCACGACACAACGCGATACGACGCTATGCGGCTCGCAGCTACTCGTAGCTCGTGGCTCCACGAGCTGCACACGTACGGAACATTAATCTTTGCCGGTGTTTATCCGTCTTCTGTTTAATTTCCTCTTTTCGACGTGCCCATTTCCTCGCGAGGATGAGGGGCGTCGCGTCGCGTCGTGTCGCGTCGGTCGCGTAGCCATGGTTTTCGAAGGTTTCACGCGCCAGAAACACGTCGAAGCATCGGAAATGTGGATCCGGAAGCTTCGCGAATCGAATACCTCGAGCAATTTTTCCTTAGTCGCGCACAAGATCTAACCTACCCTAGCGACTTCATCACGGAAATCTTGAGGGTCTCGGCGTCTTTCAGAACGGTTGGGATCGATTGTTCGAGGAATACCAACGATCGCCAACTGCTCGAGATAACGGCGAATATGCATGTACGTATTCCGCGTTCAGAAGATACCTTGCACTGCTGGCTGAGAACGAAGATGTCGAAGTCAGATTGAACGGCGCGTGGCATGTGGCGCGATGGTTGCCGCTGAAACCGAGAGAACTTTCGCCGTGTCGAAAGTTTCGTGCTTAAACGCGCGACGGAAATGCGATCGAAGAACGGTCTGTCTCGGCTCGCGAAACTGCTCGCGCGCGCGTCTCCTCTTGAGGGGAATTTTTATCGTCGTTCCTCGCGTCGACGGATCGTCGAGCCACCGTTTTTCTTATTGACCTCGTTTCGTTCGCCCGTTGCCTCGGCAAGACCGTATCTCCGTCTCGGTCGCATCAGCCTAGCAGCTGTTTCTCGGTTACGTCACACCATTATCTAATTGCGAACGCGTCCGTGCCGTCTAATCGCATCGAAATTCCAATCCGTTCCGCGTCTCTCGCGGTATCCCGTTCCCCAACGAGCGAGAGAGTAATCTCTGGCGACCTGTCGCGTCGCGTCAGAACACGACCGATAAAACTCGCGAACATCTTGTCCATTAGGGACGAGTCAACCATTGGCCACGGTCTTTTGGGCCTGCGGACAAATTCCGAAGAAATTCCGGAGCTCGCAAGTCCCTGGCAACCATTGGAGCGCGAAATATGTAATCGCAGAACTCGAATGAATCGACTTCCCATGATCTTTCGATGGGACGTCGACACGACTTCTCGCTCCCACTCGCGTCAACGTCCGAGTCCGACGCGCGTCACGGAGAGATATTGTTCCGAGTTGAAGGATCGATTTTGACGAGATTGAGAACTGTCGCGTTAAGGGCGACGGATAGTCTGATCGGAATGATGGGGGCTAACCGAGTGACGCCGGCGCGGCGCCTGGACCGGTGCGGGATTGGATGCCTGTACAGTCGTTGTCGAGCGGGCTTTTCGTCCATTGTTCGTGCGAGAGACAACGCGAAAAACTCTTGCGCGACGTTTCACGAGTCGCTAGATCGCTCCGAGTAACAGACGAATTCCCTTTGTTGCCCGGACAATGCTGCAGTCGATACGGCAAATCAGGGAAAGACCGTGCCGCTTTTGTATTCTCTGTAGAATAACATAAATATTAATGCAATAGCGCGGGTGCAATCTATCGAAAAACGTCGTCGTCTCGCGACCGAACAGCCCTCAGTTCTCTCTCGACGCACACCACTCTATAGTTTCTCCGAACCAAATATCTCTGTCTATCATTCGAAATTTCCGGTTGCAATTGTGCGCGCGTAATCGTCAAATTTTCGAAAATCGAATAACCGGAAGTTGAAATTTTTAAGCTCGCGTTTCGAATCTCCTCGGATTCTCTTCGGCGAGCGACGTTCGTGTGGACGATACTCTGCCCTGTACGCGCTGGACAATAAAGAAAAGGCTGGCGAAGATTAAGGGCGGATTGCACGGACGAAACAGGTGAAAAAACAGTCGAGGAAGAACGAGTCGAAAAATTAATAGCTGCGAAGGCACGAGCAATTTTTTTGGTTAAAAGAGGCAGCTTACTCGCTGCGACAGCTACCGCGGACTACGTTGTTGCGTAAAACGAAGGATTATTTTATCACTCTTCCTTTTTCGGATTACGTATAGTATTCCGCGTGTCCTCTTCCCATTTCCGTTCATCTTTCACACCCTCGCTTCGAAGAATCACGCGCTCGTTCATAAATGCAGCGCGAGTGCAGCGGCGCGCGCTCGCTCGTTCGCTCGCGTTTTCCACTATCCGACTCGAGTCAACGAATTTCCGCCAGACAAAATCCAGAGTTTTCGGTCTACTCGTAAACGTTTGAACGTTATTTTCGCGCGGTTGCGTAGAATTTCATAGTCGATACGAATCGAAACGCGAATCGGCGAGCCTGCGACCAGCATCGAAAACCGAGCGCGAAACTGAAATCGAAACCGAAGCTGGAACTGAAACTGAATCTGCAACTGCAACTGCAACAGCAACTGCGACGGTAACGGCGTCGAGTCATCCTTAACAAGTATTCCACGGTGTCCGCTTTCCTTTGACGGAAGAGCCGGCCCGAATAAGTGGTAATTGCACGCTTCGCTGACAGAGAAAAGAATTTTTCTCCGTCGAGATTCGTGGATTTGATTTCATTTAGCAGCGACGAGATTCTCGGCGAGTGGCGCGCCAGCGCACAGACAACCCCAAAGGAATAATCCACCGCGCCGGACCAGGCCGCGTACGCTTTACGAT
This sequence comes from Lasioglossum oenotherae, assembly GCA_028455765.1. Lineage (NCBI taxonomy): Eukaryota > Metazoa > Arthropoda > Insecta > Hymenoptera > Halictidae > Lasioglossum > Lasioglossum oenotherae. The sequence goes on along the minus strand of CM052279.1, from coordinate 24,951,433 downwards.
CGCTTCGTAACCGCTTTCGAACCCCTTCGTGGCCGCTGGGTAACGCGACACCCAGTTGTTTCGTGTGAAGCAATCGTACTAAAAATTGAATAAACAGCCCCCGATGACGCATCCGGACTTCCGAACGCTTCTGCAAATCCGAAACGCGATACGGGATGCGATACGATGGATCACGTTTCCGATAAACCCGGACGATAACGTTGTTTATTTATTTCGAACAGGATGCGGATGAGTCGACTTCCTCGAGCGTTCGCAGCCAAGTATTGCCAAACAAAGTCCAGGAGAATTAAATGAGAAAGTTTCTCGGGGTAGTAAGTAGTCGACCCTTTCGGGAGCTCGATACGCGATTCGATCAGATACGGTTAGCTACCAGTCGACGGTTGGCCGAGCAAACTTTTAAACGGCGCGTCTGAAAAATTTTGTGTCGCGCGGCTTTGCCGAGGTCCGCGTTGGGATCGAGAGGAAACGGAAACGAGAGGGCTTTGAACGCGGCCCGACTTTGCCCACTGCGTCGCATCATCGGAGAACGATCGTTTGTTTTCTGCTCGTCGGTGCTGGGGGTTCATAGTTGCTAGATTAAGATTTGTCTCTCCCCTTGGGATGCATGTTAGCTGGGAAGTGACCTAGAGTACTGACCTAGAGTAGAGTACTCGCGTGATCCAGGCACTTCCCCTGTAGCTTAGGGCGGGCGTGTGTTTTTAGTGCGGTAGGGCTCGGGAGGGGATCGAGTCGCTTGTGAGTCGACCCCCACCCGAGGAGAGTCCCACATAACCTCGGTATCCCCCAGGATGCCGAGGTATGCGCAACGCATTTTCACACGAAGAAAAAAAAAGATTAAGACTTGTCTCCCCACTCTATCTTCCCCTTCTACGGCGCTATTCTCCCACGCTTCTTCGAATAATCCGGTACTGGCAGGGTGGGGTAACTTTGTCCCCTCGATTCGACTCAATTCCCCTGACCTGGCGACTCAGGCTGGGTTTCCTTTCGCAGATACAGCCAGTGTCGCTAGAATCGACCAAAACTGGTCGATTTTTCCACTCTCTCTCTCTCTCTCTCCTTCTTTTCCCCTTTCACTATCCTGACCCCAAGTGTCCGACTTCGATTTTGATAATTTGTTGTGAGATAATGATATGTATATGGATCGCTAATTATGTATGCAAAATATTAGGTGTAGTTACTCAATAGTTTTTTAAAGATATAAACAATTAAACTTTCATACCTTGTTGATATACCATGATTTGCGTGAAGTTGCGTGAAAGTTCAATTGTTTATATCTTTAAAACTACTAAGTAACTACACCTAATATTTTGCATACGTTTGGATGCCGTCTGGCGACACTGACGCAACGTGAACCGATTAGACGCGATAAATCGATCAGATCGAATCGACTGGACTGTTGCTCGCTTTACGCGCATATACATAGTAGATCCGGGGCCAAGAGGCGTTTCCTTCATTTTCGTTTCGATCCGTCTTTGAACGAGCTACAAAATCTCGAAAATCTCGACAACCTCGAACCCGGGAAATACAGGCACAGCCTCGCGACAGGGTTGCTTCGCTTCCGGTGGCGGTTGCGGTTGCGAAATATTTCCAATATTTTATCCGTTCCGTCTAGAATCTAGAACGCTTCACAACCGAAGCACGAAACGGTGCAACATTCCCGTATACCTAGAGCAATCCGCTCATCGCACGCTTGCCACCGCATTGTTCTATTACATCTGTATACTGTATTCGATACGACGAGCCGATTGTACGGGCAACCGTTCGATAGTCACCGCGGAACGAAAGGGTTCAACGTAAATGCGAACCAAAAGCTCGGGGCGCTAGCAAACTTCTTTAATAACGAGTTTCGAGAGTTTCCCTCGAAGTGGAAAGGAATAGCGGGGCGGCATACACCGGCATGATTTATACTAACGCGCGGAACGGAACGGAACGGGACCGCGAGTTATTTAAAAGAGCGAAACGATAAATCCCGAAACTGCTCGGTCTGGTTGGCTCTGGTTGGCTCTGATCGGCTCTGGTCGGCTCTGCACGGCTCTGTTCGGCTCTCGCGCCGCTGCTCGTATCTCGTATCGTCGCGGAACGAAGCCCCGCGTAGATCTAGGCGTCCAACTATTCGCGGCAGTTATAATGGCTTTCGTGTGATGGCATATCCGCGTATCCCGACGCGACGTGACGCTCGACGCGACGTCGCAAAACTTTTCACATTTTCTTTCTTCGGCGGCGAACGTCTTTTATCTCGACCGTCCGTTCTGGCGTCTGCGTCTGGCCGTATTGGTCGCGATAAAACCGTTGACGGTGCAGTTCGATTCGATTCGATTCGGCAGAGATTTAGGCACACACTAGAGCGATCCTGCGATCCTGATGGATCCCGTTCCGAACAGTTCGCGTCAAGCGCCCGAATTTGTACAAATCATTGTCTACTTTCCGTCGCTCGTATCCACTCGTTCGGGCACGTACCGACGTGCGCATTAAGGGCGGTTTATCTTAGCAAGTTCGGACCACTGTGGCAGCACTGCCCTGATTTTGTATCCAGTATTTTCCAAAAAAATAGAATACTGGGAACAAAACCACAGGTGTAGTAAGGTTCTGTCCGACGGGCCGGACTGGCTAAGATAAACCGACCTTTAAGGATGTTCTGGAGGTATATAAAAACGCAACAAAATTTTTGAAAATTTGACATGATATAATCCTTACTAAATTAATGCAATTACTAAAGTTTGGGTTCGATTCACTGCACCGTTTAAGAATTATAGGAACTTAAAGTTTGCACATTTTAACACGTCTTCTTATGGAGAATTCATAAAATTCCACTTCAAATCCTATTTAAACCTTGAAAAAACGCAACTAGAAACTCCAGTTTCTTTTGATATGTAGTAAAAATTATGGAATTAATTAAGTTCAAAATTTATAAGGATTCACTGAACAGTTACAGAGCAAAAAAATTATAAACTGTTACAAAACGTCAAATTGATCGTGTTGTCTCTCACTAGCATGGAAACGCGACAAGTGTAGACCACTGAATATAGCTACAGAGGGTACAGTATTCGCAAAAGTTTAATGCAAAATATACTCATGAACGGCTTTCATTGCCATCTATTGATGGACTTCAAATTTCTTGTACTCTTGTCTCCCATTGTACCTCCACAACATCCTTGATCTGTCGACATCTTTTTATATTATTTTCGATTTGTAAAAACACATTGAGGAAGAAAATAAATTTCTGTTTCACTCAAGTTTGTTGCAATTCAGGCGTAAGTATTGTAAGTGTCACCATACGAGGGGAGGGAATACAACTCGAGGGGAAAAAGTTACCCTCTCTCTGCCAGTACCGAACGAAACGTGTCACGTGACCGGGCCGCGGCGGATGCGTGGGGAACAGCGTCGTAGAAAGGGAAGGTAGAGTGGGACACAAGTCTTAATCTGGCAACTCTGTATTATTCACGGCTCCATTCAAAAACCGGAGGTACGCTTTATTTTCTCATCGGTAGACGAGAAAACACGGTTACGTTCATTTTGTAGAGCGCTATTTCAATGCCAATTCACAGAAATATTAATAGTTTGTGCTAAAAACGCGACGAATCCCCGATAAAATCATGTGTTATTTCATTCTAATTTCAACGAATCGATAACTTCACGGCGAGCGTTTACGTTTTAAAATAGCTTCTCGTTGCACCTTGCCCTTACGCAATTCCGTAGTGTACGGAACTATGCGTTGAGTGTACGCGCGCAAGGATTGCGTAAGGGAGACGACAACACGACAATGACGTGACGCGACAGTTTTACGAGACGGGCAGAAAGAAAAGAATGAGGAAAAAAATCGTTCGCCAGAATACGATCGACGGGTGTCGCGAAACAAGCCGTGATTTCACCGATCGTAAAATGACTGGGAGCCCGATTTTCGTCTGTCGTAACCCACGAGCGACGCTTATGCGAACGCTTACGTTTACGCGAACGAGCATCGGCCCTGGAGGGAGGGAGGGGAGGCGCTTCCGAGATGCAACGGCAGCAGCTCTCGCTAACAAGCGGATCGGATTTAATGGTTCTATACGCTGACGGATGTTTAAACGAGCACTAAATGCAACCGCGGATAGGAATGCGGTACAGAGCGGATTTCCCCGAGAAATCGCTTCAAAAATAGTTAATAGGGGAAGTGTGGGGAACTACGAGCACCTAAGGAAAAAAATTAGAGAAAACAAAGTATTACGTATTCATTTGTTCAAAGACATATTATGTGTTTATACAAGCTGAGTCACCTATCGTTGCCACCTCAAATATCTTTGTCGTTTTTAAAGATACGTCAAATGTCTGAAGGACAAAGTTGAATGGTAAAATGGGCTTATACGCTACCAAAACAATTTTTGTTTTTATGTAATTTTTTATAGAGATATGAAGGTCGCCTTAATTTTTTTAACGGAATGTCCTATTTTTTATATCATACATCGATAGAGTATCAAATTTTGACTATAAAAATGTTGATCTTTGTTCTAAACCTAATAGTTAACGAGATAATATCCAAAGAAGAAAGAAAATTGTTTGGATAATATCTCGTAAACTATTAGATTTAGGACATATGGAGGTCAATACATTTTTACTCGGAATTCGACAGTCTATCGATTCACGATACAGAAATCAGATGTTTCCATTCAAAAAAGTCAAGGTGACCTTGAAATCTGCTCTGTGCCTCCATCCACACAGAAAATGTTTATGTCACAATATGCCGCCCTCTGTACCGTGCAAATTTTGTTCATAACATTTTTCCATATTATTACAAATAACGGAGATATTCAAGGTAGACACATAGTTATTGCCCTACCCTGTTTACAAAACTTACTTTCTAGACGTTTAAAAAAGGGTGGTTCCATTTAAAAAACATGAAGGTGGCCTTGATATCTCTAAAAAAAATTACATAAATACAAAAATCTTTTTGGTATCGTATGAGCCCCAGTTACCGTTCAACTTTGTCCTTCAGACATTTGAGGTATCTTTAAAAACAACAACGATATTTTGGGTGGCAATGTTAGGTGACTCACCCTGTGTATGTCTATAATCGACATCGATAAAATTTTTAAATAAAATCGAGCGGTTCCCCCACTTTTCCCTGCGTAGTTTACATCTCGGGGACGAAAAAATGATAAAATCTGTACCGGAAGTTTCATTTTATGGAGCGTCCTCGTATTAGGAGCTGAGAAAAATGAGTCGTCCGTTTTCTATCCCTATACGACGCGACGGTCAGCTGTATTACCGGTACAGAGCGTCCATTGGTCGAGTAATTTTTCTAATTTTACGATCGTAACGTTTAACCGTCGCCATGTCGGTGGCATATCATGAAAGTGAGAACCGACAAACGTCGTCTCGGATATAACGTACGAGCCATGAGCCATCGCCACCTTGCTAAAAACGATGGTTCTTCTGGCAATCTTAACGCTATATCGTTTCGCTTTATCGCTGCAGACGAAACGAAGCGAGCGACGAGAGCGAGGAAGAGGAGATGGAGGAGGAAGAGGAGGACGAAGATAGAAGGACGAGGACTCGAACGAGCGCAGCGGGATCTCGCTCTCGCACAGATATTCCGGACTGCACGCGTGTCAGCTACGATAAGTTAATTAACGGACTGCCGCGAATCGGATTAATGCGTTTCGCAGCCGCGCAATACCAACAAATCTTGGTTAAACTCGGTATCTTAATGGCTTTAAGATGTCAGAGCCGGTGCGCGCGGCCGGGGTTCGAGGTTTCCTTACCCGAGACTGCTCATTGCTGCCGCGTTACGTTTGATACGTCATACAGGCTCGAAACTGCGAGTTTCTGCATGCCGAGCCACCGCGGCGGAACGAGGTCATACGTTGCAAGTTTCTCCGGCCGGATTTGCTCGTTTCCTCGCCGAGTCGACGAGTCGCCGGATTGTCCTTTTCAGCCGCGAAAAAATTCCTGATAAAAGTTGACCGAGTTCAGTCAAATCGCCGAAAACCACGCCCCTGGTCCCCCGTTCCTCGTCGTTCATCGTCCATCGTCGAACGAGCCCATTCGATCGTCACGGCGCGGGGCCGATGTTTTTAACGATCGATCCACCATTCATCAGTTCTTCAAACGAACACCGTGATGCGATTCTTTGCGCATTCAAGTTACGTAACACGTGCGTATACGTGAGAAATCGAGGTAGAAACCGTTTGACTTTTTTACAGCAAGTCGCGTCCGTCTTGTATTCTAATTCTATGTACGCTCAACATACAGAGTGCCCCACGTAACTGTCGCCATGATTTTTCGGACACTTCCGGTGATCAGATAAAAAAATGTTCGGTACAAAATTAATTAGTTTATTTTTTTCGAGAGATCAATATCTTAACCAATATCAACAACTCAAGCCTGCCTTATTGTTAACACATTACCAACCGGTAATTATTGCATAATTTTGAAGAATCTATGGTACATGGCTAAATACTTTTTAATGGAACCTTCAATAGCAACTGCAATTTTCATTATGAACTAACAAGTCACCCTTAACGACATCATCTAATAGTTTCATTTAAGATTGCAATATAAAAGAAAATTTCTATGCTTTCTTTTGGTACAGCACAATTATTGAAAATCCTATTAATAGGCTTCCGGTAGGTAAAGTGTTAAGACCTTCCTATTAAGGTCATGTCAATGTCATAGTATACTAGACTGTTGAAGTCGTGTCATAACAAAACATAATCCACAAAATTATGTGCTAAAATCTGTGTATGTAGTGCCATTTAAAACAATGAAGGGTCATGAACGGATTTCGTTTTTGAATATTTTTCGATTGCATTCGCGGTAGCCTGTCTAAGAAACCATTTCTTTATGTGGCTGCCGGAAGTGCCCGAAAAATCGTGGCGACAGTTACGCGGGACACCCTGTATACTTACGTATGTATACACAGATAGATTAGCAGATTACATGCCGGTGGCAAGTGGCAAGGTCGATCTCGCTTCGGCGTACCGCTCGCGTCGAGGTTTATCATTCAACGGCGCAGCGGAGTTTTCGATGAATTAATATCGTTATATCCGAAAGGAAGTTATTCGACGTTAAAGTTTACAGCGACGAGATACAATCTCGCGGAAAGATTAGTTTCAAGGGTGTAGCTAATATAGTTTATCGTGGGCCGGATGGAGACGATCCACCTCCATCTTTTGCTCGACTTTCGAATATCCTGTTATCCGACGTCTAACTCCTCGCCGCGCAATATCGTGTAGCGAATACCCTCTCGAACGAATTTAACTCGCCATCTTCAGTTGCTCGGTCGGGATCGCAACATCAAAATCCGCCCTTCCCTCTAGACGAATCGAACAAGAACAAGTGTTCGACAAGTTGGAACAAAATCGGTCGTTGGAAGAGTTCAAGGAAACCGAAGTAAAAATAAAGAAAACAGGAATGAACGAAATAAAAATGAGTTAGTTGCTCGACTCGAGACATCCTAGCCCAAGATAGAGACATGAAATAAAATAAACTGAAACAAAGTAAATATACGAGGACTAAAAACAGTAGGACAAACGTACTGATCGTCCATCAGGAGATGACAGTGATTGCGACAGAGGTGGGTGTGCGAGAAAACTGGTCGATTTTTCCTCTCCTCCTTTTCCCCTTCCACTACCCCATTCCAGCACCATGAGCATACTCCAACATCTCTCATTAAGACTGTAGACTGTAGCCAGAAGCTACCGAAACGGGTAGCTTTTTCTTCTCTTCCTTTTCCCCTTCTATTATCCGATTCCACTACCATGAGCATACTCCAACATCCCCCACTAATAAGGGAAGGACCCCAAGTGTCCGACTTCGATTTTGATAATTTTTTGTGAGACGATGGTATATGCATCCCTAATGATGTCTGCAAAATATTAGGTATAGTTACTCAATAGTTTTAAAGATATAAACAATTGAACTTTCATACCTTGTTGATATACCATGATTTGCGTGAAGTTGCATGAAAGTTCAATTGTTTATATCTTTAAAACTATTGGGTAACTACGCCTAATATTTTGCAGACATCATTAGGGATCCATATGCCATCGTCTCGCAAAAGATTATCAAAATCCGTAGTAAAATAAGTCCGTAGACTGGACACGTGTTCATCTGATCATCAGGAAGGGGGTAAACTGTATTCCCCATGATTTCCTCGATCTGGCGAAATCTGCTCTTGACGCTAGACTGCGAACCCCACTCGTACGGTCGACATAAGACTTCAGCGTCACCACATCGGCCAATGGCGGAAGACGTGTAGCGCGGAGCAGGGGTATCACGTGATTCGTACAAGTTCTCCCTGCCATCTTCTGATGGACGATCAGTACAAAATAATAGCGAGTATATAGCCCGGCATAATTCATAACATAAAATGCACTATTCCAAACAAATACATATTCGAGCGGCAGAGCCAGAATATTTCGTGAAATTCACTGGTTATCCGGGAATTAAGTGTCCGAGAACAGAGCAGCAGTCCCAGCCGATAGAAGATAGAACTTATCCCTTCCTAGGGCTTTCCGACTTTCTGGAACGGCGCGGTGATCGAACTTTCCCCCTTACGACTGCGATTTTACGGAGCACCTAACGAGCCCTTCTTCTCACGGTTTCGCGTTACACTTTTTTCCCTATCGCGGACAAGAAACTTCGAAACGAATCGAGTTCCCGGCGCGCCTCGCTGCATTCGCGCGACCCTTACAACAGGAATTCTTTTATTTTTCTCGTAAATTGATTCACGGCGCTACCCCATCTTTGCTCGCCCATCCCGCTCCGTTCCTTGCCCGTAGGTAAGCTGCAAAGTTTCGTCGCGCTTGAGTTATAGCACTGAATCACCAACGCCGACACCACTGCCGCGCCATCGTCGACGACGACGACTGCAGCCAAGAATTTTCTTTCGATTTTTCCTCTATCCTCTATCCGCTGCGGAATCTATGCGGAATCCGGCCTTCCACGCCGACGCATATGTATTCTCCGAAATCGAAAGATCAACTCTCGGCTGAGCTCATGAAAGCTCGAGCCAGCGAAATCGGAGCTCGCCGGCGTTATCGGCCGGATGTTTCGCTGCCGGGGAACTTGCATCGGCGAAACGCGCACGCTACCGACTTCGACTCGAAAGTTAAAAATAAGCGTAACGACCGAAGCGAAAATACTTTTGCACTTCGCGCATCCGTGCAATTCGATGATCGCGTCGACCATAATATTTTCGCTGGAAATTCTTCAAAGAGACCCGCGCGCCTTTCTACATGTTGAATCGCGTTCGTTACGCGGCCGAAGTTGGACGCGAAACCCGAGACCCGGGATTCGAGGTTGAAACGAACGCGACGCGATTCCGAGACACCCGCGGAAACCACGAATTACTACCGTAAAGCTGTAACGAGCGCGCCGTAACCGACATAATTACGAAACGAGGAAGGCGTGATGGTAATACCGATTGCGCGCGACCTACCGCCCGCGTCTGTGCTTCTACATGTCTATGCGTCTGTGTCTGCCACGGAAATACGCCTCGAGAATATATTGTCGGCTACGACACGCGAGTTCGATCATCCAATACATCGAGGAACAGTCGGCAGTTTGAAAATCATGCACAGATTGAGAATAACCAAGTCATTCTCCCAGGGTCTTCCTAACTTCGGGGCCACGTCGCCATTCGATTAACCCTTCCAACCTGAACGACGCACACCGAATGTCCACGATCTGTTGTATGCGCCCGAATGATGTTCGGTGTACTGTTTCGGTTGTACTACCGACATAAATTTCATCCGTTTCACATATCGCTACATCAGGAATTCATCTGGTTTTTGCCGTCCGTAACCGTGAATAACCTTGAGTAATTATAGTCACTGAAATCGTAATGAAAAGGTAGATGTTTAAAAAAGGGTGTTTCCATTTTAAAAAAATGAAGGTGGCCTTGATATCTCTAAGAAAATAACATAACAACAAACATTTTTTGGTGTCGTATATGAGCCCCATTTTACCATTCAACTTTGTCCTCAAGACATTTAATGTATCTTTGAAAATAACAAAGATATTTGAGGCGATAACGTTAGATGGCTCACCCTGTATAACATTGGTACATACATATGTATAAGAAGGTTGACGATGTAGAATTCGCGCTAGACAATACAATGAGTAAGTCAACGAGGCAAACCCCAAGTATGTTACTATTCGGAGTAAATCAGAAACGGAGTGTTATAGATGATATAAAGGATATCATACATATACATATGTGGAAAATACGGTTAGAGAAGATAAAACGGGGGAAATATAGGAATTGCGCGATAAAGCGGCTAAACAAATTGTGGAAAAACAGTAGTATAATAAAAAATATATTGACCGAAAAAGACGGAAAGCAAATGAATACGAAGAGAATGATTTAGTCATGTTGAAGAATTTTTAAGTTACCCCTGAAATATCAAAAAAATGAATTGCTCAGTTCAAAGACCCGTATATGATTCATAAAAAATTAAGAAACGACAGATATGTGGTAGTCGATCCAGAGGGACTTCAAAATTCTCAGAGACCGTATCGAGGAGTATGGGAGAGATATCGTCATCAGATTGTATGACGAAAATGAAATGAGCAAGAATGAAATAAGCAAGAATGAAATGTACGAGAATGAAATGTACGAGAATGAAATAAACGAGAATGAAATGTACCAGAATGACGTAAACAATGCGAATTTGTAACATGAATGATGCTCCGAGGTCGAAGCTAGGTCAGGAATGGCCGAGTGTAGGATAGAGTCGGTTGTTTATACAGGGTGTCTCAGCTGAAAGAGGCCACCTAAATATCTCCTGGCACAAAAAAAATATTTATGGCATAATTTAAATGGTATCGAAGGAGGAATAGCATAGAAGAACAATTTTTTTGTCCGGTTATTTTTTCATAGTTTTCTCAAGGTCATCGTTATTTTTTATCGGGAAAACTTTTTATTTTTATTCCATCTTGTTAATGACTTAAGCATATTCAAATGTATTCTTTCAGCCGCTATGAGATAGAATAAACAAAATAAGTTTTCCCGATAAAAAAGTAATGATGACCTTGAAAAAATAACCGGACGAAAGAAATTGTTTTTCTATGATATTCCTCCTTCGGTACCAATTAAATTATGCCGTAAATATTTTTTGTGCCATTAAAAATAAAGGAGATATTCAGGTGGCCTCCTACAGCTGAGACATCCTGTATGTATGTGGGGGTGCCGCGAATGTCCGTTAGCGAAATGACGATCGACAAACGCGCCATGTGTTTAATAATATAAAATATATAAATACATAGATTATATACACACAGTAAATCCCCAATCGTTGTCCAACAGCCGCGTTCTGCACGGAGAGTCATCGTTTAGGGACACCATTTTTTTATAACTGCGTCTACCGCGCCGACGGCATCGAGACTTCAATAGAGAGCCGAACATAAAGAAGGACAGAATGAAATACGGATCGCGTGGCCGAAGCGTGTCGCCGTCGCCGTAACAATTCAAAGAATGTCCCATACGCTTCGTTGCGTTCGAAACGTTCATCGTCGATTGAACCATTAAATAAAATTGGAATTATATCGTGATTGGTGCCATTTTAATCAGAGAAATGCCAGAAATAAGTTAGTGAAAGTCCTATAAAAAAAAAAATTAAAGTTAAGAAGTTTAAACATTCGATTTATGATGTCAATGTAGTGGTGTTCACACCGATATACCCGAGCCGACGCGAGCGAGCGCAGCGCGGCGTCGGCCGGCAGTGGAGTGGGTAGGCATCCGCACAGCGTTCGCACAGGCGACCCCGGACAGCGATTGAGGATTTACTGTATATTATATACATATTCTGCATACAAACAACGTAAAAGCAATCTTGACGTTGATTGCGAAGCCGTTCTCTGATTGGATCCATGCTTTGAAATGTACCACACAAAATTAAATTATTAAGTTTGGAGTTGAGGAACGTCGCGTCGCGTCGCGTCGGCCGTGCGTGGGGACATACAGAGTACGTCCGTCGGGTCGGAAGGGTTAAATCGGGGGCGGCACGCAGCACGGGTTTGGGTGACCCACGAGCTTGTCCTTCGAAACGCGCCGGACGAAGCAAGATTAATTATTCGTTCGCCGCGGGGTCGCGATTGCTACGCAAAAGAAACGAAATTGTGATTTATGCCTCCTGTTTCGAGAGGGCGGCGCGACGAGACGAAACGAGACGAGCAGCGACGCCGCGATATCCTTTTAAGGATTTGCTCCAATCGGGACAGCATTTTAAGGCCGTTTACTTTCTCGACCGTAGGGCGAACCGCACCCGAGCAAACACGCGCGTACGCAAACGTTAGCTCGCGCGAGATTAAGTGGAGGCCGAGGACGTAAACGAGGAGATTGAATTTTTCGGGCGAAATTACCCGCTCCTTTCAATTAGGAACTAAATTCGGATCGTGACGTAATTATGTAAACGCGTCGCGACCGTTTTGCCGCGGATAAATTTACATTCGAAGGAAGCAGGAACGCTCGACCGCGTTCTCTTAAAGCCGTTTCTTCCGAGAGAGACCGACCGTTCCACTTAGAAAGATTTTTCATCGTACTCGCCATTTCTACATTTTAAAGAATATATTCGAAAGATGGAAAAATTGGTGCGACATTTTGTACAATATTTCGGTTCGAAGAGCTGAATTTGTGATCCGCAAAATTAGTCGAACCGTTGCTGACTGCAGATTCGCCAGATGAGGGGAATTGGCTCGAATTAAGGGGACAAATTTACCCTCTCTCTATTAGTATCGGATTGGTCGCGTGATATTGTGACATGGTCACATGACCGGGAAGTGGCAGAAGCGTGGGGGAATAGCGTCGTAGAAGGGGAAGATAGGGTTGGGGGGCAAGTCTGAATCTGGCGATTACAAAAGAGGAAAAGGGGACGATACGATTTTACAAAAATGGCATATATATCTATGGAACAATTAAGCTGTACTGTGACATCGAAACGAATTTTGTGTGGAGCTCCCGAGTTCCAGATATGGCCGATGAAAATGAAAAAAAAAAACGAAGCGAAAGACTCACCGATGGCGCAACAGAGGACGAGCAGCGCGGCCAGTCCGGACGCTCTCATGTTGTCCAGTCCTTTCCGGGATGGCACTCGCGACAGAACTAAACACGGTATTTACCGCGTCACCTCATAACACGAAACACGGAACACGGAACAGGGGTCGTCTGGCGAACGCACCTCGCGACCTTCTATTCGACTCGTCTTTCACTGAATCCTACATGGCTGCGAGACTACCAGTCGACAATTCACTTTTTTTCCATCGTCGAGAGACAGCCGATTCCGACGATTTTCCGGTGAAGTAAAGGCGAAGAGCAATTAGGTTTTCGAGATGCGTGCTTCGCGCGTTTCTTCCGTCTCGGAAGAGCTGCTCGAGAGAGCTCTTCGCCTCGACGCCTCGACGCGTCGACGCCTCGACGCCTCGTCGAGCTCGCGATTCTCCGACACCTCGTCGCGACTTATCGTCCCGCGGCGTTCGCGACTTCTCTGATTTTCCTCTACCCGACTGCCGACATCCGTCCCTTTTGCGACTCGGCAACTCGCGTTTTCCGTTTCGAAACTCGTCCCTTTCTTCCGGTCGAGTCGCTTCTCTATCTCTGCTCGAACAGGACTTGCTCCGCGGGCCAGGTAATTAATGGACCGGTCGATCGATAATTGCTTTTCCAAGCCAGTGCTTCTTTTCCTTGAACTTTCCCCGAGATCTATCGTCTCCCTGCCGATTGAAACTTTGTTATCAGGAGAAATTGCTCGAGCGCCGCGTAATCTCCGACTCGGCCGAGCCCCCGTTAATTAAACGATTCCGATCAGTTTTTTCGAGAGAGAGATAGAGAGCGTAACTCTGTTTTCCGGGTCATACGACGCACAATTTCGGCGGAAAATCCAAAGCGCAAACTCGCCTCGTGATGTCCGCGATCGGGAAACTGATTAGGGGACACGGTGAAATCACTGCGCACCGATCGCACGCCGCATCCTCTACGGTCGTGGTAATTAAGAAAATCGATAATCGACGATTCCCGCCGGCTTCCAGGCCTCCCTCTCCGCCGGTACGGCTCCTTTTCTCCAGGGTCTTGGCTTCGTTCTTGACTTCGTTCCTCCGTTCGGTCTCCCCAGCTAGCGGCCAGTTAGCTCGTTACCGTCTAACAGAATCGAGCAACCGTTGTATACATATCGCGATCGATTCTTTGTCGGTTTCGGAGCAGAGATTGCGGGTGCCTTTCAATGGTCATCCTAGCTACCTTTTTCCAAAGTTGACCCCTAACCGAACCCCAATTTTGACATATTCTAATTCTAATCGTTCCAGGTATTCGGACGTGGTCGAACTATTCCCGTTGCGCGGTGGTAAGTGGTAACGAGTATAGACGAGGAACGAGCGCACGCGACACCGTATCGTAGAGCCGAGGCTGCCCGGTTACGTCGCGTCGATAGAGTGTTTCGATAAATTAGCTATCTTAATTGCGATCCGATCGGGCCATGTTCCGTCAAACCAAACAAAGGTTACACAAGCCATTATCGGTGCCGGTACCGTCACCGTCCCGACACTCACGCCTGCTCCCTTATCGATCACACGTCAGTTTTACCAACCGGTAGGCTTTCCACGGGAAAATATTTAACCGGAAACGATTCGACGAACGACTTTCGGACGTCGAGCAGCTTCTCTCAAAATACTAGGGTCGAGATCCCGAAAGCTTCTTCGACCCATAAATATACAGGGTGTCCCAAAATTCCTTCAACAGCCGGAAATGGGAGGTTCCTGAGATCATTTGAAGCAACATTTTCCTTTGCAAAAATGTTATCCGCGGCTTTGTCAGCCAATAGACAGTTGGCGCGCCGGGCCGACTGTGCCAACTCGCGTCTAGGTCGCGCTCTGATTGGTCCGTGTTTTTCGTTAATAACTCCTAAACAAAGCCGCGGATAACATTTTTGCAAAGGATAATGTTGCTTCGAATGATCTCAGGAACTTCCCATTTCCGGCTGTTGAAGGAATTTTGGGACACCCTGTATATTTGATTGAAAACAATTTCTCACCGCTTATTAGCTGTAACAATAAATAAAATTGCAATGAATGATTGCAAATGCTTTCAAATGAGAAAATCCGCTTGAGTAATTATGTTACGGATGAAATATCGGGTTCCGAATGAGTATCGGATCCCGATTGAGTCTCTGGGACCTGAAATTCTCGAGTGCTCGAAGATATTTACGGCTCGGACATACTATCAGAATCTCGGCCGACCCGACCCAAAATTTCGGAATTCCGCGCACCCTTACTAAATACGACGTCGACGGGCGAGTCACGGTTCGGGATAGTCGCGGTGGATAAGATCGGCACGCGTCGACCGATGCATGGCGTTCGCCAAACAAGAATGTCATTACGTTGCAACCGTCTAGTTTCGATGACGAGGCGACATCGAATCGCCATGGCTCCTTGACCGACGCGTCGGTCGTGCGGAATTTCCTGTCGGGCTGTCCATTTGCCTTTTCGACGTACATATCAACGGTGTCTAACGTATTTACTAGGGTGGGAAGGTACCCGAAAATTTCGGGTTAGAGTCGGGATCCGAAAATTCGTGATACATACTGTAAAGTCGCGATCCAGCTCCCATCGCTTGTTTCGAGCAGGGACAGAGATCGTGTAGGGAAACTATTTTTTTATGACTGCGTCGACCGCGTCGAAAGTACAAAGGATGCTGAACGTAGAAAAGGACCGCATGTAAACACAGCTCGAGCTTCTTGGCTCCACGTGGGAACGCCCCCCAGTGGAAGGGGAAGATGAAAGGACATTGATCGGGGCGATCCTCAGGGAGCTAGATCTTGACTTTACTGTACTCAAGTATCCGGAAATTTCGAGTACTCGAATTGAAAGTCGGGTCGGGTTGGTAGTTGGGTCGCGGAGCGTTAACCGACCCCACTTCGACTTCGTGTACCCGAATTCCAGGGGTACCGAATTTTCAGGTCTCGACCCGAACCAAGACTTGGGTACTCGTCTACCGCTAGTATTTACAATTCGTCGGTTGGAACTATCGAAAACTTCTAAGATTTCGAGCGGCGCTCGATGGGTCCGGAGACTGCGCTCGGAAATTTTCTTTGATCGCTGGGCCAAAGAGCCCATCGACTTTTGTGCTCGCCTTCGCCTGTGGCTCTGCCGCCGATCGATCCAAGAAACAGTGACTCAGGTTGTCCCATTATAGTTGACCGGTACACACGGTACACCGACAACATCGAAAGGTTATAATAGTATAATTAGACTGCGCGTACGTACTCGGGCGAGCATCGATTTCGGAGAATCGATTTATAGAAACCGAGAACGAGCAGGAATTTATCTATCGAGGTTCCTGTCGGATTAGAAACCGACGAAAAAATTCCACATTTTCCGCACCGAATATCCTGGGCCGCTCGATACGATGCAAGCACACTTATTTATAGCGATCGAACGAGAACAGTTTAACGAGAATTTCGAGAGAGAAGGAGAATTCCGTTTTATCTTTCAGAAGTTGCTATCCCTAGAAGGTACATGATGGGCTGGGTACCCGAAAATTTTGGGTTCAGTTTGGCTACCCGAGTGTCACGAATTTTCGGGTCACTACCCGAGCCGAAATTTTCGCGCTTCGAAGGACTCGGTCTCTCCGTGAACAAAGTATCGAAGCTCTTTTATTCGGAACCTCGTTTTACCGGGAAGGTTGAAATTTGTTGTGACGCTTTGGCGGAGCCAGCTTTTGTCTCGTCGCTCTTGGAACGTTATCGTAAACACTTTTATCTCGTTACGAGGGGCGTAACGTCTCTCTAACCAGCGGCCTCCGGATTACGTCGACGAGCGCGCGTCAAAGCGTTCTTTGGTCCTTCAGCTCGCGCGACGCGCCGAAAGGACGAGCCAAAGTCCAAAACAAGAGAATGTAGAGGAAAAAGCTGTCATCGACGGGTATTCGAAAGGCTCCGAGCAAGTCCGAGACGGGCCGAACGAGTCGCGAGATCACCTAGGCGCCGCGATCGGTTCGCTGACATCACCACCCGTATTACATTAGCCTACGTAGTACGTAAACGTGGGTCGTACCGCGTCGCCTCTATTCGAGTCGTGTGCACGCGCACCAACGCCAGCTTGTTTTTACGCGATTCGCCTTTTGTCGCGGAAGAACTTCGCCGAGAAACCCGATTCCCTCGCGCATGCCAGCGTTCTCCATCCAGCGAAAATACGGATGCGACGCGATCCGAGGTGGTTATCCTAGTAGCATCTATGGTTGGCATTTTGTTGAGACTTGGTTAGGCAACCATTAAAAATGTTGGGTAATTATTGCAAACAGGTCTGCGTCCTCCGATTTTGATGAAATTTAAATATGTTATAGATTTCGACATTTTGAACAACTTTTTCCTTTTCCAATATAGGGGGGTCGCTTTTAGTTTTCGAGATATTTGCAAAAAACTATCGCTAATACTGTATTGAATTTTTCGTATTCTTGCACGCTCCGTGGCAACGTAAGCCTGTCCCGGTGCGGCGTTTGTTCACATTTTGACGCTGTAGAGATGAGAGAAAAAACAGGGTCTCACTCTGTGACCATACATATATAGGGTGAGCTTTCAGTTTTGAAAGACTACTCCTACATTTTCGTATGCGTGGTCGGGCCGGCCCTCTCCGCCCCCCCCCCTGCCTAACCCTAACTAATTCTGATCGCATAATCTTTTCATTCTATATAAATCATGAGATCAGAATTAGTTAGGGTTAGGTGGTGGGGGCGGACCATGCATACGGAAATCCAGAAGTATTCTTTCAAAATTGAAAGCTCACCCTATATATACATGGCCAGAGTGAGACCCTGTTTTCTCTCTCATCTCTACAGAGTCATAATGTAAACAAACGCCGCACCGAAACAGGTTTACGTTGGAGCGGAGCGTGCAGGAATACGAAAAATTCAATACAGTATTCGCGATAGTTTTTTGCAAATATCTCGAAAACTAAAAGCGAGCACCCTATATTGGAAAAGGGAAAAGTTGTTCAAAATGTCAATATCTATAACATATTTAAATTTTATCAAAATCGGAGTGGGCAGTACTTTTCTGTATATGTAATTACCAAATCATTTGTCGACAATTTCACAATGTCGAGGAAAACATAGTGTCGGCGAAAGTTATTGTCGGTCAAATCGTCTCGGTCAAATGAGTTGTCGACGAACCCATGGTAACTCAACATTTGGTTATCCGTGTGCCCAAATACGTTAACAAATCCGCTTTTCCTTACGCCTTTTCCTCACAATATGTGTATATTTTTCTGGCACGATGAGGTGAGTAGAGGAGCAGCCCATTGGCTGTCCCGAGTGAGGTACTGTTTTTAGTGGGTATACTACCCCCTCTTGGGGTGTGCGTAATGCACTTTTTATCCTCATCCTTTAAAAAAAGGCTCAACGTTGGATATTCGTTGTAGGTGCTATGTTGAGGATTTGTTGACAAAACTACCAACCAACTCCCGACCGTTGGCCACCGTTGACCAATCATAAATGCTACTAGGGCAGCATGTTCCCATGAGTTTGTGAATTTTCGAAATTCAATAGAGAATCTTCCGCGAGCGCTCAAAGCTGTTTTTCTGTGTACTGTCGAGAGATGCTGTCGAGCACAAGACTGCCGCGAATTAATTCGAAAACGCTCCACCCGCGGCTACTCTTTGCCGATCCGCGAAGCGTAAACGAGGCGGCGCGGCGAAACTAATTTCAACGACCGAATACGCGAAACACCGGTTCTCCGGCTCGTATCGTCCGAGGAAGCAAGCTTATCTCGAAACTCCTCCGGCTGCGAAGAACCTGAGACAGTCAGATTGATTTTGATACGCTTTCGCGAATATCAATCCGACGAGATATAACTCCGAAAAACGAAATATGTCGAGCCGCGCGATGCGCGCAAAATTCTGTTATCCCGAAGAGCCGACATGTTTGAAAACAGTATTTTCATGATCGATCTCGACGAACGTCAGCGAAAGATAAACCATAAATTTCGAATGTTCTGTACGGGAGAATTATCGTCCGAAAAGTGGAATTTCACGAACGCAACCGTCGCATTACGATATTTTTGTTCGCCAGTAGGCGGGATTGCAACCGCAACGGATCGCCTAAACGTTTACACACCTAAACGGTCGGCTAACGAGATCGTTCGATCGCGTCGCTGCGTCGCGTCGGAGCGAGATACAAATCTGTGCTCGCATAAATACGGGTACTCGAATTTCCAATTAGCATTCGAAACAGTGATGGCCAACGCGAGGCATAACTTGGACCAAAGTTGGATTAGAATTCAATGAGTCGGGTTATTAATAGTTCGGGCGGGGGAGTTTATTGCGCGTCGCGGCTCGGTCGTTTCGTTCGCGTGGAATCGCTTCGATTCGCTGCGCTCCACGTTGGAAACTTTTTCATCGACGTTTCATCGATCAACGATGCAATCCGGAGCTCGATCGAGACCGACAACCTTAAAATATCTATGAAGATCGCACGGAGTTCACAAGTCTTTCGTCTCTGAAGAATGTTTGCACACGGAAGATTCGCTACTCTTCCCCTTCCTTCCCGAGTTGGCCAAGATACCCGTTATATCCTGGAAATATGTTCATTGCCGGAGGCAAAACGAGGCGAGGCGAGATAGAGGGTGGATGGGCGACGAGAATAAGGGGATCCAAGGAGCGACCGTATCCTGCTGTGGAACTCCACGGTCACGAGTTCATACCCCCAAGTATCATAAGTATCTCCTATCCGGCGAACGTATCTGGCTGTTTAGCGAACGTGCTTAGACAGTCGTTGCGTTTAACGCGCAACCGAAAGCGCCGCCAAGCTCTCTCGGGAATGGACGCGTTCGGGACTCCATCCCCTTCGTACCTGGACTCTGGTTCTCCGATTGTTCAACTCTCTCCAACGTACCGACGTCGATACAGCAGTTACAACCGTGTAACACGTGAATTGCTGTAAGCGCCATTTTTAAATGCAATGAATGCAATGAAATAAGGCTGAATGTTGCCTGACGGTTACAAGATTGGCTACAAAACGATCTCACAAGTTTTCCTCGCACTTACAGCCTTTTTTAATTCCAGTCTGCAATTTGTCTCGCGGTATCGAAAATGACGAGCATTCCGTCGATGCGGGAGTGCCGCTGGGCCGGTGGTACGGTATCGGAACGCGGAGAGCCCCGATGCCGGCTCGTTTATTCATCCAACCGATTTAGCCGCGACCGCGGTACGGCCCGGCCGTTGGAAAATTCCCGGCGGGAGCATGAATTTTCATGGGAATCACGCCATCGTGTGGGCAAGCCGCTCACGCGAGAACACGGCACAGTATCGCGGAATCGCTGCTAGTTGCTAGCCGCTAGCCACGCGCGTTTACGCCACGCCCGAGAAATTTCAATCGACCATTACAGCGAATGGATAAACGCGGCGGCGAGCGGCGAACGGCACGCGGCCCGACTCGACTCGGTTGAATTATCGATTCGAAGCGATCGTTATCCGCGTGCACGGGCCCGAATCGTCGGTTTCCTCGGTCTCAAAGCGCCGTTACCCAAGTTCCGACCGCATGCACGCGGCTCGACGCTCGTCGCGTACTCCGTTGCTCGCTCGATCGGCCCGAAAGGGTACGAGAAACCCGCGCAACTTTACCACGAGCTTGACTCGTCAGAGTCGGATAGAGACCGTGCTGCAGCGGCGTGTCGGTGACAGTTCGTCGATCGCAACCTTCAAAGTTCAAAGAACGAGACCGCGGACGACCGAGCAAGCCCATGTCGTCCAATTCGTCCGGTGCGGTCGCGCCGAACTTTCCGATTTAACAGCTCGAACTGCAAGCCACCTACACGGGTCGGTCGCACGGCTCCATGACCATCACGCGACCGACAGGTGCAAACGATGCTATCTTTGCGAGATCTCCGACGTTTTTCGACAGAAGGGCTACCTCAAATCAACGTGCGAGATAATGGAAGAAGAGACCGGTCATTCAATTCCCTGATCCGGAAACGCGAAACCGTTAATGGTAAATCGCGCTCTATCTTGTTTATCGTTCGTTCGCGCGAGATAACGAGAGGTCGCGCGACTTTTGCGCACGTTACACCGCGTTCGCCTATTCTTCTACTAGTCCATCGGAACGGTAAAATTCCACGATCGTCCTGGTGTCCGGACAGATTTACTGGTTGCAACTACTATTATTAGTACTTTTCGCGCTGCGATGGATTATTATTACCGTGACGTCTTCGTTCGCGATACGGTCGGCACGCTTAACCCCGATTCGAACAGAAGCGAACGAGGGAGAACGACAATTTGCTCGGAATGGATAAATTAGCTGATAACGACCGAAAGATTTCATCGAAGGTACAAACCGGAAAGGATAACGGTGGTATCGCGGTGTTGCGGCGCTACGAAACACTAGAGGAGGTTCGTCAACGAATGCATTTCGTTTTAAATCCATCTCGGCGAGGAATTCGACGGCTGGCATACTCGAAACGGTGACGCGTCGCGATAAGATAAGCGGCGCGAATAAAATTCACCTTCTCGACTTACTGCCGTTCCCCAATGCGAACGTTTAACGTGGAAATAAACCGGCGTCGAAAATCAAATCCGATCGTCGACTTTCAGCCGAAAACTTTGATCCACGAATAAATGGGAGGCGTGTTCGTAAATCGTGCCGATTACAAGAACGAGCACAGCGAGCCGTTTTTATCCATGAAAATCAAAACGTTACGAGCCAGCAAAAATATTGCAACGCTTAACCCAGCGGAAGCGGCGGCTGATCCGACAGGAACACGCGGATCTTTTTATAAATATTTGTAAACGGACGCGTCGTGTAGTTTGCCAACATGCCAACAAACACCGGCTGATGTATGGATAGTAAATTTATAGGTGTTACACAGGAAACGCCACCAGCGACGCAGCCGCGGTTACACCAACGAGCAGGGAGAGGGAAGGTGCGCGTCGCACCCGGAAGGGCCAATCAAAATATTTGGCATCGAGATTTCCGAATATTTGTCGTCGAATGCAATTAATTAGGTTACTTTTTTTGATCACGTTTACTTTACTCGTGCTCGGCGCGGTAATTGCGTACATCTCGCGCGTCTGCTCGTACAAAATAAAACAGTTTTTCGTGTACATACTCGGGTATGTACCACTTCGACGAAAGTTCGTTTGCCGCGGCACGGATTCTCAATTACCGCGTTTCTTTCCGCGACGACCGAGTAAAGATTTTGTGGACCTCCGACAGGGTTAATTAAGCTATTTAAGATTCAACTCCGTGCGATTTCCCAGCTATTACGGCGAGCTTTTGCGGCAACTCGTCATTCCGAATCTGGAAACGAATTTCTGTCGCCGCTCGTCCACTGGATCGTTCCGCGATCACCGTCGAGCCGAACACCAGGTAGACGGATCGTCGCTCGAAATACCCGACCGTGACGTTAAATCGATGCCACGTGCCTCGCGAACTTTCGAACCAAAATACATACTAACTGGTCCGGTTCGGCTCGGACCGTCTCGGCCCGCCTCGGCTCGTCTCGGAGCCGCAGCCCGACCTATGGCAACCTCGGTAGCGACGTGCATGGCTTCTTCCGCGCTTAAATCCGTCGTCGACGTCGTCGCCATCGAAACTCTTTTACTAGGTATGCATACTCGAATGTTTGGACGTTCGGCTGTTCGAAGCCCGACGATTGTCAACGCGAACCCGACGAGCAAGTCGACGTTTCCACCCGAGGCCCGACCTCTGCCGTCGCGCGCGCTACGCCGGGAAAATTGCGCTAACGCGTTCTAATTATTCCTTCGGGTTCTCGGAACCACCGAATAATTCGTTCACCGTCGCAACACGTTTAGCAGCGGCGTCCGTCTCTGCCCAACTCCTCCCGACGATTCCATTTGCATACCGCTGCCAAACGGTTAACCGACCGTGTTCACAAACTTTCGCCCGAGCAGCAGCCTCCGGTGTGAATCGCGACTCCTTCCTCCTTCTCCAGATAGCAAAAGTTTGCCCGCTAGCAGCGTTTCGACCGGCTCCAACGCAAACTACCAATCCTGTCAACGGCTCGACCTTCGACGAGCAAACACTCCTTTCTCCCTCTTTCCCTCTCCTCTCTAATTCTCTCTTTCTCCGTTTCTCTGTCCGGGCCGGCCGCGGCCGGTCTTTCTGACCGCCACCTGTGGCTTCGGATCCTTCACGGGCATCGCGCCGATCCGACCCGAACGTACCGCGACGCGGCAAATCGTGGAAGATCCGATATCCGATGAATAAAAAAAAAATGCGAGCGCCGCGAACCGCGAGCCGACAGCCTCGTGAAAAATAAATAGCACCGATAAGCAAGTCTCCAAGGTCAACCTGGAATTCCAATACCGACCCAGACCTCCTATACGTGCGCTGCGACGCGTGGAACGCGCTACCAGCAACTCGTTCTCCGTTTATCCTCGAGAGGGATCCTTCGACCGACATTGGCACCCGCGATCCTGCCCCGGCATCGAGCTCGGCGAGTACTCACGGGCATCCTCGAGCTCCGGGGACCGTAGCAATGGCAAGGGACCACCTAACCTCACTGTCGCAACGCTTGTCACTTCGGAAATCGTCATAATCGAACGTCACGAGACCGTATGATATACTGCGCGCGCCTGCCTTTCGAATAACAAACGAATCGAAACCCACGCGAGGCGCGAGCGAACTAACTCGAGCCGCGACTCGCTTGCCGGTTTTATACGACCGACTGGTTTCCCCCACGCGCGAAGCGAGTCGAGGCGAAGCGAGGCGACGCCACACGACTCGCTGGCCCACGAGCCCACGATACGCAATATGCCCACGGGGCCCACGATGCTCGCGATGCCCCTGCCCCGCGCTAATGCACCGAGGCAACCTCCTTCTCGCTTCAACGCAGCGAGTCGAGGAAGTGGAGCGTCGTGCGATCTTCCAAAGGTGAGTCGCTCACCTGTGACGCAACTGTTACGATCGAATTATATATATATCCGAACCATGACCGTAAAAAGCGGAGCCGATCAACCTTGCTCGCGATCGCGAGTTAGTGTGGATTTATAGCGGAGCTGCGAGCATCGGTGATAGCGGCGCGGTGAAAAGAAACCAACATTCGTGACAACATTTCGACACATACTAATGAAAAAGTACATATGTATTTTCTTTGTTTTTCTTGTTTTTTCACCGCACAGCTCACCTCGCTGCTCCACTATAAATCCACCCTGACATCGTTAATATCGCTGTTGTCTGTACCGGATATTCGAAACGTTCTTCCGACTGTTCGTTATCGGAGCCGCGTAATATCGACTCCGACCCGCGATAAAGATTTCACACGGAATTTGCTAAATACACGATCAAAGCGTTCGTGTTCCGGCTTCGGTTTCCCTAACCGAATTACATCTCGCGTGGGATCTTCGCGAAAGATAAAACCGGTCCGAGAGAAATGGAAATCGCGAGCGCGTCGCGAAACGACCATAGATAAAATAGTTTTGTAGAACGAGTGTCCCGTGCATGACCGAGCACGTGATAAGTAGCACATAGAAAACAAATTAATCGCTTTTGGTTGGGCTTAGCTAGGTCACAAATTCGTCGAAATACGATCGCGAGTCGGGGCGTATCACGAGCCCGTTCGATCCTCGAGTGTACGCGCTCTCCAAGATCCTTAACCTTTCGCCCGTATTTTGAGGACGCGGCAACCACCTCATCTCTGTTGCTCGTCGCCGATGTCCAGTCTTCGATAAAGCCCACCGATTATCGAAACTCGCGGAACGTTTTCGCTTCGATTCTCATTCCGGGAACGCGCGACTCTACCGTCACCGTCGCGTCGCCGTCGCGTCGTGTCGGGTGGCTCGACGACCCTGACTACCCAGCCGTAACCTTATTTCCGTCCTTCACCGAGAAAACTGAATGCCGTCGCGCAGCACCGAGTGTAAGGTAAACGACCTCTTTATCGACCACGCAAGAACACCATTGTCGTGTAACGAGCATCGTTCCCGGAAATACACCAACGCTCTAATCAGATATTATAATAATTATCGTCACCGTTCGTGTTTCCGCATTCCCGGCTCGATCGAGTTTTAAAATCTCGGAAAATCGCTTTTGCTCTACTCGATCCATTACGAACGGCGCACACGTCGGACAGAAACGTTCGCTCCGAACGTTTATTTCTAACACGAGACAAGCAAAGTCCGGAAAATTCGAGCTCTCACGGTTTAAACTAAACCTCAAATTATATCCGGAACGCCCGCATATTCTCCACGAAAAGGTACTTTAAAGTTGCCCGCGCTCTCCTCTCACCCTCGCCCTCGGCGTCGTAATCGCCCGTTCGCGTTCCAACGAATCACGGTACTCGAGAAGAGAGAAATCACCCTGTAACCTGTAACGTTATGGGCACGGCCCGGTATTCTCGGCGAATTTAGCGAGAACGACTCGTTAAAGATACACACGACCGTAGGAAGATATAATTGGTACATCTTGTGCCAAGCTGAAAAATGAATACCGAAAGAGAAGATAAACATGTACTCTCGTCTCGATCTCGACCATGTCTCGTTCGACGCAATATTTATCGTTGTTCCACGGTTCGGCCAGGCTGCAACGATCGATGGTTGGCGTGGCCAAGTCGCGGCGGTAGCTCGCGAACCAGGTATTTGGCGAACGTACATACGTATTTTCATAGTTGGTCTCGTTTTCGCGCGGGCACACGGCACATGGCACACGGTACACGGTAACCCGGGTATACGAGCATACTCGTGGCGGATGCACACAACCTGGCTATCTCCCTCTGCAGCTATCTAGCTCTCTAGCTCTCGGTGTGCGCGCCAAGGCAATTTTCCGTGAGTAAACTCGCCGCCTTTGGAGAGCTCTGACGCGCGTTATCTTACGACTCGAGTTGGAGCACGGGGACTGGAGATCGTCGCGGTAGGATCTGGCACCGGGAGCAGGATCTGTCTCTGTCGGGACTAGGATACGGATTCCCTTTCTCCCACTCCGTTTCTCAGCCTCTCTGCCTATCTTCGTTCCGTTTCCCGCCTCCATCTCCTCGCCTCGCGCTCGCGATCATTTCCAGAAACCGGAATAGGAGGTGGTGGAGCACCGGCAAGGAGGATGGGAACAAGCTCGGGAAAGAGGGTCAAGTGGAGAATATACCGCGCCCCATCGGAAATCCTCTATACGAGAGAGTATTTACTGGTAAACGGTGAAACTTTTAATAAACGGCGTTCCATTGTTACACCGCTGTTCTATGACGACATAGGCAACCGAATAGCTACAGTTCGACTATATGTATTATAGTTTCCAAAGCAGCGGTAGCCAAGGTAAGCCGGTGTTCGCAACGGCTTCTCACCTCGTGTCGCGTCGCGTGTCTTCGTGAGAGGCGATAGATTGCCCCGAGAGGCACTTCCCGGAGTCGAGGGCCACGAAACCACATCTACGACAAGACTCGACAACGTGCATGCGCTATATATCAGGGCATGCGCGGTTTCTCAAGTGTATACGGTGATCGTCTACGTGAGGGGGATGCGGCGGAGGCGTCGCCCCGGTATGTCCGTTTTCAAAGTACCGTGAAAATACACAACGAAGACTAATTGCGACGCGATCGATCCAAGCGATGGTTCGCTCGGTTACCGTGCCGTAATTAGAACGCGTTTGTTCATTTACACGAGCAACCGATCCGTTTCGCTGGAACGGGGCAGTTACCATTTCCGACGTCACGTCGCCGATTCGCGACCATATGTACGTACGATGGACCGTTTGACAGTGAGAGACTCGAACCTTGTGTATCGAACCTTCTTACGATTCGAGTACAGTACATTTTGGATAGACGCGAAAATCTTTTCACGATAGATGCGAAAAACATATTCCCTCCAACTTACAATTAATAGACTGATCTCGGCTCGGTATATCGGTGTGAACCACTACTAACGCGACGCGGAGAGTCGAAGTCATCGGCACAGTTCAAACGCCCGTGAGTCATCATGACGTTACACTAACAGTCTATCTTCTTCATTCTCCAAGATTCTGTTATGGGACTTTCACTACCTTATTTGTGGCATTTTTCGGATTAAAATGATACCAAACACGATATGTATAATTTAAACAGAATTTAGTGATTTAATTGACGATGAAAGTTTCGGGCGCAAGGAAGGACAGCGTATAGAAAAGAATGAGCCGCGGAGAGTCGCAGTCACCGGCACAGTTCGAAGGCCCGCGCGTGGTCTCGCTTTACATGCGCTGTCCTTCCCTACGTTCGGCTCGGCCTTTGAAGCTCGAAAAAAGTAGGACCACGATCGAAAGATGCGAAGAAATACCCCCGATGCGTTCGCATCTATAGAGAATTTACTGTAATTAATAGGGGTGGGCGGGTATCCGAGCCTTGGTTCGAGTCCTGTCGGGACCCGAACCCGGTTAAAATCCCCGCACAGACCCAGAAATTTTCGGGCACCTGCCCGCCCGTAGTAATTAGTTGCAGGGGATTGCAGCGCGATCAAAACGGCGGTGCGGCGCGGTGTATCACATGTTGGAAAGCTCACACCGTAGTAACGGCAAGCATACGTGCGCAAGTTGCACTAAACTTTAGAACTTTGAGCGTCCATAAGGTGAGAAGGAAAGCGTCTTCGTTCACGTTGCGAGGGACAAAGTGGAAATATCAATTACACCGAGAAAAACGCGAATTCTCGTGAGAAATCCGTGCTCTTACGTATTTGCGGCGTCCGCGGGACGGGTCACGTTTCAACCGAGCAGACTGGGAGCTCGCGAGGAAAGCTTTCATTGTCAGCGAAGCCCTGCGAAGCTGTGCGAAACTGCGGCAAGGTCCGCGGCAAGCAGAGTCGGGAAAGCAAGATGCTCCCTTCTTTGATATTCCTACGAACCACCGTACGTAGTCTCATTGATTTCCGCGGTACGTGACGAGAACGAGCGACCGTGAGCATTTTCAGGAGCCGAGTGCTGCCTCGCGTCGAACAATGGAACGGATCCAAACTTTTACTCTTTATCTTCTCCCTCGGCCTATAAAGAGAGGAGCGGTCCAAGTGGATCGTCTTGTTTTCCACATCGGCGAAGAACTTGATTTCGAACGGGGGCCGTTGCGCTTGTAACACCGAAACGCAAGGGAAACTCGTCGCGGCGCGTCGCACAGTGATCCGGGCGGCCGATCTAGCAGTTTATTTCGTAAAAAATGGCTTGTCGCATGTCGGTACATCATGCATCTACTTATATCACTTTCTAAATGTTTAGCAATGCTGAAAATGTCGATCTTAATGAAATTTAATAAAAATTATATTTAGAACAAGCATTTAAAAATTAGCGTTTTGTGAACATGATTCTCGATCGAAAAAATTACTAATTTTCTTCAGAGAGCCCTGCCGAAACTATTTCATATTTCTAAAAAATTTGTTTTAATTGAAAGCATCCTCTTACCTTGGAAATGTATACCTCAAATTTGTAATTACAGTTCGTCATTTATTAAATAAATAATTCTTAAAGGACTAATTAAAGTTGTCGACGTTATTTCCCTTTGACATGGAATACCTTTCGAGTTCCAGATAGTTCCGTATTGGTTTACGGCATCAATAAATAAATAATTAATTAATTAGTTCCGTGTTTTTTCGAATTGGAATATTTTCAGTACACTTCTTCTTGTATGATGCCGCAAGAATCATTTCCACCTTCGTCCTTCTTCGGGAATTATTACAATCTAAAGTCTAAAGTGTCACAGATACTTCAGTGGATATTGATATTTAACTAATGTATGCATATTGCTTTCTAAATGTCCATCATCTTCAAAAACGATTAAATCAATAAGATTTATTAAAAATTGTACATACAAGCATTTAAAAATCAATATTTTATGAATACCATTATAGTCTATTGTCTATTTCAAAACTGAACATGATTTTTCAGGATCTTCCGGTAATGTTCTGCTTCTCGAACAGTCTCTCCTTTCTCTTTTTTTCCACGACGCACGACGAGACAATCCGAAACGAAGGACCCCTCGGACGATCGCTCATCGCTGCCCTGTTCGACATCAGCTCGGAAATGCGCGAGGCTCACGAACATAAATTCGCGAACTCGTGTTCGCGCGGAGTAATTTTTACCGGCGATCAAAATTTGATAACCGACGCATGGCGGTTCTCGGAAAAAGCGCACGCCATTATCGATGGCGCTCCAGGGAAATAAAAGTTTAATCAACGGGCGAACCTGGAAGTCAATAAAACTCGTGTTTCACCGTTCGATTTTAATTCGTTTTGCGACCGAGGTTTGGTTTTATCGGAGAGGAGGCGGGAAACGCGACGTGTGACGATGCTGACTCGCGGATTCGTCAATTCGTGAACGAATCGATGTCCGTTCGAAACGGCGCGGCGACTATCCCACGCGGAACGGTCGCGTGGAATCAGCGGACGACTGTCTTTGAATTCCGAGCATGCGATGCGCGACGCGCCGAGCATTTATATCTTCTGGATCAGTTACAGTTTATTCGTTACGCGTTATGTAATATAATAAAATATATATTCTCTTTCCTCTCTAACACTTTACTTTCGCGGTACTGCGACTTCTCAACAGACTATAGCACTTTGCCCACAACCGTCATCAAGGGAATGCAGAGATAGGAAAGATAGAAATGTCGAAGAGTGGTTGGAGAAGTTGAGGAGAAAGAGAGAAAGGATAAATACACCGAAGAATATACCAAACTATTATAAAAACAGATGTTAGGGAATAGGAAGGAATGCAATAATTAGGATACAAGCAGAGTAGGTTAGGGTAACTACTACTACTACTAGGGTAGGAATGCGTGAGACAAAGAAAAAGAGTGAGAGAAGGTAGGGACCGAATGTGTGTGAAATAAGATAGATATGTCAAGGTAGATTAATGTAAACTAAGTCACATTTTCTAGCTGTAAGGCTGAAATGAAGCAAATACAATACAATATTTTAAATTATCGTTATAGGTTCAGATAAAAAAGTTGACAAAACATATAATTTCTTAAATTTTGTATGATTCCTACCAATTGTAATCTAAATAAATATTTGTTTACTCATTCTCTAGCAAATTAAGCGGTCTAACACATCTTAAAATACCTTCAATTAGAGTCCTTTATACCAATTTTTAAAAAGTCAAGTGATTTTTAAGAGTGTCCACTTAATATTGTCCTCGACTGTATGTATACGGTCCAAGTTCGTGCATGTAAAACACTGTCGCGTAACTAATCCGGTACTGGCAGAAAAGGGTAACTTTTCCCCTCAATTTCTGCTGCCTTCTTGTCATCTCACCACAATATGGAGGGACATTCTACGCAATGAGGAAACGAGATAGGAAGGCTTTTGCCGGAGGCAATCCAGAATGTTCCTAGGGTTCAGAGCACATATTTCTTGGCAATGCCTGGTTTAGAAAATCCGTTTACGGTTTAGGGTTTACGTTCGACCCGTTCGCGTCCGCCGTTCGATGCGAACTGAAAATAACCGTGGAACGTTCGTTTGAAACGAGATGCCACGCGAATGCCATGCGAACCGTTTCAGAGTGATTTGCAGAGTACTCGCTGAATTTTCTCACCGCGGTGAACTGCGTATCCTACAATCTCTTTGACCTCCATAGGCAAGGGGAGACGAGGCGATGCGACGCGCGACGTCAAGAGAAGCGAAACAGCTACAATTCCCCAAAATGATGATCGCGGCAGGCTCGTCGACCGGTTGATCCCCGGTGAATTTTTATTCCCGGTACGTCGAGGTACGTCGAGGTACGCGGTGCCCCGGCAATACAAACGAAAGAAAGGAAAGAAAGTACGAGGGGAGCACGATAAGCGAGCGCTTAATCGTGCTTCCCAGAAACGAGGAGCACTTATGAGAAACGGAATGAGCGTGTGCAGTTATTTACGATTTTGCGAGCAGAGTTGCAGAGAGAACCGAGGACAGAGAGAGAGAGAAAGAGAGACAGGCAAGAGACGAGAGAGACGAAACAGCGAGGAGAATTTGAAATATTTACGTCTCTCCACCCCCATGCCGCACCGCACCGCGCTTTTAGATAAGAAGGTTTGCTCACGAAACACTTGCACGACATCGGTAAACAAACCGATCGACTCGGCGCCGGTTTCGCGTGCACCTACGACGTCTCTTGCTCGGAAATTGCGCAAGCTATAGGTACAGAATAATCGTCACGGCATGCAACGAACGTCGCGTCACGACGGCTGGGATATCGTTATCGAATCCGTCTAAAAATAAAGCTCTTTTGAAATCGTTGCAGGAACAGCGGCGATCGTTGAACCGATCTTGATGTAAATCATTGGTGCCTATCAATCAGCAATTAAAATTAGTTGGCAGGTAATGCTCGTTGTCGAGATTTAATCTCCGAGATAAATGTGGACTCGCAACGAAGAAGCTCCTTTTTCCAACGATAAATTGTTAACGACAAAGAAGCTCGAATCGGTGGCGACGCGTCGCGAAGCCCCCCAGAGGATTATATGTATATAATGGCGAAACATTCGCAACGTAGGTAGCTGCCACGTGTCGGCTTACGCGTTTATTCGCACGAGCGCGGAAAACCTCCGCTAAGATTGTGAATTTCTAGTGGTTTTTGCTCGCGGCAGATTTATTCGCATTCTCAGCGGTTTTTCTCGGGTAGCGGGTGTTCCATAATACGTTCGTGAGGCGGAGAACAATACGACAACCGCGGAAAACTAGACGGAACTTGTCGGAATTCGTAGGATTCTCCGCAGTTTACGATACATATATAGTTTCTATTGGAGCCAGACGTTTCGATACGGTAATCGACTATCGGGCCGCGGGCGTCGATCGCAGAGACTATAGAGTATATATACAGTATAGACTGTAGATCAGTGATGGGCACGTTTGTCTCAATTGAGACAAATCCGACTATAGCACGACCATAGTTGCCTTCCTGTAAGCGCCGTAACTAGGGGTGTGCGAGAACCCGATGGTCGGGACGAGTCGGGAAGAGGTCGAGTCGGGTCGGGACGGGTTCCCGAAAATCTCGAGATTCCCGAAAAATTTCGAGAATATGACATAAGAGACACTTTTGAAAAGAATTCGTGATAGACAACATTCTTTCAATTTCGAAAACATCTACAGTAAAAAATCCGAAACTATGAATGTATTCATTAAACCGAATATAAATGATTACTGGGTTCTCGAAATTTTTCGGGAATCCCGATAAATTCGTGAATTCCGATTCTTTCGGGAATCTCGAATTTTTCGGGTACCCGTCCCGATCCCGAAAAAATGTCGTGTTCCCGACCCGTCCCGATATTTCGGGTTCTCGCACACCTCTAGCCGTAACCATGGAGAAAGGACACGGTCGCCTGTCGCGAGCAGCTACGAAGGTATTGTACATACCTTAGACTAGTACTGGACACAACGAATTGTAAGCTGTTGTAAGAATGATGTAAGTGTGCATGTCATATGACTGAGTGTGACTGTGCATGACATATGTTTAAGTGTTATATATGTTTTTATCGATTTACGTGTCATGTTTTTATTGATTTGCATGTCGCGTTAATGTTTTGTTAACAAATGTATGTTTTACGTTGTGATTTTGTTAAAATAAAATAGACAGTCCCTTGCGAGCGATTGACGAAGCATCACGTCGTGTCGAAACATCTTTACGAATTCCGTGTCGAGCCTCCTTATAATTTTCAGAACGAAGAAACAAGGGGGGTAGGCATGTGTGCCCAGCAGAGTCTCCAAATGAGGGGAGGCGGCACGAATTGAGGGGAAAACGTTACACTCTCTCTCTGCCAGTGCCGGATTAGTCACGTGACATTGTAACACAGAGACGAAACGCATCACGTGACCGAGCCGCGGGGCGGAGGTGCGGGGAATAGCGTCGTAGAAGGGGAAGGTAAAGTGGAGACATAAGTTGTAATCTGGCGACTCTGGTGCCCAGCCCTGCTGTAGATCATGAGACATACAATATAAAAGTTCTGTAATAAAGGATCGCGGAAGCATCGGCAAAAGAGAAAGAAGAAGAAAGAGAGGAAAGCGACGAGGAGCGTCGGAGCGGCACAGGTGAAAACAAACATTGGGGACGCGATGAATCATGGCACGGTAGACAAGATTCCTCGTCTCAGAGAGAGGGCACGGGAAAACGGGGGTACAGTGGAACGGAGGAACAGAGGAACAGGGAAACCGGAGCAGCGAGTCGGGTCATGGAAGGTTCAGGTCGAATGGATGCTCTTAGTGATTACATTTGCAAGTCAAACGAGCTAGTCGACAAGATGGTCTGTATACTTATATACATATAAAGGACAACCATCAAAAAAGGGTCAAAGGACCGGGCTAGATGAAAAAATGGAGGGATATCGGTACGGTGAAGTTACGCTGCCTGGTAAAGCGTCCTAAACGAGCTCGGAAAGAATAAAGGAGAGCGCCTGGGGACGGGAATAAGGGGGTGGAAGGTTCGTTTCGCGGGAGGTTGGAGCAGAGTATGGAAAACGAAGCGAATCGTCGAAGAGAATGTGTCGTTGCCCCTCCGCTCCCGATCCCTCTTGCTCCCTCTTTGTCGGCATCGGCGAAAGATAGAGGAGTGGAGCGGAGCAAGTGGGTAGGTGAGCAAGTGGGCAAGAGTGGGTGGCTGGAGAAGATTGAGAAAAAAGTCGGCGAAACAAGGACCGGCGAAGAAACCTACGCGACACGGAGGAGGACGGTGGAAAGACCGGTGGAACGACTAGGCAGGTTTATCCCGGACTGGCTTCATTTTCAGCCCTCGTCTGAATATAAAAGACAATTTAATTATAAGGGGATTTTCAAAGGCGAGTCGGCTCTTTCTCCCGTGCTGCTCGTTTCCCCGTGCGCGCGGGCGCGCGCGAGCTCGCGTGCCTTCTTCCGTCCCTTTGTTCGTCGACCGATGTCTCCGAATTACTCGTAAAACGAAACGAGAAAACGCACAAACGCGGAACGCCGCGCCACGACACCGTCCACGCTCCTCGTCGAAACCCGAGACCCGAGACCGATTCGTATGCGAATCGTATACGAATCGAAGAGTCGATGGGCCGCGAAACAATAGCTGAATTACCATCCAAACCTCCGCAACGTGTACTTGGCTCGTGACTTTATCGTCGCTGTAATTGGCGAGCGTCGCTAATTTTTCCGGTCGATATCAGCTATTCCGTTAGTGATTCGAACTCGCGCGTTTTACAAATTAGCTTCTGCATTTCATTTTTAATCGGCTCGTTAACATCCACTGCAAACGAGATGATCGATACCGACACCGATATCTATGCCACGGTGGAATTTTAACACGACGAAGCTATAGCGTCGTACGTCGTGGAAGTTATTGGCGCAGCAAAATTCGTGCAAAAAACCGAGGTCCCGTCGAAAGCCAAGTAAATTATATGTATATATATAGCGAGAGAGAGAGAGAGAGACTCGTCGTGTTGTGCCCGGGAAAATGCTGGCCGTTTCATCAGCCTTGTAAATCAACCGTTGGTAAACACGTTCAGCAGGAAACCCGGCGAAATAGAATTAAATGCGTCCGATATAATTTGCGCGGCATTGGTTCACGTAGAGCTGCCACCCGACGACGCGTTTTAAATTCGGGCTCCCTGTAGCTTGGTGTACGCCGTATGCTGCATGCCGTATGCCATATGTCGTATGCCGTATGCACTATGTCGCACGCCGAAGGGAGCTGTAGTAGAAACCGCGACCCATATTTCCGTTTGAATCGCGTTTTAATCCCCGGTCGCGGTCGCAGCGACCCACGGCCCACGGTATCCGCGAGCGAGCTTCTCGTTGCATGTATAACCCACCACTGGCCATCGACAAACAACCTTACCACTGTATGCGTGGTCGGGTCGTCGCGTTGGCCAGATCGGTACTTAGTCGCCGCGGGACTCTTATTGCTCTTTAGATGTTACCTCGCTTATATTAGCTTGCCGAGTTGTCGTTGTATGCGTCAAATCTTGTAATCGAATTTTAAATCACTTCCCAATGAGCTAGAGACTCGACTTTAAACTTTAAACATAGCTCAGAACTGGATGATAATGCAATATAAAAAAAAACTGTGCGTCTTTAGGAGAAAAAAAGAATGTTAATATTAACCGTCATACACCTCGCCGCGCGAGGCTCGGTAGTACGTCATTACGTTCAGCGATCCCCACTCCGCGCGCCAGCGCTCCCTATTCCACTACGTGTTCCCCACTCGACGAACTCACTTCGCACAGAAGAAGCTCAGTTTGGTTCATTCAGTTCCATTTCGGACGTCAACCATCAAGAGACGCCGTTTCTCGGACTCATCCGCTCATTATAAAAAGCGTTCCATTAAAAAAAGATTAAAAAGTAGAAAATAAAAATATGTATATATAAAAAAAAACTTTTTAAACACCACGCTTATATTAAAATGCACTAAAAAGGAGAAAATAATTTTTTTAGGCATTAGTGTCTACAAATAAAAGCGTGGAGCGCCCACGAAGATTACGTCAATATAGTTTAGCGCTCCACGCTTTTATTAATAGTCACTAAAGTCATGAAAAGAATCATTTTCTCCTTTTTAGTGCATTTTAATATAAGCGTGGTTTTTCAAAAGTTTTTTTTATATATTTATAGAATAAAGCCCTATCAAGGGGCCGGAACGGACCAGAGAGTTTTCGAAAGAGTCAGTCCTGTCGAAAGCTACCAAGCCCGCAGTGGGAAAAATGCTGTATCTGGCTGGACAAAAATAATTATTCTCAGGTATTCCGATCGTGATTTTTGAGATACAGCTTATTAGTGGAAATACCGAAGTAGACTATATTAAGGTATATATTCATTTTTTGCACATTTAATACCTGGTAAGAGCTAACAAAATGCATCAAATATGCAACCCACGGAAAATATATTTTTCCCACTGTGCACCGTAGAGTCTTTATGCTCTCCCATCATAGACTCCTCTCGCGATTCTCTGCACGGGAGAGAGGAACGTTGCGCATTCCATCGTATAGACAGAATCGCCAGATCAGGGGAATTGACTCGAATTGAGAGGATAAAGTTACCCTCTCCTTACTGCTAGTCTGCACGTAGGCAGAGTCGTTAGTGTCGCTAACGAATGACATAAGACATAAATATTATAAAGCCACGATCGAATTGTACATCGCATTTTCCAGTAGAAGTAAACGCTCTATCTTCTTAAACCACTGACGACGATAGTCGAGTTTATCGATCTAATTCGATCATTTTTCATATTCGCTTTTGAATAGTTTCGATTGTGGCGCGCACCGGGCGCACAATAAAATTCCAAAAACGGTTGTTTCGACCGTTGCATCCTACACGGAACTCCGATAAAAAAGCAATCGTTCGACTGTGAAACTAACCGATAAAAAGAAAAATATATTCGACGGCAACGCTTGTCAAAAACGTACACGAAATAAAAAGAACTGCACGCGGCGAAAGTAATTGTGGAACGATACCAGCCGGTTTCTAGCGTCGAAATGGCTCCGTTTGTAAAGGACTGAGCGTAGAGGGAGTCTAGCGCAACTGTAAACACAACAAAACAAAATACCTGCATAAAACGAGCAACGTCCGGGAAGCTTTTTTTCAGGAAAATGATTAAACGCGCATGAACGGCACGAACGGGCATCGCGTCGTTCGAAGACGCAACAGATGTCAATTCGACGAAAAGCGACTGATACGTGCCTGCCGTAACCACGATGGTCGAGTTAAACCGTGAAATACTCCCGAGGCAGTTCTTTTCAACGAGATCGTAATTATGGCTCGCGAGACCGCTCGATCGATTCGTAATCCACCTCTAATCGCGATCATTAACAAATGCGTGGCGGAGGGAGACGTGCGGATCGTTAGGCCAGTGTTTACTTTGCAAATCGCGTCGGATAAATGTTGCGATAGTTCGCGTCGGATAAATGTTGCGATAGTTCGCGTCGTGCCGCCGCCGTCAACGTTTCCCGTTTCCCGAGGCGCACAATGTCGACGGATTAACGTCACCGTTCGATTTTGATTCGGTATCGACCGCCGCTAAATATGTTCCGCCCTTTCGACCGAAGACTTTGGGAATGGAATTACTCGCGATAACCTATCATCCAATATTATTTGATTATCATTATTATTATTATTAGTAGTAGTAGTATTGTATTAGCATTATAACGCGATACCAATTGATTAACCAATTACAGTGATTAAAACGTCTTCGTTCCCAAAAATGTTGTAAAAGAGAAAATAAAATCTATATTTTTTGTATGGCTACATTTATTTCAATGCTTTAATGTTAATTACAAACAAATCAAATTTGATTTCATTTAAAAAGAAAGGTGTAATATTCATATTTGTTAGACTTGTTTTCAATTCGTCATCACGAGTGTGATTCGTCAAAATACTGCAAGGGGTTTAGGAGCACGCAACCATCGGGAATTCAGGATTCGGGGCGACCAGAAGCAACTCGTAACAGTTTACGTCTCCGCGGACGCAGAGTCGCCATATCAAGACTTATGTCCCCACTCTACCTTCCTCTTCTACGCCGCTATTTCTCAGGCTTCCGCCGCGGCCCGGTCACGTGATGCGTTTCGTCTCTATCATGTCCAGAACTGGCAAAGAGAGGGCAACTTTTTCTCCTGAATTCACGCTCCCTCTCCTCATCTGGCGACTCTAATTATGTTTCTCGATCTCTTGCACTACGATTTATTTTACGGTTCCAGTCATAAAAACTTTTTTGTAGTTCATCATGTTCTAAATAGGGAGAACTTATATCTATTGTATGTCTATATGTTCTGCAATCGCTGTACGTTAATAAAATGAAAATAGAATTTGATTTCGGTTTCAAGGAAATCAATAACATACATATTTATTAGGCTCTGTTCAGTATCTTCATCGTGAGTCAGATACGATATTGTAGGGCAGGCATGGACGACGCTGGCTCGCGGAACAGATGTTGCTGCTACTCCTCTGCGGGAGGAAAAGAAGCAGCCACTTCTCACCTCGTCCGCAAGAGAAGGAGGGAAGCAGCCACATCTGCTCCGCGAGCCAACGTCGCCCAGGCCTGTTGTAGGGCAAGGGGTTAACTTCTGTCACAAAGCCTTGGTTTTATTTTCTCGATTCTACATTAACTCTTTCCGGTCCTATATCACGCAAGATTTGACATAAAATTATGCACCAATTTTACTGATTTACTTTATATTTATGTCTAATGCCACAATTACGTGGAATGTACCAACAATTGTAGGATACTACACGAAACTACAAGAAACTACTGAAAAATATCTTAGCTGTTTGGATTGTAAGTTAGTAAAGTTACATATGGAAATATAATTGAATTATACGATGTCGTAGCGAGTTCTGAAATAAGAGAAAGAAACCACTTATTGTATCAGAGTCGCCAGATTACGATTTGTCTCCCCACTCTACCTTCCTCTTCCGCCACGGGCCGGTCACGTGACGCGTTTCGCTTCTGTCGTGCGTGTGTCCGGTACTGGCAGAGAGAGGGCAACTTTTTCCCCTCATCTGGCGACTTTGCGCGGATGGGACGCATTTCTCGTTGAACCCAATGGAACGGGGCCATTCAGGACCATTTTCTCTCTACGAGCCGATCGGCTGAGCCGGCAAGATTTGTCGACGGTATTTCACAGTTCACGAGCGGGCCGTGCGACGTCCGCCGAAATATTCCTGTCTTGCGCTGAAGCCGGCAACACATTTACATAGCTCAGAAGGAGGATCGCGGTCGAGAAGGATCAGTTTCCATGGTACCTAGATCATTGCGACACCGAAACAACGGGCATTATTAAACATTCGACGCAGACGAAGAGACAAAAGGGAAAGGCTTCCTCTCGCAAAAGGGAGAGACTCCTCTTTCCCTCCCTCGAAGAGAGAGAGAGAGAGAGAGAGAGAGAGAGAGAGAGAGTGAGAGTGCGAAAAGAGGGAGGGAGAGGCGGAGCGAAAGATTAGAGAGAACAGAGGACGTAACCGGAATGATCGCGGTGCCATTTACATATAAATTGCCCACCTAAAATCATACTCGCGTTTAATTTTCCGCTTCCGAGCCAGCATGCACGGCCGCGTTCCGCCGGCTTTGCTGCTTTTAAATTACCAGGACGTATCTGTCTGCTCTGATCGCGGTTAAATCATGTTAGCCGCGTATAATTTCTAAAGAGCTGGACCGACATTATCGGATCC
This sequence comes from Lasioglossum oenotherae, assembly GCA_028455765.1. Taxonomy (NCBI): domain Eukaryota; kingdom Metazoa; phylum Arthropoda; class Insecta; order Hymenoptera; family Halictidae; genus Lasioglossum; species Lasioglossum oenotherae. The sequence goes on along the minus strand of CM052279.1, from coordinate 24,912,430 downwards.
ACGGTCGAACGGAAAATCTCGTAACCGACCGCGGCCGTTACATCGCGCAAATACCCAGAGAAAATCTTGCCATTCGCTACGTTGCGCTGGCTTTCGAGATATTAAAGCAAATATGTTTCCCACTCCGTACTTTCAGAGTTGTTTTCACCCGCTTGGCACCCGTTACGGTGCTTCCGGTGCAAGCACCCTTTTATTCCGTTCACCTTGCGTTTACGAACCCCGTTCGCATCGAATTCAGATCCACTGTATCTTCTCTCGCGGTATTCTTGATCTGGTGCTAGCGCGACGTTCAATGTTCAACTTTCAGAGCCCTCTGGCTACGGAGGGGAAGGCGGAAGCTCCATCGCGTACAACCACCAGCGGCGAAACAGGCGAAGCGACAGAGCTGGTCCTGGTATAATTCGCGTGTTCGGCGAAACAACTGCATATACAGCGAAACGTGTTTCGCGTTCGCGGATCCATCATCGTGGGGCGCATTCTTCCGCAAACTGTGGGAACGCTGCTGTAACGAAACGGCCACGACTACGGCCATGGTATGGCCGGACCAGTAAAATAGCTCTCGCGCCACATTTCGACGAGACGGATCGTTCCAGAATAATTAAGTCCTTACCCGTTCATGGAAATTGTAGCGAGCCCGGAGGGGTTCTACTCGCGCGTTTCATACTTCACGATGTGTACGGAGGTCCATCGCGAGAGCAAATAGAGTCGGATGGTAGGGAAGACGACGAACAGACAGAGGGATAAATTGAAACTGCCGCGGCGCATTCTACCGGGGGTACATATGTACATAAACCTCGGCGAGGCGAGGCGAGGCGAGGCAAGGCGATGCATAGCACGTTAACCGAACATTTATGTAAAGCGTCTACCGGGCTCGGCTTCCCCGGCATTGTCCGTCCATCGTACTATCCCGGCATTCTTCTCTGAACTCGGATTAACCCTCGCCGCTGCACCGTACTATTTTGCGGACCCTCGGAACCGTTTGCTCGTCGCAGAAAACTTGTCGCATTTATTTCGCTTCGTTCGTCGATTTCGCGCGGCTTCCTTCGCTGCTCAAAAAGTGATAACTCACGCTATCGATGTCTTTTCGCTGTATCGGTTTCCCGAACCAATGACATTGCTGGGTGTTTTAAGCGGTTGGAAATACGTTCAAAGCAATGTTCTACCGCGTTGAATGTTCACATTCAATTTGAACGATTTCTAACGAGCTCCCAAGTATGAGAGTTTGGTGGGGATTCTCACGTATTCCGCGAGGACTTCGGTCCGAGTACTCAGTCGTTATTTCAAAACGAAAGGTGTTAGTTCTTCCGAAACTAGAGTTGCGAATCGTTCTTCCGAAACGATAACCGTGAGTCGTTCTTCCGAAACGACATCCGAAGGTCAGTTTGTGATACCGAGATTTTTAAGGGAATTAAGATTAAAGCTATTCTTGGAAGTTGCGGAAACCTGGCTTCCCCGAGTAAACCAATGTTCTCATTCACCCACTCACACTTTCTCCACCACCGGACTGATCCAACCCTTCCTACCCGATTCATAACGAAGTGCTCGTGACGGGGTAAACACTGGATAAAATCTGCTTCGCGGAGCGACGCGGCGTGACGCACAGTGGTCCCAATCGTGAAATTAACTGTTCGCAATGATTTAAAGACTTAGTGATTAAAGACTTAAAGCTATAGTTACGTAGGTCAGTGGATTCGTCGTGACGTCAGCTATAACATTAGTAAGTGAAAATATAGAGTGACAATTAAAAAATCGATGTATAATAATAACTTTCTTACATGGACGAATATGGGCATGGAATTTGTATGATTATAGACGCAAAAGTATGTTGAAGACATTCCCACTTCGTAAGAAAATGGGATCCCTTGGAACTTAAAAGGTATTGCCAATTACATAAAACGTTAACGATTCTCCATCGTCAATTGAACGTTAATTTTTTCAATAAATTATAGACAATAATTCTTATAAACAACAGCATCCTTTAGCACGAAATAGACCAATATTATTAAATAGATTCTTCAGGATATCAATAAGAAGTCGAGGCGTTTTCACGGTGAGAAATGGTGCTTGTGAAATGTTCAAAAATTCAATTGATCTCATGGTTTTCAAAAGTTCTGAACATTTATAAAATGATGTACATGTGAAAAAAGTCGACATGAAAAAGTTGATTTTTTAGGAAATGAACAGCTAATTAATTCTTCGATTGGGACCGCTATGGGACGCGTCGAACGTCCGAGTCGCGAGCAGCTATTAAACGAAACGAGCCTATCGAAATCGATCGAACCGGTCCCGTTTGATTGGTTCCATTCTGCTCGGTTGCCAATGGGAGTTCGGTCGACCCAGCTATTAATTCATTTTTTCGTCGGGTATCGGAATCCGGATGGCACCGAGCGCAAGGTATGCCCGGTTCGCGAGGTACCGGCTACCAGCTACTGATATTATATTTCGCGCTGCCCTGCGGTTTATTGCTTGACCCAATTAATTTCAACATTCGAAATTCATCGGAACACGGTTCGCAACCTCGTTCCGGATTTATAACACTGTGCAGCAAACCGTTTACAACGAAACCTACAGTTTACATTTACCCGAAATGGATGTATCGAAAGTGCGGTCGACACATCCGTGCCTCAAATCGGTCCAGGAGCGGACTTTGCGTTATAATCCAACGATTCTCGAAACGATTCGCGATTTCCCAGAGATTAATAGATAATAATATAAAACTTCGGATTCGAGTCGGGAACCCGAACATCTGAAACAATATTTTTACTTCGGGTACCCGATTATCACGAATTTTCGGATACCAACCCGAACCCAAATTTTTGGCTACCTGCCCACCCCTAGAAATTAGCAAAACCCTCGGTTCGCTCTCTGTCAACTGGCGAGAAGTTCCTCTGATCTTTCCCCCTCAGGCTTTTCGCGAATATTTTTTAACGGATCCCCACCGACATATCGTAGATCCGTGAAAATCATGACGTATCTTGAAAGAGTATACGTAAAGTATAAAGCACAAAGTACTTGGCGAATCGTACGCTGAAAATAGGAGCACGATCGCTGCGGCAGATCGTAGAAAAGCATGGAGAGGGATCGATGAAGCTTTAGCACAAGAGAGAAGAAGACAAAAGATTCCAATTGGGAATCGGAATCTGCGTCGCTTTTCGAGAGTCGGGGATCGCTGAGACAGAGACGATGCTCGACCGAGCGTTCGAAAAGTATCATGGAAAGACGCGCTCAAAAGGTCGAATCATTTCGCGCGACAAATTCGTAACGCGATTAATATTATTCGCGTTTTCTTCTCAAGTGCTTCACGCACCACCCCGATGTCTTATCTGCTTCTTTCTCGCGGAAGTCGAAATATCGAATCGACGTCGCGAAGAATCTAAAACGATCGTGCACAGACTCCTGCGAGTACCGTCGCACGCTGGGCCCGATTGAGAAACACGCGACATTTTGGAAAGAATCAACATTCACATTGTGAACAATTCAGTTAAAGAAATTTATAAAAACGGTTAAACAAATGTGAAATATATTATGTTACAAATCATGGAGAAGGAATTATTTTTTTAAATATTCAGTTCAAATTACATTGCAATACCTTTAGTGGTTTAAGAGTTATTCAAACGTGTCGCGTGCTTCTTCAATCTGACCCAGTGTGTGTCGGCTGGTTACCAAAATTGAATTTGCTGAATCAGAGGCCAGGAAGGAACGGAAGCAACGTGGCGTAGGGAGCGCGAACCCCGCGAATGTTTCTCCGTTCGTTATTTATGTCTGAGACGCGACGGGACGCAACGCGAAGCTCGATTTGTACAATAGAAATTTGTTCCCGCGACGTGTCGAGCAACCCGAACGGAACGGCGAAAAAAGAAAGTGGATAGGGTTTCCCCTATATAAAGGAAAGAGAAGAGAAAGGGCGCACTGGAAGCAGAGACGAACGATGTAAAAGATTCGGGAAGGCTCGCGGAAGGATTCCACGGAGTTCGAAGAGCGTGAAAAGTGTTCCAGTAGATATAGATACAGCTAGATATCCGCATCAAGTCAAAGGGAACGAGATCCAAGGAGAGAGAACACCGAGGTCAGATTGATTGCTCCTTTCACCCCCGTTGCTTCAAGGCCGACCTACAGACTATAGACGTACTCTCCCGATGCGTGATTCGGACCAGCGCGCCATTCGTGACCTGAAATCGAATCTCATGGCAGCTTCGATTCCGATTCTTCGTTCCGCGACTCCAATTCCCCACGCCTCCTTTAATTCTTCCGATGCAATGGACGAGATATCTCGGTTCCACGATGTCGAAGAAACGATGCCATAGACGAGATACCTCGTCACCATGGTAGCGCACGTACGATCCTGTGGACGAGATATCTCGTCACCATGATAGCGTACCTACGATGCAATGGACGAAATATCTCGGTTCCACGATGTCGCAGAAACGATGCCATAGACGAGATATCTCGTCACCCTGATGTCGTACCTACAATGCTATAGACGAGATATCTCATGTGTTTCATTTGCAAAGTTGACACAAGTAATCAATTTGTAAGACACGTCGTCGTTGGTGGGAGGTGCTTAAAGATGATGAATATTATACTCCATATTTTACACGATTAGAGTTTTCATTGTTTATTTTGCATGGAATATTTGAAAGCACGGTGAAATGCATAATGAGACGGAACAATTTTTACAAAAGTATCTAGTTTCCTTCCGTCGGCCCTTGTTTTTGCAAACTATACATCGTCTAGTTAGATGAGACTTTTTCTGTTGGTCGTATTTTGCTTGGGAAACAACGTCTAGTAAAATGTAGATCGTTAGATCTTCTACCTCGACCACAAGCATCTCTCTTGCTATATTTCTCCACTGAACTCTAATTTCTTGTCCTAGTTGAAGTTTCTTAATTTTCGTGCAGACAGTTCCAAATTGACATACTGTGAAAAATAGTGGCGTGAATTAAGCACTTTCCATCGACGATGACTTGTCTTAAAAATCGATTACTTGTGACACCTTGACACAAGATATCTCACGTATACACGAGATATCTCGTCCATCGTATCTATATCTCGTCCTCGGCAGCGAAAGGGTAAATCGAAGAAACCGCGAGCCGTTTGCCGTCTCGAACCTCGTATTTTCCTCGTCCGAGGAGAGCAATCGGTAAAAAATTCGATTCACCATCGCGTGTCTCGAAAACGGTATCTATCCTTTCCGAGCACAGGATCCTTTGGTTCGCACCAGGAGAAAAGCAAAAGAAAATCTCGAACGCGTTTTCTTCTGTTGCGAGAATACAGAGGGTCGGGATACGTCCAAGATGTTAGGGTGAGTTCGTTAAGATCGTTTTGTTTGCTGAGTATCTGATCGAGAAAACTGGATTTTTCAGCGATTAGTTGACGCTGGTTCGCTCGATGTCCGAGCATGCTCGATTTCGACGGGGCGGCGACCGATGTAGGTAATTAAGTCGAAAAGTAAACTACCTACGTACCTAGGAGCGTGTAGGCTAATCCAAGCGCGTTCCACATCCCTTCCCGGTGGTCGATGAACCAATTAACTGAATTATCGAGTGCCCATTAACCGAGAAGCGTTCGAGTCTGACTAATGCACTCGCAATGAAAACGTGCTTTAAATTCGGTGCTCGTCGAATTCCTCTCGCGCGATTCCGATAAATTTATTCGACTAGGGTGGCCGCAACACCGAAGATTACCATCGGAAACGGGATTACCCCCGACATTCTCCGCATCCCCCGCAACCCTCGAAACCGCCCTCGCAACCCCCGCAACCCGAACGTATCCCGAAAAGATCATTTTTACCAGCTAACGGAAATATGAACGAGCGCTGGCGCTGCTTCTCACTTTCTTGACATTTCTCCAAACCTTTCGGGATCGTGCGAAGCAAGCCGATGGAACTCACCGGAGGAACACTGGAAATTCTTTTATCGCGATATTCGATAATACAATATCGTAAAATGGTCGCGTCGCCGATTCTACTCGACGAAATGTCTCGCGATTTCGATCGCTGGAACCAACGCGGCGAGACGCGCTCACCAAAAATATTATTCGAGATTTACAGTGACGTACAACGAGAAACGCGTCGACTCGTCTATTCATTCGAGGAATGCTCCTGCATTTGTTTGTCCAGAATTGAAAATTTCATGTCGCTTCGATACGGCATTTCCTTGTGGACAGGACTATCTCGTCGCGACGCTCGCCCTCCCTACTTTCGCTTGCTGTCCCACCCGGCGCGATTAGCGAGTAAGATGGTCCGGTCTCCCGACAGCCAAGGGAGCAACTTTTTCAGAAATGGTGCGGCGCGGCTGTTTGGATTCCTCTTTTCTAACCGGTCGCTTTACGAAGCACTGGAATTTCCCCAGGGGCTCCGGCAACGGGCCCGCTTCTCTTCTCGCACTTTTTAGATTGCTTCTCGGTATACACCGCTAAGTTTCACGCCGGCGCACAGTGCTGCGATTCGATGTGCTAGCTGGACAAACCCTTCTTTATGACTACTATTACAAAGTGTGTGATTTTTTCTGCTGCTTCAGATAACGTATCTATACACGGTTTCTCCAAAACATATTTATACAATCCATTAAGATGATTGTCTTCCCGAAAATTCCTCCAAACTTCCAAAAATTCAGAAGTGTACGAAGTGACTTTCGTCGTGGAACGATACGTACTGCGCGTGTTCACTTGAATCAACCCAACTAATAGGAAGGATCCGTGCCCTTATATAGTACCCAAAATCGGGCCTGAGCGATGGGGGGGGGCCACGTGCTACTTCCGATTAGAAATGAATTTTTAGGAATTGTATAACTCGCTGCATCGCTTGCAAAAGCCCCTCTGTGATCCGATTTTGAGTGAGCCCTTTGTTCTTAAATAGGCCCTCTGTTTCGACACATATCTCCGGAAGGGTCAAGAGTCACCAACGGTAGCGTCTGTATACGTAACAATATAATCAAAAGTGTTCCCTGACTTCAAAAAAGTTAAGAACCTCTGGTCTAGACTCTACACTGAGAAAAAAGTACTGTCGAAACAAAAAAAAAATACGATGATTCAATAAGATGTACTATTGAATAGTGCCGATATCATATGAACTTATTTTAATATTTAATACTATTGAATTTCAATAGCAAAAGTCACTTCCGCCAATCATATAAGCCAATAGCTTGACCATCAATGTTTTCAAAAAAATAAGATATGGCCTCGAACCAATTCCAGTATAAATCAATACATTTCACAGATTTTTTTAACAACATATCTGATTGAAGGGAAAAAAGAAATATTACGAATAATAATATACGGTATTGAATAAAATAATATTTTCAATCATTTCATGATAGACAATTCAAATACATCACGATTTGCTTCTAAATTTCATACTATTGAAAAGAATACATTGATATTCGTCGAAGTAAAAAAATTACAATGACACGCGTGTTATTGAAGTAACTACTTTTTTTCTCAGTGTAGATATTCTAACTAGCATCTATTTGTTACGGAATTATGTTACGAATTTTGTCTAGCTAATTAGCATTGATCGCAACACTGTGCGGCGCTGCGCGGCACGTGACAGTTGCCTCATAGACTCGAAGGAAGCAACGAGACAACCGCGGATGGCGAGGGGGTCGAAAACGAAGTTCCGAGAGTCGGATACATATTAACATATAATACAAGATGGCAAATCAAACCAATCACTCGACTCGACCAACGGTGCTAATCGAACCTCTTTTCCGACGAGCGACGCGAACTTCCACCGAAAAATGAATTTTTAAGGCAACGTCTCCTCGTCCCGCCGCGGGCACGTCCAGCAGCCCCGAGAAAAGTAAACCAATCCGTGACTAGCCGACGTTACCCGAACTTCGGAGAACTTTCGAAATTCGCTTAAATCCGAAACGATTTTTTAATAGAAAGCTTCCTTCCATTTAACTTGCTCGCGGATATAAACTTTGTTTTTATCGGCGTTCCGCCGTTTCTTTTTTTCGGGATTTTCCTTCGACGGTACTTTCCTATCCCGGTGCTGTTCGTCGTCGAAAACGCGAAAAAAGTTTCGGAGTAGGCGGCCGCGCAATTTCGATTGCGTGGCTAGTTTTTTCTTCCCGTGTCCTTCCACGACTGTCTCGTCTCGTGGTCGCGTCATGGTTGTGGCATGGTCCTGACATGGTCCTGCCGTAGTCCAGCCGTGGTCGTGAATACGCTTCGAGGACAATGGAACGGTATTGCATACATACGCATACCCGAAAGCCGGTCGCTACATTTCCACGGCTCCGAATGGGATAGTAATTATTTCAAACGTAAACGCAAACGTTGATAAATAAATAATAAATAAAACGGGCCTCATTAATTCCTAAGAATTTTCTACTTGCATCTAGCGGGTTAATAGAAATACATCGATAACATAAGATCGAAAATATTCCTTCAAATTTCCTTCAGCAATAGTTTACTAAAGGTTTGCAAATAATTATTACCGAGTTTGCCGAGTTAACTGAGTTTAGCGGTATTCGCAACGATTTTCCAGGAGTTTTTGCAGGTTGTTGTCGCAAGGTAAATGAAACTCGCAGTCTGTGACATTCGCGTTACACGGACGCCAGTTACATCGGAAAAGGAAAAAGGGGAAAAAGAGGAAAAGGGAAAAGAAAACAGCGAGAACAGTTTAAAACAAGGCTCTGGTCTCCTGGTGAAAAGCGAGAACCGAGCTGGAACTACCAAACTACTATCGACTGCAGAAACTCGAGGCATTCCGGAAGTCGGTAAACGCGCGAAGACATTCCGTGGACTTCCACGTATTTGTTAAGAACTCGAAACTGGAAAAAGACGCCACGCCACGTCCCGTCGAACCGAAGCTTCTACCTTCCGACTATTTCGTGTTTCTCGCGCGGAACTGCGATAGTAATGAGACGCAGAGATTCGGGAAGGCCAGATTTGCTAGACACCGTGCAACGTAAATACGCGCGTCTCATTTTTCGTATTTAAACGCGACGATCCTTTCGATCGACTGCATCGAAACGATAAACACAGTCTTTGCAGCATCGTTGCAGAAGCGCCCAGAATCTTTGCGCGATTCAAAACATTTCAAAGTTGCCTGGTCTCGATCCGACGGTTGCGATCAATTTATAAGACAATGACGACTGAATTCTTTAACAACTTGAATGATTTTCTTGGCTTGGAAATGTGTAATTATGAGGAAAACTGTTTATTTGGTAGTCAATGTATGAATATCGGCACAGGGTAATTGTGAACAATACTGTACTTTACCTCAACACAAATTTTTAACAAAGCTAACTTTCGTGAAGCGAACCTGGACGCGATATCTTTTGGTTCGAATAATTCTATTAGCCAGGATCGTCCAAGATTTATCGCGATTAGGTATCGGCCGACGCGGGATCGACTTTTAATCGCCGTGACATTTAAACCAGATATTCCACTAGCTTCCAACAATTAGGTACACGCGCGTACTCACGTGTATTGGTAGTAGTACGTGGGTCGACATCCGAGGTTTAACGATAACATTGTGAACCCCTCGATGTCGGTAGCCCAACACCGTGGTCCTACGAACCAATTGCGGATCGATCCGATGCCGCGGGCACGAACAAATTCTTATCATGCCCGACCGTAACGACGAACGAACCGATCGCGATCGCAGAACGGAAGGTGGGTCGCGTCGTGTCCGGGCGAAATTACGGTGTGTCTTCGTTAAAAGTTGGACCGTTTGTCAAGCGAGTAGCCCGGGGATTGTCGCGGCGCGACACGATGAAAGCCCCAGACCGCGACAACGTCCTCCGAGGGAAGAAACTTCTTATCGGGTGTTTTACCGGGACTGATTCGACCTACTCCACTAAATGAAATCTCTTTCGGAGCCTAACCGAGCTGAACCGTTTAATTGCTGCTTACCTTGGCCTTCGTTTCCGCCCTTTTATTTACCCACGCTAGCGAACACCACTGACCCGAAAACTAATTGAACGCTGCCGAACCGATATCGACACACTCGATTCTATCCGATTACAGATTTCGTTTCACCGTCTGCCGATTTCCAGCCAATGATCATCAAAGTCACCAATTTCTTGTATCCGTAACCACTCGCACCCCGGCAAGAACAATGACACAACTCAAAAAATAACGATTTTGAAATTGAAATAGTGATAGATGCGTTTACTTGGCCACTACGTGCTAGGAAAACGTCATATCGCTGCTCCAGAAGTATAATGACACAACTGCAAAAATTGAAATTTTACAGGACAAGCAGAAGAAAAGACTTTAAACTGATGTATTTTCAGTCTGGTATGTAAAAACTTAACGTTCTTGGTATCAAACTCTTGCCATAGTTATTACTGATGAATTAGTATTATGCAGGATTCTAATTTTGCTTGAAAAGTATCATTTTGATAGGATATTGTTCAAAGTGTCAACTAGGACGCACTTGCCCCGAAAATGGGGCAAGTCCGTCTCTAAAATTCTTCTTATTGCATTAAATTATATTTTTTAGTGTCATAGTTATCCATTTTTTAACAAACATGTACTTTTATGCTGAAATATGGAATACAGTGATATTAAAACAAAGTTTAAAAATGCTTTTGAACCTTGTTTCAAGTGCTACGGGGCAAGAAAAGAATTATTATCAAGCTTGCTACAAAATGCTTTTTGTTGCATTAAATATATTGTTTAGTTTTATAGTTACCCATACAGTACGCACTTACCCCACCGTGATAGTACGGACTTGCCCCGTGTAGTAATATTTACGGGGCAAGATCATCTTAGTGTTTCTCTCAATAAATTTTAAAAAATACAATAAGAATGGTTTATTTAATGTAAACCTACATCAATATTTGTTGTACCTACCTAAAATAACAACACAGAATATATTAATAACTTGTAAACTATTGCACGTTCAGGGTAACCTCAAAGTTGTTCATATTATAACAAATAGGACCAATTAACGGACTTGCCCCGTAGACGGACTTATCCCACTCCACCTTCTGTCATTATTTTTGCTGGGATGCGCACTGATGTCGCGACGTAGCCCTCTCTCCGATCACCGAATCCGCGGAAGAAAACGATTTCATCGGTCTTTCGAAAGTCACGATTTCGATCTTTGGAAACAGTCATTCTTTCCAACGTCAGCTGGAATGCGGAAATTCGATGAAAATTGCCGGAAGTTAGGGATCCGGGAATCCTAGAATTTCGGGATCCCGGAGAATTTCTTTGGTTACTCCGGCTCTCCGTAAACTTTGGTCCTTTCTCGCGGCGAGCGAGCTAACGCGTCCCATCTATTATAGAAAGGGAAGTTCTTAACGCGGCATTGTCGTCCTTTCTTTCTCGTTTCGCGAGAAGAGAGGCGGACACCGCTCTCGCCTACCAAATTGAATTAGTTGCTAGCGCCTCGTGGACCTGAACAGCAATGCCGCCTGCGCCTGGTCGAGCCCTGCCGATCCTTCGTTCGCCCTTCGTCTGCCCTTCGTACCTCGGAGTAATTCGATTTCCAGCTCGACTCCGCTTCGGTGCGACTCCATCCTCTCTGACCCGTTCCCTTTTCCCATCCCCCGAAACACCGCCGAAACACCGCTTTCTTCATCCGGGAAAATTTTATCTCGCCGACAATCCACGAGCAAGGTACCTTTCCTACGCATCCACCCTAGTAGCATTTATGGTTGGCATTTTGTTGGGTCTTCCTTGGGGTATTGCTTGGGCTACAGACACAAATGTCGCCTTTTTATGCAGTTGGGCTAATGATCATACCCAACATAGGGCCAACGTTACTATAATACGAACCGTCAACTGACAATGAGCCCACTAACTTATTATTCTGATTATCTCTTTTACGGTTATTTTCTCTATTTTCTATGATCTGGGCTACTAGATATGTGAACAAATTTAAATGAAAATATCTAAAAAGGGAAGGCCCATTTGAAGAAACCAAAAAGGGTTCTCTTATACTACGTCAACACTATTCCTTGCGTTCCTTTCCATGGAAAATGGAAATATTAAAGATGTGAATAAATTTCAAAGCTGTGCTCACCATAAAACTTTGCAGTATATATTAGATCGTTCGGAAAGTCATTTCGTTTCTCGTGTACAGACAGCATTGCTTCCGTTTGTTATTACTAGCCTGCGGATCTTTATGCATTCATGAAGAAATGGATTGGGTGAAATATAAACCGGTAAAAAATTTTAAAAATTCAAGAATGTTCTGATGTTGTTTTTAATGTAACAAAGTCGTTAAGGGATGAAATCACTTTTTATTTTATTCCTGTTGCCCACAATCAATGAAGAACATTTTTATTTTGCATAAAGGCCTTCAGTCTAACTATTGCTTATTCTAAATAGTAAAAAAATTGGCTTTTATTTGCCCTTGAGAAAACGAAATAACTTTCCGAACGACCTAATATATTCAGAAATACGAAAAAAAATCAATTTGGAATTTTGGGGACCCTGTATACATAGTAACATGTTTTTGGTTGCAGCAACATCTCCGGCGTCTGTTAGACGATATATTTAAATGTTGGCAGATTTTCATTGGGCCATTGTCGTAAATTTTACGTTAGTTAACCGACTACAATAACTGTAGGCCCAACGTTGGATATCCGTTGCAAAATTGACATAATTTTTCGTCGTAGCCCCTATGTTGGGGAATTGTAGGCAAAACCACTAACCATATTCCAACTAACTCCCAACCGTTGGCCACCGTTGGCTAACCATAAATGCTACTAGGGCAACTACCCTCCCCCGCTTTTTCGTTTCCACGAGACGAGACGAGAGCTCCACCATAGTCGCTAAATGAGGGGAGTTGCCCTCTCTCTCTGCCAATACCGGATTGGCACTGCACTAAATGATAAATCCGCCATGCGCCACCGCAGATTTCGAATACTTGAAATACTTGAAATACTTGGGATAGGTATGTACACTGAGAAAAAAAGTAGTTACTTCAATAACACGCGTGTCATTGTAATTTTTTTACTTAGATGAATATCAATGTATTCTTTTCAATAGTATGAAATTTAGAAGCAAATCGTGATGTATTTGAATTGTCTATCATGAAATGATTGAAAATATTATTTGATTCAATACCGTATATTATTATTCGTAATATTTCTTTTTTCCCTTCAATCAGATATGTTGTTAAAAAAATTTGTGAAATGTATTGATTTATACTGGAATTGGTTCGAGGCCATATCTTACTTTTTTGAAAACATTGATGGTCAAGCTATTGGCTTAAATGATTGGCGGAAATGAGTTTTGCTATTGAAATTCAATAGTATTAAATATTAAAATAAGTTCATATGATATTGACACTATTCAATAGTACATCTTATTGAATCAACGTATTTTTTTTTTGTTTCGACAGGATATTTTCTCAGTGCAGGCACCTACGTGTGGCCGTGTCGAGACTGCGACGCGATCCGATATTTCCGGAAATTTTAATTAGCCCTTCCATCTTGGAATTCTCCTGATAAAATGGAATTCTTCTTGTGGCTGAAAGCGACTAGTTGGTACACGATTATCTTTTCTCCCGATGAAAAACAATTTGATCGTGCACGGACCGCGGGTAACTTTGATCGCTCGTATGAACGTATTCCCTCGTTTATCAACGATATAATGGGATATAATACTAATAGCAGCGGATGAAAAATAACCGGCTTCCATCGGCGATATTAATAACCGTCGATCGATGCGCAGAGACGTAACCGATGGAAAACAAAAAAAAGAAAGGGCCGCCACACGCACACCGCCCTAAATTGGAAACGAGATACGGGGACGAATTTCAATTTATTATCGCGGCGACGATAACCGTGACCCTAACGAGGAAGCGGAGTTACAGAAAATATTGAAAATCGGCCGCGTTAAAACGCATTGAAACGCGTCGAAACACGAACAAATGGATATCGACGGGCGGAATTAATCTTGTATTTTTGCACGATTCACTCCACCGTTGGCGATACCTACGGATTTAGTCCTTCGAGGGCATTCCACACTTCCCATATTTTTTCTTTAAACACGAGCGTAACAGCGTTTGAAACGATAATGAATTTTTAGTTAGTAATCGTTCGACGAAGGTTATACTTGGTCGAGAAAGTTCGAAAGAATCTACGAGATTTCCCTTTGATGCTCAGTTCTCCGATAGGTTTTCGTCGGGGGAGAGCCTCTCGTTCGCGTATCTCGCGTCTTCCGAGTAAACGTGTCCACGTCGACCAAACGAAAAATTACAGGCAGCGTGGTCGAGGTCTCGCGAAAGAGGAGTATAAGAAACGAGCGGAACGAGGCAAGGGAGGCAAGATTGCTGTTCGCCGTCTGTTTCCCTATAAAAGTCCGAGCGAAGCGAAAAGTACATCCGTAGTTCGTTAACGAAATGCAAGCGCACTCGCGTAATTTCACTTTAATCCCTCAAACTCGATCGTCGATGAATACTAAACACACTCAATTAAAACTCGCGGAAACTTTGAAAATCGGCTAAAAGTGACTCACCTTCAGCGTCGTCCGCCACCGTGTCTCCGGAATTAAAGAGGTCATCTGGAACAGAAGTTGATCAGCGTCAGCCTCGACTAACGTCGGATGGAAGGCGAACGCTGCCCCGGGGCGAACCAATTAATCCTCATTTTTCACGCTCTTTGGCGCGCTTAATATATTATACGTGCCGTGTCGTGCTTCTCCCCGCACCGCCTCGTCTCCCCTCTCCTCACTTCGTGAAAATCAAATAGGCTGCTCCATCGCTCAAATTATTTCGCGTGAAATCCATAACGACGCCACCGGAAGATTTTTCCCCAGCTTCTCGAACATTGAACGTTATGCGGAAAATAATTAACACGTTCAAACACTCGCCATTTTATGGTGGATTCAAACACTCGCCATTTTATCGTGATTGATTGCTAGACTGCGGAACTTTATGCAAGATAAAAATTGTCTGCATTGATTGCAAAGACTGGAAACCTAATTGAATGTCATTTCTTCCCGTAATGATTTTAAAAGAGGAGAAATGATACATTGACAACTTCAATATTTTAAATTTTCCAACAATTTTGAATTTTCTCTTGTGCTCTGGACAGTAGGTATACATAGACCAGAAACGGGCAACTTCTTCCCCACCGTCGCTTGCGCGACCCCCACCGAGGTTTGCCGGTTCTCCCATTCTTACCTTCTAGCTTGACTTTATCTCCACAGCCAGAGAACTGGTGCGATGCGGCGGCCCATGAGCCGCATACTGTTTCTTACATAAGTACGAATGGTGGGAGACACTCCTGAATACTGAGAAGAGGGGAAAGAAGCGATGTGCGGCCCGCGGGCCGCCAGTTGCCCGGCTCTGACATACATACAGGGTGTCCCAAAATTCGTGAAAATCCCGAAAGGGGGTGGTTCCTGAGACCATTTCAAGCGACATTTTCCTTTGCAAAAATGTTGTCCGCGGCTTTGTTTAGGAGTTATTAACGAAAAACACGGACCAATCAGAGCGCGACCTAGACGCGAGTTGCCACAGTCGGCCCGGCGCGCCAACTGTCTATTGGCAACTATAGGCAACTCGCGTCTAGGTCGCGCTCTGATTGGTCCGTGTGTTTTTCGTTAATAATTCCTAAACAAAGCCGCAGACAACATTTTTGCAAAGGAAAATGTCGCTTGAAATGGTCTCAGGAACCACCCCCTTTCGGGCTTTCACGAATTTTGGGACACACTGTATACTATACGGATCGGTGACGGATCAGGTAGTAGCAGGAAAGGTCTTGAACATTTGTCCATTTTCTGGCGAGCGTAGGAGGTAGCCGCCACCACACAATTTTGCTATAAATGCATAAAGAATCGCAAAACTTTGCGCGGATCTACTTGTTTTTATGAGGAAAAAGTAGGAAAACTGTTCACACGAGAACGCGTCGGCGACGCTTCAATCGCCGCTGGAAGAATCTTTCGGGTTTGATCGAATGGCACCGCTGATAAAACGCGAACATCGTGATTCGCACGAACCTGACTCTCATTATCTTGCACGATAGCGTCGCGATATTATGCACCGCTTACTTTTCTTTTTGCTTTTAACGACGAGCAATAAAGGCGATTTATTATTATTAAAGTACCGGGGTTAGCGCGTTGCCGCGGTATAATTGTTCTCCATCGCGCAATATTCTCGGTCGATTAACCATACGCGACGTTCAGCAGCTCGAATAAACGTGGAACCGTTCGAACATCGCGTTTCCAAAATCGGTGTATCGGTGCGATGGTTAATAGAGGTTATTTTCAGAGATCGTAGTGTGCACGTGCATTTGCTTAATACATCCTATATACCGTAGACATCTGTACACTGTACACGTATAGACCGTGGCGCAGGTTCGTATCGCGCGGATCATAGATTACGAGTTTACTCGTACTTAAGCAACTCGCTATTTCATCCGTCCGCGGACATTTATTGCGCAAATACTTGAATGGATTGCCGAACGGCTAATACGGCAAGTAAATTTTGCGCAACGTCCCCCAGAATCCTAAACAAACTCCAAGTTATCCGGAAGTGGCGGCCGCGGAATCCTACGGCTAATCTTCCTCGGACAACCGTCGCGGTATTTGCCATTAATATTTGCGAACACGTAACTGCTCTCCGCTCCGATCAACTCTGCCTCGTCTCGCGTTTCGCGTCGCCGCGCCGCTCGACGTCGTATCAACATCTTCTCGTTGTAGCAGGCGTCGTCGTTCGCGTGCGTCGACGAAGCGTACTTGTACAACGGAAGACGCTTTCGCGTTTATTTCTCCACGGAAACTGTGCTACATCGGTTAATATTCACGAAACGTTTGAAATGTCTATTTATCGCGACGACGCTCTGATGTTTCGTTTAAAAAATAAGAAAGTTAGATTGGCGGATAACGAGGGGGAAAGGTACGGGTGACGGGCGACGGTAGATGGTAGATGGTAAATGGGCGGCGCGACGGCTGCGCGCACTTCCGCTCACCCGACAAGCTCTTCGAAAGGGATTAACCGAACTAAATCTCGCGATCGATAAAATGTTCGCCTAATGACCCAATTATCGAGTTATCGGTAACTCGAGTGCGCCGAAGAAGGTATCCCGGGTATAGACGATAATCTTTCAGTCGTATCACGCTACGTTCGACTACCAACAGCTAAACGGGTCCCACGTTTCGAAAATAGACTCGACCAGCGGGATTAAAAGAAAGACGATCGGCTTAGCTCGCGGAAAGCACGCTCTTTCGAAGTACAGGCTTTTTTAAAAATATTTCGATGTGCATGAAAAACCGATATAATCCTCGAGGTCGATCGTCGCTTCGTCGAGCAGGCGATTGCGCGAAAATTTTTCCAGTGCGCGCTCTCGTGACGCGGATAGTGTAAAATCGCAACGAATCGAAACAAAATTCCAAACGCGCTGGTTGCTCGCGCTTCGAGTCACAGAGGGTCATCGGTCAACGGTGAACGGTCAATGCAACATGATCCAGGAACCTGGAAGTGCGAAGCTGTTGCTTTGCAACGCGTTGAGATGCGACAACTGCGCTGCGGCGTAGTGGTTAGATACGACGATGAGCCAAAGCCCGGCAAGTGCAACTTCTTCCTCGTTGTCACTTCACGACTCCCACTAGCAGTACACCGATTCCCCCATCATCAACTATTTCATATTACCCCTACCGTGCAGTGCGAGAGGATACGGTCTGCTCTACTATACACACTCCTAATCTCCCCAATCTCCTCCTACACTCCACAGGAGTTTGATGGGGAGGATCCTGAAGTAGGGAGAGGAATCGTCTGCGAGTTGAGGAGAAAATGCTACCCTCTCTCGATCGGCCCGCGGCGAATTCGTGGGGAATAGTGTCGTAGAAGGGGAAGGCAGAGTGGGGACACAAGTTTTAATTTAACGACTCTGGCGGCAAGTTGCCCAGGCCTGGTATAAACGATTCCTAAAGGTGCTAGCTGCTAGAGGATCGAGGAAGCCTAACGAGACTGTTTTCGCTCGTTTATGCAGGGCCGTTCTCTTATCGAAGGTGAACCACGACAACTTTTTTTAAACCTTCTTGGCTATTCTTGGCAACGGAAATTCATCTCCTCGTAAAGGGAATCCCACATCGTCGAAACGCAAGAAACGAATAACCAGAGAACAGTAAGACAGGAAGGTGGTATGTATCTCTTAGCTAGGACGGTTCAGAACGGTTGGAAACGGTTCGCGGTTTGTTAAAACAACCTGGTATGTGTAACCGATTCGATCGGTACAACGAAAACGATCTGCGAGGCCGACACACGAGCCTCGTTAAACAGACGTTTAGGCAATCTATGCATCGATTAGTTTCCAAGTTAGTTTCCGCGTGGAAACGTGGCAACTCGGCGGGTGAACTAGCACAGGAAATGAAACCGAAGCAATAGACTAATATAAACTGAAACTAAAGTTGTTACGAAGTCGATCTAACCGTCGAACTCGTGAGCCGAAACGCACGATAGCCGTGTACGTTACAAAAGGCATTAATATCTAGCTGGTAATAACGAGAGGACGCGGGAGAATGTTCGATAAATTCCTGTAATAGCTGTCGTCGTTATCACGAGGCTTGGACCAATTAGCTCGGCCACGTGGTTACTCTGCGAGCCTATTAACGCTTTTGGTTGGCGAGCAGAAAATATTCGCCATTCGTCAAAATGGAAATCGAACTCCTTCCGGTGTCGACTTTTGGATCAGCTAGCTCCCGCGCGTCTTATTACATTTTCCGCGTTACGATATTTCGTGCGAACACGTTTACCAACTCGATGCATCATCCGTCTATCCGCGGTTCCATTATATCGCGCGATGTGGCACGGAGTCAGCGTACCACGAAATATCCGACGAATGGAGTTGTATTCTATGCAACGAATAATTTCACTTCGACAAATTTTCTACATTCTATGAAGTTCGCGATGATATTCCATAGTCAGAATTTGAAACGGATTCGTAACACGCTCATTGAGAAAATACCACAGTGAAGTCTTGATCGAATAATAAGCCGGACGGACCTGTACGATGTTAGTAAGTTTGCCTACCGCCTCCACTGTGGGCTACACCTTGCGAGGAGCTGCAAACCTAGAGCTGCCTCGGTAGTCGAGCAGTGTAAACGTAATCCGATACACGGTCGAGTACATCGGTGTGAACCACTACTAATCTAATTACAAAACTTCTGTATTTCTCATTGTCTTTCTACGGGACTTTCGCCAATTCATTTATAGCATTTTTCAGATTAAAATTACACTAAACGCGATATAATTTAATCTGTATTTAGTGGTTTAATCGACGGTATGTTTATATGCGCTATTCTTTTCTACGTTCGACGCGGTCGGTGAGGTCACAAAAAAATAGTAGCCATACACGATCTATGTCGAAGCATGGATCCGACGATCCGACTGTAGATCATGACTTTACTGGACAATGAGGCATGCAGTTGAATAGCTGAATATGTATACATTGCGGTCGCGCTAATGTTGAACAAAAGCAAAGATAATCATCGTCGAAAATAAAGGTTTTGAGCTGAAAGTTCGCGGCATGCCATGGTAGAGATTGCCAGAGCAAGCTCTCCTCGTTCCATTCTCCGACGGTCCCGGAGATTTTAGTCGTCCGTTTAACTCCGCAAAGGAACAATCCCCGTATCCTCCACCTTTCGAGAACGTACACGATTAAACTTCTTCCGAAGGATCGAATTGGACTTTCCGCGCCGGTGGAGGTAACTAATTTTGTTACTCGCTCGCTAACAACTTCGTTACAGGTTCGCTACAGCGCAACGGCGAATATTGCTACGGCTAGCGGCGCGGTGGAACAGCGGAACAGCGGAACAGCGGAAGTTTAGTTCGACGAAAAGACCGGCTCAACTATTCATTTCGCAGAACCCGGCTATGATTATTCCCAATTTATTCGATAATCAATACGCCTCCCCGAAAACGAGAACACTCGCCCTGCGCTTCCACAGCTACATGTATTCAAATTTCGTCGATACTCGTGCAGTTTTTGCGCAGGTCGGAGAAATATTTTCTCGCAGGTCCGGGAAATGTTATCGGAATTATAAAATTATTTCATAGGAAGAAAAGAACCCGACCATTGGCGGTTGCCGCGACGCAGTAGTCTCGCGCGCCTACGCGTCGAACAACGAGCCTACCAGTTGCGTTTCTCTCTTTCTTGCTTTCTTCAACGGTCATATAGGCCCGCTACACACATCTGTTTTTTTATCATACGGCGACGCGCGATCGTCGCAGTCGCATGTGCAATCGTTTAGTACATAATCGAATATCAGTCAAAGTACACATTCGTTATTCGGCCGCACGGTCTCCGCACAGTTTCTGCACGGTTTTTCCACGGTCGCCGCACCGTGTTAAGGCCTGCTACACACCTACGTTTGTCTAACGTGCGGTACCGGAATTGCGGTCTGAAATACTATGGAGTCAATATTACGTTTACTAGGCGTAATTTGCATTATTCGGCAGTGTAATTTGCGTTACTCGGAAGCACACAGCTGCGTATGTTTCCATTTTCATAAAGCTACGACAGCTACATGCTGCCGAATAACGCAAATTATTAAATAGGACTTTTGACGGAGATCGCGGCCTAGATTGATCTTTTATCTAGCGCTTCTGACCACTGAAAAACCCCATCTTTGCATTACCGAGAAATGAGAAGGCGCATCCCGCATCCTTGGAATCCTGGATACGAGACCCCCTTAAAAAGCGACTGTGTGTAGCGGGCTTTATCATTTCTTTTCGTTAACATGTCGCACGGTCGCGCGATTCGATCGTTCTGGTATCGCTTTTTCCTTTAGCCGGCGACGAACGTTTTCCCGTCACGTCGCGTCGGAATGGTCAAAATCCCTCGTCCCGATTCCGATAATATGCATCGTTTCCTGTCGGCCAATTAAGTAAATCCGACGGAAACATTTGATTCGGCGATAAACTGCAACAGTTCCCAATGTTCCATCAAGTTATAATAACCGGGAAAATGACAACGGACCGCTGCACCTCGCCTCTCGCCTCGCTTTGCCACGTCCCACCGCGATCGATAATGCATATGGATGGTGCGTTATTAAAAAGAATGTCTACTGTATACCGCGAGTACGCGTAAATACGACCTGTTCGATTTTGGAATTCAATCTTCCCGCTCCGTTTTTGCGTTACAGCGTTACTCTTGGTCCTTAACGAAATAGGGATCGCGGAGGGAAGGGGGAAGCCAGTTTCTCCGCGTTCGCAACACAATTTTCGCTACGCAACTGTTGTTTTAATGGAGCACCGTTGGTCATTTTACGGCCGAGCGGACCGGGAAGCAGGAAACGAGAAACGGAAAACAGAAAACAGGACGCGGGGCTTCTATAGAGAATACTTAATTGTTTTCGAATTTTAGAGGGAACAATGACCGAGCGGCTGGATGCGTCTCCATGGTGCGCCGCGCACCATAGGTGATGGGGCCATGGTACGGTTAAAATCGGCACGAAGCGACCCGATCGCCGAATCGGAGGTTCCAGCGCAGACACCTAAAACCGAATCGCAGCCAGGTAACCGGTTTCCCGCGAGACTGAAGGTAACTGCTGCCCATAGTAACCACCCATGGTAACCATAGGCTAATGTTTCCGGAGTACCCTAGAGAGTGGACTGTAACAGTGCTATTGCAGCTTACAAACGGCACGGGAGATGCACAACTATAATCGGATAATACGGAAAGATATTTTCGCGATCAAGTTCGTTTGGGTGCATCTCGATCCAATAACGATAATTAGAATCGTAATGATAAAAGGGCTCGGTACCTTTTATTGTATACGAGATTATTTCTAAAGGATGTATCTATGTTGTAGAATTGCTCGTAGTAGTTACCCGACTATTCTAGGTAGATATTTCCTATAATGATAACGAGTTTATATGTACGGTAACTGGACCAAGACCGCGCGGATCTTTATGCAAATTCGCGTTTTAAGGACCAATCGATGGAAACGGGAATGAAATTGAAGCTTTCGCTATCCGAAGAACCGCTTGTGCCGTCCAAAAAAAGAGTAAGGGTAGATTTATAATGGAGCTGCGAGCATCGATGATAGCGGCGGCGCAGTGAAAAGAAACCAACATTCGTGACGACATTTCGACACATACTAATAAAAAAATACATATGTATTTTCTTTGTTTTTCTTTTTTTTTCACCGCACAGCTCACCTCGCTGCTCCACTATAAATCCACCATAATAGCTTCGCTGGTCGATTCTCCTCGCGAGAACAATCAACATCGGTGCTAAAAACGAAATCCTGAAGTATCGACATCGAAATCTATTTCGATAGTCTATTTCCTATTTCGATGGATCGCCGAGAGCGAATTATCGAACTAACAATAAATATCGAAGTAAATCCGAGTTTTATCGAGTATGTAAAACGTAATTATTATTCCAATGGCCGTTTCGATCGAATGGATTCAAACCGATCGCGAATCTTGGGGAAAACTGGGACAGAGTCTAGGTATTCTAATTACAAGTAAGTATAGACGGGAATTCAGCAATGGCCGGGTACTTACCGTATCCCATTTTCGCGATCAAATTGAGCCTGCACTCGTATCGCGTTTGGTAAACGTAAGGCCGTGGTTCACCTGGACACCAGAGCACCGGCGGTCCGCAGACGCATTTCCCGGTCGCCACCGTGTTTCCGTTCTCCCCGGTGATTCCCTCGGAAACCAAATTGCATCCGGCCTCCGACATTATCGGTCCGTGCGGACAGTGCCTCCTCCATCTTCCCGGAATCTCTGCAAAATAGTAAATATCCAACGACATAATAACGCGCTCTTCCGGAACGAAGCTAAAGTTTCCTTTCTCGAAGGCATCGACCGATCCGAACCGACCCGACCCGCACCGAACCGATGCAACGTCTGTTACTCTGTTGGACTGTGGAATTTCTGTTCATCATCGATTCACTTTTCGCGATTCGGATGGGTACGTTCCTACAATGTCCATAAAGTAGAGTTTTAGATAAAGAAACGCTCGAATAAATAGAAACTCTCAACGACACCGAGAATCGATTTCAAGACCGAATACACGCGGTTTTCAACGATGGAACCGTCGTCGCGCGTCCCGTCACGTCCCATCTCGTCTTGTCTCATCCCATCTTGTTTCATCTCGTCCCGTCTCGAACTGTTTCATCGAACGCCGGACGAGCCGGAACGGCTCCTCCCCATTTTACCCGAGTTCCCATAATCGATGATGAACGCTGAAACGCTTCTATTTGGAAATAGTTAAATCGATTCATTTGTCCGCGCGCATATTCCGTCAAGACTCTCGTAGACTTTGTAGAGAATACACCGTGTTCTCGGTGCTCGGATATCCGGAGCGTTAAAAATGTAGATTCGTTGTAATTGTACTCAAACATTTCGACGAGGAGTTGACCGAGAAATAACCTGAATTCTATTTGTCCATGCGAATGAATTATTCGTCTACCGCGACGTTTTGGTTAGGAGAACGAGACTCGCAAAAATATTCGCCGGGAACCGGAATCCCTGATGCGGTTGGCTTGATACGTTGCGCCGTGTGCTACGAAAGTCTGTGCAATTAAGCACGGTTGCCTAACATTGGTAAACAGGCCGGGTACAATATACGTTGGATCGAACTAAGGCTTCTATCGTGCCCCAGAGAATATAACGCGGTTTCCTAACGCTGAGCGCTGAGCGCCGAACACCGGGCATAGGACGCCGCGCCGCACTCCGCCCCGATATACCCTCTGACGACTAATTCGAATTCAATTACATGCGACGCGCAAAACCAGATAGCGATCTTATCACAAATAATACACGGGAACCGTGCGGACCGTCAGTTTCGATGATCCGGAGCGAGTAGAGACGAAAAGAAGTCAGACTAAAGTTAAATTAAGCTGAATTTTTCAACGCATCCTGCCGAATTGTCACGGTTTGATGTGACGGTTCGCCGTGTATCAAAACGACGCGTAACGTATTCAAGCGAAGAGAAGAAAAAAAAGGCGAGAAAGCGTCTTCGGTTTTCCAGAACGCCGCGAGACACAAGTATCTATGTACAGGGTGAGTCACCTGACGTTATCACCTCAAATATCTTTGTTGTTTTCAAAGATACATTAAATGTCTTCAGGACAAAGTTAAATGATAAAACGGGGCTCATACGACACCAAAAAAATTTTTGTTTCTATGTTATTTTTTGATGTGTTACATCAAGGTCACCTTCATTTTCTTAAATGGAACCACTCTTTTTTAAACATCTACAATGATAGTCCCTTTCATTACGAATTCAGTGACTATAATTGCTCAAGGTCATTCAGAACACGGACAGAAAAAACGTATAAAACTAAAATATGGAAGCAGAATACGTTTGCCACCGGCGAGACTTGTAGTAAATACTAAGATCCTTCAATGCTATGAAATGTTTTCAAACGTCCTCTAGCCGATTACGATGCGATTTATTTACTAACAGCGTGTTTCCTAACGCGATTCCGCTATGTCTTACTCAATGATTGAAAGGTGTAACATGATAACGGTTTACTGTGAATGTAGACAAAATGCATTGCAGGCCTGATTGCTTTATGAAGAATGGTGCCCTGAGCGATACACTCCTTCTAGGCTGACTTTTACTAATATCTACAAGTTATTTAGAAATACTGGTGGTATAGATGTAAGAAAACGTAAACGAAAGAATCCCATGACGAGAGGAATTGCCCGAGAAGCAAGCACGAGTAGCGTGATACGAGTTCTGACCCGACATAAATTTCATTCGTTTCACATATCGCTACATCAGGAATTCATAAGGTTTTTTCAGTCCATGACCTTGAATGGCCTTGAGTAATTGTAGTCACTGAATTCAAAATGAAAGGGACTATCAATGTAGATGTTTAAAAAAGGTTGGTTCCATTTTAAAAAATGAAGGTGACCTTGATATCTCTAAAAAAGATAACATATAAACAAAAATCTTTTTGGTGACATACGAGCCCCATTTTACCACTTAACATTGTCCTCAAGACATTTAATGTATCTTTGAAAACAACAAAGATATTTGAGGTGATAACGTTAGGTGACTCAGCCTGTCTAATGAGACGGAAAATGAAGGGGCAAGAAGGGGGGAAAGAAGAGGTGAACGGGGGTTATTTGTTGCGGCACAGGACGCAACGTTGGCCGCAAACAACTCGGAAGCAGAGATAGACGGATAGCCTTCCTCGGTTGCTCCCCCGCCATCAAACCAAACCCAGACGAATTAGGCTAGGCCGAGTCGCCGATCGATAAGTTTAATAATCCACGGTCGACCGCCCCAGAAATCGAATTTGCCGATTGGTTTACCGATCGACCATCCGCGCCGAAGCAAACCCTAAACGCGAATTCATTTCGAGTTAATGGTCCGAACGCGCTTCCGGCTAATTGGCCGCGGTTCGCCAAGTACACACCAAGAGAGCGAACGATCCGAATCGCCTTTCGATCAAGAAAATCCCGGATCCTAAGCGAATTTGCGCAAACAAGCCAGCCGACCCGAAATTACCAGAGACCTGTCCGATTATCGCTCGCGAATCGTAACGAGGTCACACACGTTCGACGGGATCTATCTGTTTCGGTGGAGAGTTGACGAGGCACACCAGTTCGACTATCGACGATCGGCATCGAGATCGGTTGCCGACTATCGCAGCGCAGCTAATTAGAATATTTATCAAGATCAGGCATTTTTACGTTGCGTTACGCGGGTAGCCGCCTCCGGTGTTTGTAACAGCAAGCTGCAACGAGAACGTATTCGCCGGTGAATTTATAAACGAGAAGTTCGTTAACGCGCTTCCGGCTATACGTAACAGCAACAGTGCGTATTGTATATTGTATATCGTATACGATGCACCGTTCAATTTTCGTGCGGATCGCGTCCCCGACTCTGTAACGAGAAATTTGAAAAGCTCTCTCGCGATTCGAATTACAAAGGAGCGAGCCGCGGTACGCTGATTCCGAAAGAGACCGCTTTAACGCGCTTTAAGCGCGCCCCTTCTGGCATTTATGGTCGCTGTCGCGCTACGTTACGGAACAATGCTCGCTGATGTATTCGCGAGCTGATGATTTTACAGTGGGCGATGCGTGCGCGTCTTTATTTTTATTCGTTCTCGACGTCAGCGACACCGCATAAAAGCGTTCTCCGTATCTCTATTCTGTCCACCCTCTACACTCCGTTCGACCTCTCGTTGCCCCTCTTCATCCCTCTTAATACTTCTTCGTCCCTCTTCATCCCTCGTTGCGCGACACAAAGTCCTCGCCATTCACCGCTAAGCTGTCCCGACGAGCTTTTAAACTTTAATCCCATTTTCTTCGAATAGAACAACTTTGTAAGCTCTGCCATTTTATCGCAAAACTAGACTGTTCAAAACTTTTTCAAAACCGAGCACACTTTTTTTCGCGAACCTTGCAAACGCTTTTCGAAACTCGGCAATTCGTTCAAAGTCGCTGACCTGTTTTCTCTCGCGGCTGTTTTGCAAGCACCAGAATTTGTGCGTCGGTCCTTTAGATGCGTCTCTCGTAGATCCTTATCTTTTGTCACGGAACCAATACGCTTCCTTCGCAGTATCTAAAGCGGCAGTTGTACAAAGCGGCTTCATCGACAGCGCGGCGAGCGAATGTAACCCGGACAAAATCGGCTTTCGCCCTCGATCATGGAATTGTCAACCATTTAAAAGCAAAAAGCTGCTCGAAAAATCAAACTCCGACTGTTCCGGGCAATCTGATTCCCGGGGTGAAGGGGACAGAGAAATAAACTCGTGTTGCGCTTCGCAACGTTGCCGCGGCAGACTCGAAAATGCAGATTCCCGGTCAGCAAGTAAATAGAGTTATGAAAAATAACGGATGGCTCTGACCAGGTGCTAAGTAAATTACAAGCGCGAAACGACATCCGGCTTGATCAGTCGACGCACGTTTCGCTGGAGTCGTGCCGCCATCATTCGTTGACGAAAAGCGGGAAACGGGAAATAGATAAACGGGGAAAGGTATGTCCATCGGGCAGTCGCGCGTTCTCTGCGTGTTATACTTACAGCCCACGCATTTTGTAACAGGAAAAAAATATAGCCATGCTCGTACACACGCACACACGCACACCGGACCGCATCAAAATGCACCGCCCGGCTTGACAGCTATTTGTTTCCCGAAGCCGACGCGCGACGTCGCGACGTGCCCGCCCGTAACAATTAAACGAACCGGAAACTAGAGCTATGCTTTCTCATTAGCCGTCGAGCGGACAATGATCGATGATCCGACCCGATTATGAGCTACGTGCGTTATTGTTTGTTTTCGTTATTTAACAACGCGGGGACTCGCACCATCGCTCCTCGCGCGCCGCGAGAGGCTTTTGTAAAATTCCGCCAAATTCCGTCAAATTTCATGGAATGCCGTCGAATTTCGAACGCGCATCGTGCACGAATTGTTTTGCTTTTCATCCGACCTGTAATCCGCGAATAACAACGACGAGTCACGCGTAAAATGGATCGTAGATCGGCCGATAATCTTTAATCGCCTCCCGTTTCTACATGCATATGCATACACGTGTGTTCTGTCCTCGACATTTTCATTTCATTTACCAACAATTTCATAATTTTGAAACGGCTCGCGCAGCACACGACCCAACTTCAACCACTCGTTGACAGCCTTGTCCAGTTCCTTTTTTCCTTTGATTTTATTTACTGGCGGGATTTTCAGTCGAAAAGGGAGAAGAGAGAAAAAACGGCGAAAAAGTTGAAAATTTGATAGAGTCGCTATTCGTCCCATAAATGGTTAAACGGGCAGGACAACGAATCGATTTTTCCCAGCGTAAAGCCAACCGATTGATTTTGTTCGATGCGTGCGGGAACAATGGCGGAGATCATGAATGTTTCAAGAGCGCGATGGCCGTAAACGTTCGATTCACTTCGAAATTTCTATTTTTCCAGCCTTCGTTCCAGAAACATTGTTTCCGTAGTATAGATAATGTACATACGAAACTGGAGAAGCTAATGGCGAATCGAAGAGATAGCGGTTCGTGGGCATTCCGCGAAGAAGAACCGGCTCGTTGCGTTTTTCACCGATTTCCGCTGTTTCGGGCCGCTTTGCAACGCTTTTTGTCCGCTTTGAGCTGTTTTGAATCGCTTTCTATCTGCTTTGCATTTCTTTGTAGCCGCTTTGCATCATTTTTTAACCGGCTTGTGCCGCTTCGCTTCGGTTTTTAGACGCTTTGGACCGCTTTGCATCACCTTTTATCAGCTTTGACCCGCTTCTTAACTGCTTTGGGCCGCTTCGCATCGCTTTTTAGCCGCTTCGAGCCGTTAAGACGAGCTTCTCGGAGCAAGCGAAAAAGTTGCAGGAGACTTCCACTTTGCTGAAACGTCGCGTCGCGTCGCAACGCGCCTAATTTCTCCGGAACTTTCAGAGTTATTCCCTTTGCGCGCGCGCCCGCGGTGAATCCCAATTAACCCCTTAAATTGAATCTCGAGCACTGCTTGGCGCATTTTAACGGTGGCTGCCTCGTCTTTCGATTATGAAGCCCGCGTTCTCGAATTAATCGCTCGACCGATCGCGCGTCTCCTTCAACTCCTCTATATCCGGCGAGTAGATCACTAGCAAATTTTTACGGCGTTCCATGTTCCTAGTGAAATATCTCGTATAATCTTCCTTCGCGTCGTATACCGTGCAGAGCTCAAGTTCGTGGTACACTACCCGGAGTACTTGATAGTTTCGAAATTAATTATCATAATAACAACTATAGATTCGCGCCCGGTTCTATGAGCATTCTAAGCAAGACAATAACAAAAAGATCATGTTAGCTTGTCCGTTACGAGCGTGGTACCTAGCAACCCCAATGCGCATCACTCATTCCCCATCGGCAGACATTACCGATGCGACGTAGCTACAACTGTGAGATTGATAGACAGTCTGTCAGTACCTAGTCTGTATGTACTATCCCGCAGGATACACGAGCGATACCTCGGCTTAACCCTCCACGGCACATAATTCCCGAGAGACCGTGAAAAATCTGCTTCGATCGGATACCATTGGTCGGCTCGTGTTAGAGGAACCTTGGGAAATTCGAGAAATTCCGAATCGTTCGTAATTCGTACCAAGTTCAAGCGTAACGTCAAAGTTCCAATTTATTCTGTTCACGTACGTATGCGCGGGATTAACGTTCAACTGGAAATGTTAAAAACGGGTCATTTCATCGACTGTTCCTCGTAGGATTTGATTTCGATTCGCGAAAAGCAGAATCCGGAGCAGGAAATCGGGAATTTCATTGTTCCCGGGTTAAATACTCGAGACACGGGACAAAGTAGCAAACGATTTCACCGTAAAAACATATCCGATGGAAATATCGAGCGAATTCCTGCCACGGATCAGGCAACGGGTCGCAACGTCGAACCGTAACGCGTTCGGGAAGCCGCCGACCATACAGGCGTAGCGGTAATGTAATATAATGTGTAATGAAATTTTCTCTGTATGTAGTCTATACTCCACAGAGTGTCCCAAAAACGTCGTTGAACCTTAAAAGGGGCGGTTCCGGAGGTCATTCGGAGTGACACTTTCATTTGCAAAAATGTCCGTCTCGGTTAACAAGATATTAACGCGCACCTGACATATCTATCTCTTGCTGGGTAAAAGGACAGACTTTTTCCGAACAAGTTACCCATCGACTTTGCATTACCAATCGGCAGAAAAACCGAAACATACGAGTGTCATAAATTCCAGTCTTACAGCAGTCCCTCTCGGGACTGATGAGGTTTTTCAGTAGACAAACGCGCTAGATAAAAGTTCAATCTAGGCCGCAATTGCTCTCACACGTTCTATTTTTACGTTTGCGAGGCGTTATTTGCATTATTCACCAGCATGTAGCTGTCACAGTTTTATGAAAATAGCTACATGTGCAGCTTTATGCTTCCAAATAATGCAAATTACGCCTCGTAAACGTAAAAATAGGACTTTTGAGGGCTGTTACGAATTGTGCGACATGCGTGTGGAAAGAATGTTCTGGATTTAGCCGTTAATTAGGGAGAGTCACGTGTCCTCCTCTCCGTGAATTCGGTCCCGCGAACCGCGCCAGACGTACTCGAGGATTGCGAGAGACATACGCATAGGCGAGAACATTGTAACATTTTAAAGTGAAAAAAACAATTTGTCCTGTCTGCGCCAACCGGCAACATCATTAAACATTAAACAATAAACAAGAGCGATTGCGACCTAGAGTGATCTTTTATCCAGCGCTTTTGAGAAATGTGAAGAAGCATCCCGCACCCTTCAATCCTGGAAACGAGACCAGCTGTGCAGTTCGTCGACCTGACCGTACGTCCCTTAACTTTCGGCACTGCTCTACCCTAATTTGAACTGCGCAGTTCATCTCCGAATGGCCTAGTGACACGCATTTCGAAGCAGCAACTACATTTATGGCTGAATAAGTGAGTTCTAATTAAATCAATTTCTGCTCCTGCTCCTGTTCACTGCCTCACCGCGGCTCGACACCAACGCTGCTTGGTGCATCGTACATCACTCTGATTGGTTCGTGTTTTTGTTAATAACTCTTTAACAAAGAAGAGATGGACATTTTTGCAAAGGAAAATGTCACTTCGAATGATCTCAGGAGTCGCCCTCATCAAGGAACTCAAACATTTTTGGAACACCCTCTGTATAAAAATACAGACACCGCACAGCACTGCGCGTTGCAAACTGTAAACACGAATGATGATATTCAATATTATTCGTTTCTATTCGTTTACGCTGTTAAACGTATACCTCCGTGGCCGTGCAGTCGATCTCGCGAAATTTCGAAAAGACAGTTTCGAGACTGATAGTTTATTCATCTATTGAGGAATCGGATTAGTTTCATCTTATTTTTACTCGAATTTCTCGTTTTCATGTTATTTTGATTTCAATACATTTCTCTTTATACCTTTCTACCTACCACTGTCTCCCTAATTTCGGCTCGAATCACTGTCATCGCGTTTCTCCGATTTTCGACCAGCACATGCAGATCCAGGATAGGACAACAACGAGAATAACACAGACCATGACGACAACGCAACGACAGCGGCAATGGTAACGATAGCGACAACGATAACAATAACGGTAACGGAGCTGTCGAACTGCGTATTTGTTGGCAGAGTTCCTTGGACCGTCACGGGAAAACAGGTTTGATGCAGGAGGCAGCAACAGAGTAGATATCGGGGTTTTGTATGCATTGCAGCCGGGTGATCTATGGACTTTCGTGGTCGTGTACTAGCTTCTATAGAATACTGGTAACCGGTAACCGGTAGCCAGTAGCCAACCATACGAATAGCCGTACGAATAGCCGTAGACGTTCGCAGACGAACCGTTGCATAGGAATGCCATCCAGTGCGGTGCACGGGGCTATTCTCAAGATTTGTTGCTCGACGTTGAGAAACTGGGCTCTCCCGATCCCCGTCTACACCACCGTGCACGATGCACACAAACCGGAAGTCGGCCAGCTCTCCAGCCAACTTTCAGGAAAGAGTTACTCACCGCTTTTTCTCTGTCGGAATCGCAATCCGGTCACGTTCCTTTGTTAATCTCGATACCGACCGCTCGATCGCAACCCTTTCTCGGTAATTGTCTCGGTAACAAGGCAAGATCCTTGTTTCCAATCGGATATAGACCGTTCATAAATTCCTACGAACCTTGACTGATAATCTGGTCAATGTACTGATCGTCCATCAGCAAAAGGCAGCGATTTCCACAGACCAGAGTAGAGCAATAATCAACTTTGTGATTAGTTACTGATAACTAAATGGCAAATAATTAGTCCCAGATCTAAGTAATCGTTAGCTATTGCTTACTAGTGACTTAGTAGTTGATGATCAGTCATCAATTTTTAGTCATCGGTCACTATTGTGCGATTAACATACATTAATACATATTATTAACCCGGCCACGCGTTGCTGTGGCTCAGTCACGTTTTGACCATATTTCTCCTTTTAACTTCTGTAAAACTGTTGAACTCATTTTGTAGACTTTCGCACGCTAAATAAGCCTGTTTGCCGAAAACTTATTTCCGACAAACGGTTTAAAAATTATGGCCGAAAACGCCTTAAAGCAAAACTATCAACATTTTCGAGTTTATATCGTTTTTTGCATCACCCCGGAGAAATTTGCATCGCGTCGGAGAAAAAAGTGTCAAATATGAAAGTTGTAGAGAGTTAAATTTCCAATCGCCAAGGTGGTCTCAGATTTTTCCTAAAAAACCTACCGTTGAAAAGCTACAGCTGTTTAAAAAGTCGGTAAACCAAGAAGTTTAAATTAAATCGTGTTGTAACTCCTAAACTATGCAACCTACAGAATCGGATCAATCGAACTGAATTCAATGGGTACTACTACCATAGTCCACACAACCGTGTCGATGAGACGGAGCATGATCGTATGCGTGCCTCAAGCCAATCGTCGCTAGGCCCGTACCAAGTGATCGTCTCTCTGCCCATTCGGATCATAAAGAAGTAGCAAAATATGAAAGAATACCTTATATCCATTTTTATACATAAGAATATGAAGGTGGTTCGGAACCCGCCTTTATAAACTGTAGGTCCCGCTGAAACTAGGCGATAGTGGTGAGAGTGAAAGAGGGGGAGTGTGGTAAATGGATTTGAAACCCTGAGGGGACCAAATACCATTACATACTATATAAGAATATTAACCTTAAGTTATAAAATACTAATGTCAGGTATAGTTACTTACAAATTTTTCGGCATCTTCTGTTCCTTCGCCGGATCAACAGGACACTGCCATTTGCGCGAATACGTCAATAAGTGTGAAACACAAAACAACACATTTTCCTAAATCGTGACATAGAATGGGAGGAAGTTACTCCGACCACGGTCAAAATAGTACTGCGGTTGTCACCTCGGTTTTTCGTGAACGGTTAAGGGTGGATTTAGGTGGGGAACTGTTGCGTTCGTTAATTGGACGAGGGTGTGTCGGAAGTACTTTAGGTTGAGAAGTGGGGAAACTGTCAAAGAAATTCTTTTTGGCATTGTCTTCGGTCGACAATTACGTGATTTATAAGGGTAGGCCCGTCGCTTCGATGGGTTCGTCGCTCGTGTTGTCGATCTGTCGGGGTTGAAAATTTGCATGCGTTTTTTGCTTGCTATAATGTCCTTTTGCAGGTTTATCGCCTAATCCGCTGGAGGAACGGTGAAGTACGGTAACATTTAATAATACAGGATTAATATTCTTATAACTATGGGTAGAGAGAAGGTATTCTTTCATATTTTGCAACTTCAAGATCCGAACGGGCAGGGAGACGATGACGTTGACGGGCCTAGCGACGAATGTCCCTTTAAATTTCGTTTGCTCGAGGAACGCACACGATTATGTTCTGTCGCATCGACGCGGTCGGGTGGTCTATAGTAGTAGGCTTTTGTCTATACCTATAACTCCACACAATCAAATTTTGCAAAAATTTTAACAGCTTTATCTCAATTAACTATTTGTTTGTGACATGTGGCTTCTTTTAAACTTTTTCTCTTCTGGATGAGTGGATGGTGTTAATGTAAAAAACTACTTTACCAACCATTTTCTTCGTTGTAAAAAATTTTGCGGCAAGTTTCTCATACAAATGTCCATCGATCCAGAGGTGTAGATTCAGCCCTGGATGACCAATACTTTTTATACACCCTGCACAAAGTGTCCGGAGCAAATTCAACCGACCCTGTCGCATTTCTGTGGACCAAAACGGTAGGGTAAAGCATGGCACCGGTTCAAATGCCAACGTGGAATTCCTATTTTTCCTCGTACAACGACGCGACGCATTACTCCTCCTATAAATTCATATATATAAACTGTAAGCGCGGTGCATACAGCGCACGCGAGGTAACCCCGCTAGGGTTCGAGGCCACGCAAACTGCTGGATATAGTTTATGCCATAGAGACCACGGACTACCGCGAACTACCACCAACTACCGCGTTCTCTATTCTTGGTTTACTCGATTCGTAACGGAGGTCCCCGCGTGGCGCGGCGCGGCCGGCCGCTTCCATGTCCGCTCGAATCCTACTTCCGACCGCAAACCTGCTATTACGCGACCCTCTCAATTTTATTGCGGCCTCCCCCCGAAAATCAAATGTCCGGCCGATAACGCGTAACCCATCGATCGAATCGTCGTATTCTTTTTCAATTGAAAGCTGAACCGGCAGCATCGTTGGCTTCTTCCATGGTCCGCGAAGACCGCGTTGTCTAAGAATCCGTCTGATTTGATCAACGAAAACTGTTCAAACCGGGAAGATTGGAGCGCGGAGTAAGTGCAGTAAAGTCCTGATCTAAGCTAGAAATGTATTTAACGATATGATTGTCAATAAGATATCGATAAACTATATTTATCAATATACATATACAATTGTTATCGATATATCAATAATACAAGCTTCGTTCTCGATGTAAATGTCAATACAGACTGCTCTTTCAGCTTTCATTTGTGTTTATAAACATGAATACCGTTGGTATTTCTCTCTGTACCATTAGTCTCCTTCGATCCATCATGACGACAACACTTGCTACGCGGAACTTAAATAAGATACATTTCCCTGAAATATATAGCCATAAAATATTTGTCAGTTCCTGGGACATCTATTCCAAGGGAACGAATATTTTCAAAAACGGGAGAGATACTGTCAGATCGCAGAACTAGATTGCACTCCAAGCATATAAATCCAAGCAAATATAAATGTTTATAGCCGAAAATGTAATATATCTTCTTCTAAAATTTATTACACAACATATCATTGATTAACATAATTGTTGTTATCGATATTTTATCGACATGTCCATAAATTTTCTGTTGGTAAACAAAATTATGGATGTCGATAACATATCCGGAGTTGTTGGCAGCAAAATTGGAAAATACTTCGGAGTGCAAAGGGTTAACATGCCGCGTAATCCGATACGAGGTTCGGTATATCGGTTGTGAACCTGTAATAATCCAATTGCAAAACTACTTCATTCTTCATTATTTGTTGTGGGATTTTCATGAACATATTTGTAGCATCTTTCTCATCCAAATGACACTAAACGCGATATAATTTGAACTGTATTTAGTGGTTTAATTGACGGCAGCGAATCGGCTCACTCCTGTCACGTTTTCGTCTCGTTTACATTATTGTCTCAACGTTTCGTAACGTTCGTATCGAGTACCTCCGGGGTGTACCTATCTCTCGCGTTGCACTGCAGGTGTGCCCCTTCGTTGTTTCGCCGGTACTCGAAGCTACCCTTGCAATAAGGGTACACCTAATTCACACCGCTTCGTCACCTGAGTTCACCGTTTTCGTCTAACCGTTAATCTTGCGTCTCGTTCCACGTTCGTCATACCGCATTCGCGTATCGTTATCATCTAAGTTTACTGTTGGCTGTCGTAATTTTTTGCTGAATTGTTATTAAAACTGTGTGTGACACAATTATACAGTTATTTCAAAACCCAACCCACTAACGATCCCAGATTCTCGTTCCGATCTCAAACATTTTTTTTTAATTAAATGCAGGTGAATTTTCGGCCGCGCTGTCCTTTTCTATGTTCGGCTCGATTGACACGGTCACAAAAGAATAGTACCCTCCCACGATCTATGTTCGAGCACGGAACCGAGGGTCGAGTTTAGATCAAGACTTTACAATATTGCGCGAACTATGTACTCGCAAACAAGAGGGCAACAAACTAGCAAACGGTACTCTATGAGGGAGGCGAAGGAACTCCGACGGCGCTTTATCTTCTGGTTTATGAATATTCGAAGAAAAGGCGGCGCTGGAAATGGATCTGTATCGTTCGCAGCGGTGCAAGCACGGTGCATAGCGATCTGCCGCGGGTCTGCGCGCATTGTCGAAATACGAAATACAAAATGCGAAATATGAGCGCGTCTCAAATGGAAAGCTCGAGGACAACGAGCTGCGCGGCAGCTAAGCGAATTCATCCTCAAAAACGACTCCGCCGGCACTTTCGCCGTTCCAGTGTGAGTCGTGTCCCCGCGTAAAGAGTTTTCTCCTGAAAAGCAAACCGTCGACGCCGCGTACCTGCATAAAATATACCAGACGGAAGTGTGCACTCGTACCGCGTATGCATCCTTCTCGACTGCGACTCGAGCGCGCAGAAATTTTCTCGCGCACGATCGCGGAACGCCGATAACCGCCATCGGCAAGTTGAGAACCAACGAAGCCGAGCGTGAAACATTTCCAGTCGGTCGAAATAGTGTCGGCACCGAATTGGTAATACGTTGGCAACAAATCGATCCTAGATAAGATGCAACGGTCGCAGGTAGAGTTTCCATCTAGAAAATCGCGAACCCAGGACGAACGGCATAAAAACCCCGGACTTTTATGTCTGAAACCCGGACAATATATTTATTGTGATAATTGTCAGTAGATAGAAATCATTTTTAATGAACTATAGTATTACAAATTTCAGCCGGATATCTCCTTTGGTTCAAGAGTTATAGTAAAATGTCGTCTTTCTCGATCCTGTATGTCGCGCGGTTAGCGTTCACTTCAAATAATTTTACTTTCGTCAATTTTAAAGCGCCCGTTTTCTTAAAAACAGGTCCGTAAAGAGGACACTTGGGACTATATCCTCATTTTCCAAATTTTTAAAAAGTTCTCTGCTACGATAACATTGCATTTGTTTACAACAATTGTAAAATAAGTGGTGAAACAAACATTTTCTTCAAATGACATGTTTGGCAGATTCTCTTATGTTTTCGCTCTATAAGCTCCTAAAAACTCATTTTGATTAATGATTATCTTTAGATTAATTCACTATTCATCAATGAATAAAGAGTGACACGTTTTTCACACGTCTGAACTACATATTCAAACTTGAACACCTGAAACAGTACTCGAAAAACATGTCCAATTTCGACAACATCGGAAAACCCGGATCCTTAAGGAAAATCTCCCCCGGACGTCCGCGGATGCACTAAAAACCAAGAGAAATCCGGGGAGGCCCGGACGGATGGCAACCCTAGTCGCAGGGGAACCGGCGAATTAGGGCCAAGAACAAACATTGGGTTTAAGTGGAAACACGATAGCGTAAATATAATCGGAGACTGTTCTTCTCGAGAGCATTTAACTGTTATCGCGTTCCGTGCTTGCGTGCCGTTCAAGACAACGTTAAAGGACTAGATGTTCCAGTTTGGTGGTTCGTGTAAATACTGCAAACACTGGAAACCTCAGCTCGCGATCTACAACGGCGACACGCGTTACCGATCGAAAGCGAACACCGTACCGCGCACCGAATGCGCAACCGGTTCCCTCTACCGATCCGCGCCGCCGCAATTCCCTCTGTGAAAATTCGAACAATCGAGCATCGTTGCAGAAGCGTCCGGAATTCCGCGACTCCGTATCACTTTGATCATTCGAAGTACACAGGATGTCCTAAAAATGGTACATGTTCCCTTATAAAAATGACAAGATTGATTTTATTTAGACTTTGTGCGGCTCCTATTGACATCTATACAATCGTTTCTTATGAAATCAGTTTTAGTATTTTTCTAATTGTAAAATAAAAAACCTGGACAGGTCATTTTGACCGGTGTTGGTAGGTTTAGTGTTAAAAGGGATGATGCATACGGTCACTTGAAGTAACTTTTCCCTTTGCGAAAATGCTGCGAGGGTTGAACACCCTCGCACTCCCTATCGTCGCACGATTCGCGGATGCAGGAAAACAGCAAAATTACAGAGATCAGTGGTTAGTTTATAGCTTTCAAGAAACCGCTATCGAAAAATTGAAATTTCCGACATATCGGTACGTTCCGCAGCAATAACCTCTATCGGTAGTGATTAAGTTACTCCAATTTTCCAGCCCCACAGTAATTATCGCTATGCACCGCGAGTTTCAAAACTAATCGCGAGCTACGAACGTGAAATCTCTCGAGTCTATATGTACATACGTATACGTACAGCTATATACGTATACAGGGTGTATGTACAATGTTCATACACATTACAGTACTATATACATACACAGGTCCGCTAGTTCCAGGTAAATTCAGGAATTTCATAAAATCCATCGACTAAACGGTGAAGGATGTGGTGTGTGCTTACGTGCGCGTGTGGGTTTATTAATGCTCTCGAGTACTGTGCGAGACAATGAGTGGATATCGAAACGCGAAATGAACCTCGCACTTTTGGCTTTTGGAAAATCAATTCGCTGCAACGCATCGCTAATATAATTTATGAAAATCGACTTAGCTATAGGGTTGGGTGAAAAGCCAAGAACAGGAGTGGTTAAATCTGTGGTAGGTGGGGCGTTGTATTACGAATAGCCAGAATTACAGAGGTCGCGCACCCTCCGTTAGCCGCAGACAATTTTGAGGCGACGGGCTCAAGAGGCCTTGGGTGGTGGGGGTTTAGTGGGTATGGGTAGTCCCGTTTCCTCCAAATTCCATCTAGCGGGTGCCGAGTCTCACACTAACCCCTCCAGATGTCATCTGAGGAGAGGGTGTGCCAGTGATGCCAGAATGAGATTTAAACCAACCTCATTTCCCCCTCCAGGCTCTCCACCTTTATCCCCTTCCACTATCTTATTCCACCGTTCAGTCCATATCGCGCACGCGCAACGTGTCAACAATTCGCCTCACTCTGCCTCACTCTATTCTCGTCGTGCAACGTGTCACATATTACTCTGGTCATTAGAGAGGGGGTACTTGTATTCCCCCCGATTCCTTTTCGATTACCCCTGTCTGGTAACACTGGGGTGTGCGTAAGTGACATTCCCCCGCAACCCTAAAAAAAAAGTCTAGGGTTGGGTGGAACGGACAAGAACATGCGTGGAGAAGGTCCCAGGTTTATGGGTTCAGTGTTGCCAAGAATAGATGTGGAATAGGACCGGTGGAAATGACTCCGCTGAATGCGAAAAGTGGAACAGCGGAGGTATATAGTCGCCGTTACGAGAAGTGCAAAAGGTCCTATGGATCCTGGGCGGTGGGGTTTTAGAGGCTGTAAGTAGGAATATATGATAGATCATATGGTCCCGTTTCCCCCGCACAAAATCTCAGGGGGTGCTGAGTTCCTCACTACCCTCCTAGCTATCATCTGTGGGAGGGTGTGCGTAAAAGCATTTCCCCAGCGCCCTTAAAAAAAAAGAAAAAAAAAGGTTTAAGGGTTCAGGAGAAATGCGGAAAGTGGGCCCCCGATCTATCTTATTCCTGGCGCAGCGAGATAAGTAGGGGGTCTATTGACTGTCCCGGGTGTGGACTGTTTTCTAGTGGGTATACGTGACCGACCACCTGTCACGTGAGTCCCACACTACTCCATAAAAAAAATTTTTTAAAACTCTAGGATTGGGTGGGTACTCGAAAATTGCGGGGACCCTAAATTCAGATCAGATCACGTGTGGAACCCGAAAATTTGTACTACAGTAATCGCGCGTTTACTGTCAGGGGTCGTCTGTGCGATCACTGTCAAGTGACTACCCATTCCACTGCCGGCGATTAAACCACTAAATACAGTTGAAATTATATCGTGTTTGGTGCCATTTTAATCAGAAAAATGCCAGAAATAAGGTAGTGAAAGTCCCATAAAAAAATATGTAATGAAAAATAACGTATTTTTAGCTGGCATTACGTTGTGAGAACACGCGGGCCTTTAAACTGTGCCGGCGACGCGACACGCTTCGGCCACGCGATCCGTATTTCATTCTGTACTCTATGTTCGGCTTTGCGATTAAAGTCTCGGCGCGGTCGGCGCGGTAGACGCAGTCATAAAAAAATAGAATCTCTGAACGATCACTGTTGGTGCAGAACAAGGCTGTTTGACAGTAAACGCGCGATTACTGTATTCGGGTACCCGAATCAGTCATAGATTTTCACTCCTGCCTAGTTCTAGAGTTTAGCCGAGCATCCCACTCCGTTAGCTTTGTTAATATTTCTCTAATATTACTCACGATCTGATTAAACAGTGAACCCAAAACGAGCCTACTCCGAAAACGCGATCGTCGTTGCGCCAATAAGAAAACCGTGCGACTGTTGACTGTGAGGATTCGATCCGTTTAAGTTGCAGGTCGAAGCAACTGGTTTGAACGAATGTGCGCACGCTGCACGTCGCACGCTTATACATATAGGTACACTTTGCCTCGCGATTCGACGAGACTCGTAAATTTCTGAAAGCGTGGAACAAGGAACAAGACGGCGCGGAACGCCGAGGCGCACACCTGCCTCGATTTCTACGTTCCGTACGGCCGCGGATTAAAAATGAAATTATGCACGCTCCGCGAGAGGCTTTGCAATGAAATATTGACCGTAACAACGCTATCTACGCAAACCAACCATCCGACAGAGGCGCGTACACTGGTCGTGTTTAACCACCACATCGCCCCGTGTTCGTTCTACCACCTCCAACAATTTCAACATTTCGCGTTTTTACGCGGTAGACCTGCCTGACCAACGACATATAGCAATGATGAGCAACCCGCGGACTGCAGTGGGCCAAAAGTGGAAACGAACGCAATATTAAATACTTAAAAATACTGTTCGCATCGTACGACGGCTGTAGCCAACAATCGAAG
Source organism: Lasioglossum oenotherae (assembly GCA_028455765.1). NCBI lineage: Eukaryota > Metazoa > Arthropoda > Insecta > Hymenoptera > Halictidae > Lasioglossum > Lasioglossum oenotherae. The sequence goes on along the minus strand of CM052279.1, from coordinate 24,872,047 downwards.
AGCGCCCCGAGGAACGTTTCTTCGGTTATTGTGCCCCGAAAGTCGTTTCGCGGATTTCGCGTTTTTCTGTCCCGTCTTCGCTCGTGTTTGCCTTTCCAGCAGTCAGTAATAGCATCAGAACGGTCATACGCAACTGTCGTGCCGGTATCGGAAAGTCGCTATTTCACGTGCAATGTGTATTGAACATCTGCCGCATTCTATGTTCTGCTCCTCAGACCTCTGGGTTCTGTCATAACGTGCTCGCGAGCTCTCCGAAAGGCAAGAGCTCGCACGCATACTAATAAAATAATTTTAATTTGTGGCACGTATATATTCGTTATTTCTTTTCATAGATTTACAATAAAACGTTTATTTTTAATTTAATCTATTATTTAGATTAGATATATGTATGTGTACACAATAATGCATAGGTACATGTTATATATCTTTATGTATACATATACCGGGTGTCCCAGACCACCCGTGCCACCCATTTATAATCTAGAAAGTAGAAAGTTCCGGTTTCGGCCAGAAATAGGTGATTGAGACCGGAAGTTACATTTTTCAAATGGAACATGGTATTTTTTATTACGGATTCGGATTCTATGCGAAGTAAAACAAGAAACTTTTGTCTGAAACATTTTTTCAAAAAATGTCATTTTATGTCCTTTAAGCAACCTTCAAAATGAGTCTTGGCGAAATAATGTTTTCACTTTCTGCTCTTGGCATAACCCAGAAAGATGCCAGAAAGACGGCAAAAGATCATTAAACGAAGTGGAAAATTATTAATTATTGATTAAAGTCATTGTGCTTGAATAAAAAAATTGGGGTATATTACACAGATAGTGAAAACATTATTTCGAATTAATTTATAATACTTAATAAGGCCCTTGGGGTGAGATAAATGAGTTTGACATGCCTGGTATAGAGTACAAACTATACACTGTACAGTGTACAGACTGTACGCCGGACACAATCATCCGTAAGCTTCGTTCAGAGATCTCGCTCAGGGTGCTCGAGCTCCACAGAGGAACTAGGGACGTTCGGATGATGCATGGGCACAAAAGAACGTGGGTGTTCCTCATCCGAGACAATGCTTTTTCCGGTGCGACACTCATCTCAGCGATAAGAGCTAAGAATATTTCCGGCGGGGTTTCCACGGACAAACAGCAGCAGTGATAAACTCAGGTGGCGATTGCTATCTTGCAATGGGACTCGGCCAGACCCTATCGAGACCCTGTCTCTCTGGCGTGGCCGCGACCGCAACAGCGACCACGACCGGGGACAAAAACGAAAGAAAAAAAAGAGAAGAAAAGGAAAGAAAATAAGAGGAGGCAAGAAAGAAAGAAAAGAAGAAAACTAGAGATGACCGCATAGCTGACGACCGATATCTTAACATTCACGGGCCATTTACTCGTCGCGTCGTTGCTCGTAACGACGTTATTGCCTTTTCGAGGCTCCGTCGACCGGAGGTTGCTGGGAACAGGATCTGTATCCGAATCCGTTAACCACCGACATTATCGGTTTTTGGCTGATGCGCCGAAAATGTAAATTCGCAAAGATCAGGCGGCGGGCGTTTGCGAACTTTCTCTCGCCGCGCCGACTATAAGTTATTCCGCTCTGTTCCGGTTCCGAGCTGAGGCAGCGGAGGCAACGGAAAGGAGATTGATTTCTTTCGACTGGCGGAAACGATGTCGAGCTGATACGTAATACCCGCTTGGGTATATATCGTGCCACGAATATCATGCGCGTCGTTTTATTTATTTTCAAAATACACGCGATCGCTGATACATCTAGCATTTCGGTCCATATGCCGTATGCACGGAGCACCTTCTTAATCCATTTTTAGCGCTTCTTGCCGAATAAGTCGATGTCGGGTCCATTGGCCCGTCGTATTATACGTATTGAATGGAACTGAACGGAGGCGCGGAAAGGAAATTGCCATCCCGTTTCACTTTATCGAGATAAGGAGAAGGGGCGAAAGAGAGCGAAAGAAGAGGAGGATGACGAACGGACGGATTATTTCGAGGCAGACGTTCGTAGCAATCCGCCCGCCTGGTTAAATACACCGATTATTACGATCGTAAAATTAATCGGCGCTAAATTCTATTCGGCGGAAGGGCTCGACCGTAATACACGAATGAAACGATTAAATGAATGTGCACAACACATTCGTAAAAAAGGAAGATAATGTCATGGAATAAATCGCCTCGCCGAATAAAATATTACGGACGATAATGGACTCGCTGTAGGAGATAGCTGGTGAAACGCGGGCACGAAACACGAAACAGCACACGTCAAACGGAGAGACGGGACCCGGTTACGGAACGCTCGAATAAATCACAAATTAATTGAGCCGCGCGTTATACAAATCGAAGTAATAAACATCGATTATATTTGGCACGGGCGACGGCAATCACCGCTGCACAGGTTGCCGTGCCGAGTGCGTATGCCGCGTCGCGCACACTGCCCATTCTACGTATATTAGCTAGTTTATTGTATTAGTGCAATGGCCCGCGTACCTACACAGCTCACGCGCGTCATATGACCTATTCAGACCTATTCAGACCGACGATTAAAGAGCGCGCATCCTTTTGAAAAAACTGCTTGACCGTGGCGCAATGTCGTTCATCGACGGGAGCAACTTTTCCATTTTCTCATTTTTTTCAAATGGAGGCGCGGTAATGTAAATATAAGGGGGCTAAACTAATTTGCTGGCCGCCCTATGCCCCAACTATTCTTGCCCGCTCGCGTTCGAGCAACGATATTCCATGAATACTGAGTACCCGGGCTCCTACATCAAGTACCGGTGCATATGCATCGGCTTAAATTCAACGGGCGTATGCATATCCCGGGCCGCAGCGTGTTCAGCTCTTTTCTTAAACGTTCCCCGAGCAACGAAAGATCCCGGAGAGAAAAGCCGCTGCCTGAAACCTACATGGAAATTGATTTTGAATTCTTTTCGCGCCTCCATGAAGATCCAGTGTTCGTTCAATTTGCACCCGATGCTCGGACAATCGCGAATTCCCTGTGTCGCGATCGAGTACTTACACGATTAGTCACGGTGACTTGTTTCAACACCGGACTGCAGATTCTTATAAAAATATCACGCGAACTCTTGCGAACCGATCGACGAACGCTCGAGTCCGATGAAAATTGAATTCTTTTGTTACGGGTTCCATTGTCGCGGTAATAATACAAAATGCAAATTGGTTATTCCATCGCGTTTCGATCGTGTGCTGGTGTACTCTTTGAAGAACGATCTAGTCGAACAGTGATTTTGTTCTCGCGAAAATTAAACACAAAGACGCACGACAAAGGAGAATAATAATGAAGTTGCTCGGTCGACAGAACGAGACGCGGATTGCAGCAATCACGGCACACAGTGCGGTGGGAAGAGTTTCGGCTAGCTGCCGCGTTCGGACAATAACGAGAAGATTGTACTCTAGTAATTATTATAGCATCGAAACGTTTACGAGCTCTCGGATCACGAATCCCGCGAATCAAGGAGGATCTCGAGCAGAGATCTGCTTTCTTTTTCTTTCGCCAGCTAGCAAGGAGATCGGATCTCGAGTAGAGCTACTCTTTTATTTTTCTCCCAGCACCTAGCGGAGAAGAGAACTCTTCCAACGAGTTTTCAACTATCCAAGCCCGAGATTAAAAATTGGTTCAACGAGTCGACGCTTGCCACCTTCGCCGGCGGCACAACTATTTCACTTACGCGAACAATCTTCGTAGAATTCGGAGCACGGCCCAAGTCGATAAATAGAAGGATTCGACGATGACGACTTAACCCTTCGACTTGCCGTCCGAGACACCATGCCAGCAGCCGTCCTTTTGGGCTGTTTCGATTCAGAACATGAACATTATTTTTGGTTCGACCTAATATTTCTCTGAAAAAAAGTCCGATCGATCGATGAACGAAAACCGATGGATATCAAGCCACGGTTACCACGAAATTGACAGATCAAAGAATCTGTAAGTAAACAAAAATTTTCGAATTTAATTCCATATTGCTTCGGGAGGTATTAGACTTCGCTTCATCAAATCGATCATCGTTTACATATTGTAACTGCGTATTTCCCTCAATATAATAGCGAATATGAAGCGAAAAGGGCGAATATACTCGCTCGAGTCTGAATTTTTATAGGCAACTATGCCAAGGAAATGGTGTCGAATAAAATTTGATTTCGTTCGGTAATGCAATAGTTCTATTAAGCAACGAATAGTCGAAAACTGCGTTAAATCCTATCGAACTTTGCGTTCCGTCGTTTCACGATAACTTTTACGAGCGAAATGCATAAAAATCCTCGTTTCGATCGTGACTCTTCGCGTGAGCAGTAGGAATACGCGTCGCTCGTGGAAACCTGCGTTGAAAATGTGCGCGTGGAAAGTCACGGAAAGAAATATTCTATCGCGGACCGTTAACATTCTCCCCCGTAGCCCCGTTTGGCCCCTGTCGCGCCAAGCCGACCAGATATCGACGAATTCGGATTTCGTGTCGCGCGACAAGCGTCAGTTTACAGGATTACCGATCACATCCGGGGGCTTAAAAAATGTTCGAGCGCACTGTTGCGCGAAATTGGCCGCCTGCCATCTGCGGCGGCACACGATGCGAGACGTGATACCCGAGACACAAGACAGACGACGCGACGCGACGCTGCATTCGCTCGCGTGAAAGCGTTAATAAAATCTGGAATTCTAAACAGATCGTTTCTGTGCACCGATTCCGTGTGCTCGAAATGATCCAGAAAGTATACAAATTCAAAATATTTTGAAAAATCCGATATCCGATAAACGTCGAATCAACATCGATACGGATCGCTTTCGGAATGGTGCGCGGTAGAATGTTCAAAGGCGACGCGATCAATATTCCGAGTACCTGTACAAACTCGACTATCGAATTACTTTCACTAGGGACCATAACTGTTGTATCCAAAATGAGAAAAGGTTTTAGACTAACAAATATCTCATCGATCAAAATCGTATTGAACACGAACGAGGATTATAGGTGAACGAAAATTTTTTCTCTTGTTGGTAAATGTCGTTGAGAGAAATTCATTTCGATCACTCATAACTAGACTGTGGATTTTATACAAAATGTACAAAATACTTTATACAAAATAAAAAAAATAAAAAAATGTTTGCATTGACTGCAGGACACAGGAGCCAAACAATAATTGTATTCTTCTTACATTGATGCCCTTAAATATTTTTAACGTACACTGAGAAAAAAACTGGTTACTTCAATAACACGCGTGTTATTGTAATTTTTTACTTCGATGAATATCAATGTATTCTTTTCAATAGTATGAAAAGAAGCAAATCGTGATGTATTTGAATTGTCTATCATGAAATGATTGAAAATAGTATTTGATTCAATACCGTATATTATTATTCGTAATATTTCTTTTTTTCCTTCAATCAGATATGTTGTTAAAAAAATTTGAGAAATGTATTGATTTATACTGGAATTGGTTTGAGGCCATATCTTATTTTTTTTTTTTAAATTGATGGTCAAGCTATTGGCTTATATGATTGGCGGAAGTGAGTTTTGCTATTGAAATTCAATAGTATTAAATATTAAAATAAGTTCATATGATATTGGCACTATTCAATAGTACATCTTATTGAATCAACATATATTTTTTTTGTTTCGACAGGATTTTTTTTCTCAGTGTATCCACAGCTTTAAATTGTATGTACCCATTTTTGTCGTAAATGTATAAAATTCGCAGTCTACTCACAACAGTTATCAATGAGAAATTTTCATTTCGATCATTATCATGAGCAAGTGAAAAGAAATTCGATCATCGATAACTGTTATAAGCGATCGAAATTAATTTTTTTCGTCGATAACTGCTTTGAGCAATCGTGTAGTTTAGCTTCATCGATAACAGTTATCGAGGAGGATCCAAATATTGGACACTAATAACTGTTACTTCTAACCAAAAAGCTTACAAATCGATATTTTATAATCATTTTGTTCTTCGATCTGTTTTCTTTATATTTTGTGTCGAGCATCTAAAATTTAATTAACAATCGACTTTCTATCAATGATTTTTATCGTAGAAAATTTTGGAATAATTGTTATTTTTAGTACGTGATTTTCACAACGAGATTTTGACACACTCGAACCGCCTTCGAGACGCGAATAATTGCGAGTGCAAAGCCGTGGAAAGTTATAGTCTCCTGCGCTTGTGATTGGAACCCTCCCAGAACCGAGTTCTCCTCTTCCTATGAAAAATGCACGGCTCGTTTGTGGAGCACCCTCTTGCACCGAACGCGTTTTTCTTGCCTCGAACGCGAAAGAGCCAAGAGTATTATCTCTAATAACGCGACGCGAAGTTGCCGCGGAAAAATTGTTCAATTAAATTCGCGGACAGAGCCCGGTGTGCCGTGCCGTACCGTACCGTTTACTTCCCTTCTTTCGTTCCTTCCATCCTTTCTCAGTTCTTCATCCTTTTGTTACAAAAAGACGCGACGCGGCTCTCAACCCCCTACTCGCCGCAGTCACGGCTCGGCTTGTTCAAAGTGTTAAGAAGTTTGGACGGCAAGGGTGGGGATGTTTGAAAGAAGGTAAAATCCGAGCTCAGAACGGGATGAGAACTGTACGCCGAATCTATTATTCGATGAACTAGGAAAATGAAAGAAAAACATGTCCCGTGGACAATCTCGATCGAGCAAAGAGCTTTTACATGCTTCGCCGGTAGGGTTGAATTTTAATAAATCTATCAGTCGCCGAGCCTCTACGATAACCCGCCGAAAATCAGAAACACGGAACGCGTTTGTGGAAAAAAATTCTCCGTTTAACGGTCGATTCGTAAACCGTTTCGACCGACCACGAATTGTGTGTCGGGTAGAACGTATTTTCTAACATTAACACTTCGCTGTGCAGTGAGAAACTGTTCTTCATTCAAATGCAAGATCGAAGCCTTGTATTTTAGCAATTTCACCCTAAACTAAGATAACTAAGAACACTTTTGTGAACAACGTTCGAACATGAAAACACGAGTACACTCGTGACCGGTCAGCAATTTGTTAACACTAAACGTACCACGACCGGTCAAATGACCGCTTCTAGATTTTTATTTTACAGTTAATGAAATTATAAAGATACTTTCGTGAGAAATGGTTTAACAAATGTCTTTATACTATAGCACATATTATAATACAATATGAGAACCGCGGAAAGTTTAAATAAATTAAATCTTGTCGTTTCTATAAGGCAACATGTGCCTGTTACTTTCATAGCTCGGTACGTTTTGTGTTAACAAAGTTTAAATTGGAAAGGCCGAGGAAAAGCGTCGTCGAGCATCGTCGCGTTCGGAGTCTGGTTTTGATGACGCTTCAACATAACTCGCGTATGCTAGAAAGTGTTCGACGCGCGAAAGTAACGCAGTCCAGTAGGAAAAATATGTTTCGAACCGGAGCATCGCGACACGCTATTATTCGCCGTTTTAATCGCAACCGTTCGAGAAGTGTTCGAACGTACACCGCGTCGCGTAGAAATAAACCGAGAGAAACGTGAACCAATCTTTCCATAAATTTGTCTCGGTATCGTGTTAATACCCGTCCTCTCGAATTACTATTATTACCTTCGCGTATCGATTATCGCACTCGAGAAAGACTGTCCCCGTTAACGTCGTTTGAAAGCACGCGCGCACAGATTAAACACGCGCTCTTCTCTCGTGTTCGTTTAACGACAATCAACGTCCCTTGGCAATTATTCGCGATATATCCTCTGTATGTCGATAGCAACCTTGCTCTCCGCCGTGAATCGCGGCATTATATTTGACTCCACGCAACGTTACGAAACGCGCGCCAAAGGGAAGAATAAAATGACGTTCGGCCGAGGCCGTGCGATCGCGTTGTTCTTGCCTTCGTTTCCGTCTCCGTTCCCGTTCCGTTCGTCAATTAAATGAAAACTCTGGCGGCAATACGCACGCTGTACCAGCATTCCCGGCGAAACAATCGTCGTGCCGTTTACGTTAGTCGTCAACATTGCGCCGCAGCAATCAAGACCTGAACACGACCATAATCGACTAGCAAGTTTCTCGCGGATAACAACGATTTTAACAACGGATCGAAAGAATCTTTGTGAATCGAGAACAAGTTACTCTTCGGATTAGAGCTACAGTAAAGTCTTGATATAAGTCCGACGGAGACGGTCGATCTTAGACCGTTCGCCTACCCCTTCCACTGAGGGCATCCCCGCGAGGGGCCAAGAAGCTCGAGCTGCTTCGGTCGCCAAGCACGGACCCGAGGATCGAGCTGTGAACCACTACTGATCCAATTACAAAACTTCTTTATTTTTCATTGTCTTTATACGGGACTTTTGCCAACTTATTTATAGCATTTTTCTGAATAATATTACACTAAACGCGATATTAATTTGAACTGTGTTTAGTGGTTTAATCGACGCTGTGCAGCAAGTTTTCGGCCGCCGCGGTCCGTGTTTAATTCGATCGACGCGGTCACAAAAACAATAGTATTCCCGACGATCTATGTCCCGGCTCAAAACTGAGAATAGGACTTAGATCAAGACTTTATCGTAGTCGGGAATCGTTCTGGATAGCGTCGCCCGCGAAACGCAACTCGGGCGGAGACGAAAATAGGAACAGCGTTGCGCTCGAAGAAAGGGACGAAAACGGATCGTACTTACTTGTGCAGATACCCTCGTCGACTTCCCTTGTGTTGGGCAAGAGATTTTTGATGACGCATTGGAGGCCGTCGGCGCAGCTTCCGGAAAAACCGAAGAGGCCACCGCACGGTTCTCCCTCGACGCGGGCGCAGACCTTGCAGCATCTGAAACAAGTACACCGGGAATAGGCTGGCGTCGAGTTTGCTCGTACGAAGTTCTCGAGGAACTGGAGAACCACAGAATCGAATCGCGAACAACGTTGCTCGTCGATTCATAAAGGTGGGATCTCGTCAACGCGTCTGGACGCAGAATTTTGCGATCCTGGAGCCTCATATACCTCATTCGTCAAACTTCATCAGAAGTGATCGCTTGCGTCTGGACGACGAATGTAGACGAACGACGAAAATAGATGCGATTTTCCGTGCTGCAGCGAAACCAAGTTAAATCCGTATCTAATAAAGTCACCGGCATTAAACCGGATTGAAAGAACATTTTTTCGGAACTGGAAACGTCCCACACGGGAAAAATTGTGGTTCAGCGCCTTTGACCCTAATGATAGGATGAAAATCCGGACTGAAACGTGTAAATTTAACATTTGCGCTCGTTGTCTCTGAGGTACGTAAACTAGCCATACGCATTAAACGTGGGTTCAATCATCTGTAACTTTTTCTATATACTATCCTATACATATACTTCGATTTTTATATTCTTAAAAATGTCGATACTTTCCCTAAATTTTCAAACTTTGGGCTCAATGCGCAACCCGAAGACATCATCGCACAGCTTTGGGATTTTCATCCTGTCATTGGGACGTCGGACCACAACTCTTGCAGCATGGCATCCGAAAGGACACGACGCGACGACATTTCGGTCGACTTGTATCAACCTAATCGAGGAGACGTCGCGGGAGGTAAACGTCTGAAGGTAACGCTCCCTGTGCTCCTGATCGCGTGCGGACAGATCGAGGAACAGTGGAAACAGAGGAGCAGGAAATACCAGATGAAAAAAGAAAATACGGCCAGAAGAAACAGTAGCGTCACGCCACGACATACCCCGCTGCGCCGCACAGAAAATATCCGACTGCGACGAGCAATTTTATTACTTCGCCTCACGGTACGGTCGTAGAACAATCAATCCTTTTATATTGCCTTCCCTCCGTCTCTTGTTCTTCTTCTTCGTCCTCCTCCTCCACCACGTCCACTACCTTCTGTTTCTCCGTCTGCTACGCCACCCACACCCACCGACCCTGTGAAACAGTTCCCTGGCCGATGCGACGCGTGTAATTCGCGTAACTCGGCCCATAGTTTCCCTTTTAATCAACCATTTACAGCATTCGTTCCGCGTTGCAATCAGCCGACTTCAAAGCAACGTTATTACGTGAACGAGCTCGCTCGCCCGCGAGCGCACAGATGTTTATGCAAACTCGCGGTTTTACAGACCTATTCAGGGAAGAAAGAAGCGAGTCTACACATATCTATTTTCCGTTGCCAGATCCATGGAATTCAAGAGAACTCGCGGTACACCGTGTTTTATTTCGCGCGTTACCGTAAACCGTAAACGCACGGAAGTCTGTCCTGTCCTGTCTGATCTGGTTATTACATGAACGTTCGAACGGAAATTTTACGAAGAAAGTTATGTTGAGACCCGCCGCAAAAATTTAGTTCGCGATTTAAAGTCCTTCCACCCCGCAACCGTATTTCGACACGAGTTAGAGCTACGACGCATTCGAATTTCACCACGAGATGCGTATTTTGTTTGACCCGATACATCACGAAAGCGGACAGAGAAGTGTCGTGTAAGATAAAGAGATAATCTTTGTACAAGTTGGAAAAGTCTGCTCGATGGAATAGCGTAGCGAAAACGGTGAAAATTAGTTGGAACCGACGTAAAACCAGCACAGAAGCTTAATGTTTTAGCGGTAAGGACATTTTTAATGCAACCAGCCTGCCTGGAGGGTTCCTTTTGCGGTTCTCCTTCTGTCTGCGCGTGAAATGTGTAAAACGCGTTATTCAAATGCCCACGCATGCACAGAGGAGCAGAGAAATCAAATTGCACAAAGCAGTTCTCAACTTTTCCAACGAAGGACGCTTTTTAATGCTGAAATCGTTGCTCACGGGTTCGTCGGGTAGCGGTGTTTCTACCGCGCGACTGCCATGCCGTAAGAGTTCGCAATCCGATGCGATGAAACCAGGACGATGTTTTCCGTCGGTGGAAAGCGTCGGGTGGTCGAAAGGGACGATTTCGGTGTCGTAAAATGTTTATTCTACGCGAAGCCCATGGCATTCCCTTTCCCGAGATAACTCGTGCAGCGGTCTCAATCTTCACGAATCGAACAGCCTTCGAACCGGCTTAGGTCCCTTCGAAGGGCCATGTCGTTCCGAGTCTCCAAGAATTCTTCGCTTTGCGAAGCGATGAACAGCGGTTCGCATACACCCATCTGTATCGAATCGAAAATGGATTCGGAAAAAGAGAGAGCACGGAGATTCCGAGAGTTTCAACCGCATCGGTTTTCGATTTCTGCTTCCCTTTCGCGAAATCTTGTCGAATTCGAACGAATCCGGCGAGATTCGAAACGAACAATGTTTGCAGACGCGCCGCGCCGCTCGATAGCGGCAAAATGAATCCGGATCGGTAAGCGCTAAACGCATAACGCTAGATGCGATGAGAACGAGAAGCCGGAGAGCAGACAGAACATTTCGGTGATCGACGCTTTTGATCGGTCCCGGATCCATGTTCGAATGCACGCGCGCGTCAGCTTCCCTCTATCATGCCCTATTTTCCGTGCGACCGCTGGAATAAAATTCGCCCGCGGCCTTTAGACAAAGCCCGCTGCGCAACAGAGAACAGAATTTTTTCTTGCCCGTCTCCGCTGGGCAAAAGAACGGGGCGCGGTCGTCCTTATTGTACCCGCGGAGATTTTAATTGCACGCGGAACGATTATCGCGCACGCAAAAAAAGATCGGCCTTGTCCCACAGAGGATCAGGAAATCTCTGTCGCGCGGAAATTGTGACTTTCGCTACGGTGAAACGTTGTCGAAGATGTCTCCATCTCCCTGGTATGAACCCCCGGAAATCTCGCGTGTGCAGCCTTCGAAGAAGAATCGACAAATATGCGTGCCCTTTTACAGAACAAATGTCTACCGTGGGAATAATACGCGCTATAGATAAACTCGTAATCGTAACCAATATACAGTATACACCAGGGATGAGCAACCCGCGGCCAGCCACACTTCCTCGTGCGGCCCTTCAAAGATTTTACATTTTGACTTTTAAAATTCCTACAGTGTCCCGCTGTTCTACAAAAGACTACGAGCTCTCCGTACGACGTTACCTACCAAGCCTCGGCCGATCATCTTTTTACAAACGCAATATTTTTTTATTTAACGGACATTCACACACACACGCACACATGGATGGCGTTTGTCGATCGTCATTTCGCTACATTATTTTCTGGTCAGATTCACGAATTGCTTGTTTCGAGATAGTTCTCCAAGTTTGATTAAAAGTGTTGTCACAAATCATAGAACTTTTTTGTGTGTATTTTGACTTATTACCGTATCATTGTAATAAAAAAGGTAAACACTATTTTTAAATTTGAAAACTAATTGTATCGACCAAAAATTATTTTTTTATAATATTTTTATAAACACTTGCCCTATTGTTATAGTTGCAAATATGTCCTACCAGCAAACAAAAAAACGAAAAGTTCGAGATGAAAATAGAAGTTTTAATGAAGAATGGAAATTGGATTATTTTTTCACTCTGGTGAAAGATAAAGCTGTTTGCCTTTTATGCTCAGATTCAGTATCCGTCTCAAAGGAATATAATATATATTAATAATATTAATATATAATATTAATATATAATAATATTAATCGTCATTATGAGACAAAATATGAGACAAATTATAAAAACATCCAAGGCCAAATGCGGAAGGATCAATTGAATCAGTTGGAAAAACGTTTGAAACAACAACAAAATATATTCAAAGTTCAAAGTTTTTCATCGGATTTGGCAGTAAAAGCTAGTTACACTGTTAGTCAAGTTTTAGCCAAAAAGATGAAACCATTTGCTGATGGTGAGATGATTAAGGAATGTTTAACTGCTGTTGCAGAAATAGCTTTTTTGCTTTTTAGTTTGTCAAAATTTACAATTGGAAGAAGAATTGAAGACCTGTCCGAAAACATAATTGCAACTTTAGGTGAACGCATTCACAAATTTGAATGGTGTTCCTTGGCACTTGATGAAAGCTGTGACATCAGTGACAAAGCACAACTAGCGATATTTGTAAGAGGAATTGATTCGAATTTTAATATAACTGAAGAACTAGGTTCATTGATTCCAATGAAAGGAACTACAATAGGTAAAGACCTATACAATGAACTACAATCGATGTTGGAGAACTTATCAATTCCATTGGATAAAATTGTCGGCATATCAACCGATGGAGCACCAGCGATGGCAAGCATGAATGTAGGAGTCGCGGGAACGTTATTTAATGATATTAAAAACTTAATAGGGAGGGAAATATTTGTTAACCATTGCATAATTCATCAACAGAATCTTCGCGCAAAAATTTTAAATATTCTCAATGTCACCATGCCTGTAATAAAACTTATTAATTTTCTCAAATCTCGTGCGTTATGATAATGTAATTTACAACACAGAAGTGCGTTGGTTGAGTACAGGTGCCATGCTAAAAAGAATATATAACTTAAACAATGATATTCAATTGTTTGTGGAAATGAAAGGATATGCGTTTTCCCAATTCGAAGATAAATGGATGTGTGATTTTGCGTTTCTCGTCGATATAACTCAGTATTTGAATGACTTAAACATGGACTTCAAGGAAAAAGAACAAACATGTTCTATTCGTAACATGTTTGATAAAATTAATGCTTTTGAAAGCAAACTCAAAATTTGAAACAAACATCTGTTGTCAAACAACACGTCACATTTTGCACACTTAACAAAACACATTTTGCACCTTCAAAAACCCAAAAATATGCCCAGCATTTACAAAAATTGATAACGGAATTTGAATCGCGATTTAAAATATTTAGGTCAGAAGAAACCGTTCTTAGTTTTAACATTTTTTCTTCACCATTTAATATAGACGTGGAAACAGTTCCGAATGAGTTACAAATGGAATTAATAGATTTACAAAGCGACACGGATTTAAAAAGTAAATTTCGAAATGTTGATATACATAATTTCTATCACAATTAAATGAATTTAGAAAAATTCCCACGATTAGGCGCACATGTAAAGCAAATAATAACACTTTTTGGAAGCACCTATGTTTGCGAACAATTATTTTCCGCAATAAAAACAATTAAAAGCGATCACCGATGGAGATTAAATGATGTACGGTTAGAAAGCTGCGTGCGAGTTGCTGTGTCGTCTATATCTGTAAATATGTATAGACCAATTGATGGCAAAGAAGCAATGCCTTTCTCATCAAATAATCTTTTTCCACATATATCTTTCGCCGTTTTTTTAATAATAGTATTTCGATTAATGAGTGTTTTATTTCTGTAATTTTTTATACTAGGTTTATTGTGTTAATAAAGAGATAATTTGATTTCATCATTCAGTGTTTGTATTATCATAAGTTTTTTACATGCGGCCCGCACGACATTTTTAAATTTGTAGCTGGCCCGTCGTAAAAAAAGGTTGCTCATCCCTGGTATACACCGTATACTGTATACTATACGCGCGACACGCGATAGGCGATCGACGTCAAAAACGTTCAGATCGAAGCCTTCGCTACCATTTTTGATGCGTTTCAAGAGTCGTGATATGTTTGTACCCACGTACTACCTGTCGAAGTACCTGTACACATATAGTATCTACTATGTACCTATCTCCCAAGCCTCTCTACCTCTACCCGAACGCTATATGTACAAATGATAACCGCAACCGCGTCTCCGACAGTGCTTTTTCAATGGAAGCGCGAACAAAATTTTAAATGACTATCACCGCGGCGAATCAGCAAAACGGAATATGTATGTACTCGGCTTTGATCGGTTCTGCTGGCAAAGGGTTAACGTAAAAAGGACAGTTCGGTTGAATTCTACCGAATCGCTGCGAGGGGTTCTGTCGAATACACTAGCAAGTAGAATCGTCCACGAATACCATATTACGGTCATGATTTTATCGTAAACAACCTCTGAACTTTATATGTACTTGTCAAAGCACAACGTTTCAAAAATCGGTACGTACCGTAACGCGTTTCTACCCTCGCGTCAACATCCAAAACTTTCTTCTTTTTTTGCTAAAGCTTTCGGTACAGATTTTAACCGTGCATCAACGAATCATTGTAAATGCAACAGTTTCTACACATTCTTTTGAACACCGAAGCGCCGTAGCCTCAAGCTCAAAAAATGCGGATGGATGCAAAGTAATGTGAGAAATGGGAACCTTAAACGTTTACGCTGTATGACGGAAGCAAGGATTAGAAGGAACTCGTATCGATGTTGAGCACAGTTGAAAGGTTTCAAAAAAATACGTGTACCGTGTCCACGACATACGCGAGTCTTGAAAAGCCTCAATGTTTACGGAACAGTTGCAGTTTTGTTGTTCGCAACCATAGTATATTAATATAAATAACGCGTTCAACATCGAGCAGAGGATGAGAAGCGATTTTCCATGAAAATAGAGACATGAAAATAGAAACTAGCGCAACTCACCCGCAGGGGTCCGAGGTGAGACCTCCGGGGCAATCCTCGTCCGTAAGAACGTCACACTCGAGGGGTGAGCACACACACGAAAGAGCTCTCGCAACCGCGACCGAAAGTACCACGATGCCCCCCAGCAACAGCAACGAGGCCCTCATTTTTCTCCTCCCTTTCTAGCCGATCTACTGCCCCTCCCCCCCCCTCCCACGCGTCGCGCACCAGCCCCTTCGATCGTCCTCTTCGTTTCCGATTCTTCTTGCTCCTTCTCGGTTCTCCTCGATTCTTGTCGGTTCTATGGCTTGTATCCGTCCTCCTGGTCGCGAGAATCGCGTAAAGAAAGCTCCTCCGCAACGCGTTACCAGTTCATCGCGGAAGGATATTGCGCGGCAGCGCCGTGCATCTCAAATTCACCAGCTGCAGTACACTTGGATGCACGTGCCTCAATGTTCGCCACCGTTCGGCAGCCCGATTACGGTACGGGATGCACCGTGCACACTGCACGCGGTCTACGGGCTTTCTATCGAGTCCAAACACTTCTCCTCGAATTCCTCGCTAGGCAAATTGCACTGGAAACGAGACAGAGCGCCGAGCCGCGTCGAGCCGAGCCACGCCACGCGCCGCGCCGGCAGGTTCAGAGCAAGTCGAAAACGGAGCAATGATTTCGTTCACGGTTCTGTGACAAGAAAATATTTTTTCAGCGGATAGAAAGTGGAATTAAGCGCTCTCGGATGGTAACAAAAAATTATAATGTCCCAATTGATCAAGACGGATCCTTCCGACTTCGTGCGAATCGGAATCGATATCGGAATAGAAATCGACATCGCGGGGGTTCGCGGCAGGAAATCGATAAATCATAAACGCTGCGCCAGGGTCCAGGAATTACGGCGGCCCCGACGATGCGAGGCAGAAAGTTGGCGAGGTCTCGTCCCGGCCGCGGTTAAATTACAAGGGTAGATAGCGGACGCGGAGAACAGACGCAGTGCCGCATACCGTCGGTGCAACACGCTCGAATTTTGTGGCAC
Organism: Lasioglossum oenotherae; assembly: GCA_028455765.1. NCBI lineage: Eukaryota > Metazoa > Arthropoda > Insecta > Hymenoptera > Halictidae > Lasioglossum > Lasioglossum oenotherae. The sequence continues at coordinate 24,855,722 of CM052279.1, read as the reverse complement.
AGTGCTAAACGCGAGAATACTCCTCGCACAGTTACGTTGCGCCACGTACGGGACGCGCGTCACAGGATACCCATATTTCCATACTTCCCGACGCGACGCGACGGATGCAGCCACAATGTAACAGGAATCGCAATGTACACGCGTTGCGAAAGACCACGCGCCGACGATGGAAAATGCTGCTTTCATCTTAAACGGAACGATGCTTCAGCCTCCGGAGAATCAACTACTTTGCATTTAGTCCCGTAACGATCGTTAATACTTCCCGTGGAGCAACGCAACGTGCTGCGCGTCTACTTCGGCCCGAGCTGGATGGTTCACCCGGGGGATGCCGATCAAGTCGATCTATAAATCTCGCGCGTTCCCATTGTTATTCCGAAGGAAATAGTATCCTTATTCATTTGCTCGAACGATTGTAGATCGACAACGTCCACGAGGTACGAACAGCGATTCGGTTCCGATAAAAAACCTGTCGTTTAAAAAAACGCAGCCTTGCACCCTGGCAGGGGTAAAAGGTCAATATTTACAAGAATCGTTTCGACGCAAGTTCTCATAGTAATCGCGATTGAAGCCACGCTTCCTGCGGGCTCCAAGTGTACGGTGTAGATCACGCTTGTGGCAACATCGTACACGGCGAGAATCGGCGCGAATCGGTGGGTATCGGCGATACTTGACGCGAATCGGCGGACTGTCGGGACGAAACGACGCTATCAAACGATCGCAAACTGCGACAAGAACGCGACGCGCTCGATGTCCAAGACGAACGTGCACTGGTCGACGATCAGCTCCTACGAAGCGGCATGAAGCGGCGCGAAGCGGCCTGAAGCGCCTCGACGCCTCGCGTCGGCGCCCTGACACGCAACCCCTGTCTCCCATCCACCCTCGATCACCTCAGCTGTTCACTCGCCTCTTTCCTCCACGAGCCATTTTCCTTGCTATTGTCGCCTGATTCCGGTTGTGCTTCTGATTCTGATTCTGCTTCTGATTCTCTGACTCTGATTCTTCGAAACGCTAATTATGCTTCACTTATTGTTAGTCGATCGGAGATAAACCGGCTGATAATGGGATCCAGCCAACCCTCGAAATGGTTCGACTAATTCATTTGTTCTACGATAACAATTACGAGAAGTCCCGCGAGATCCAACGAGATTTTCATTGGAGTTTATACGTGAATAAACGAATTTATTTTCTTATTAGGTACTTACACGATCTCATTCACAACTCCCGACAATTGGGAAACGAAATATTTCAAACGGGTCAATTTCACCTGTCCGGTAGTTCGATCGATAAATCATTTTCCAGTTTCACCTCTTGCATGCTGCGTAAAAGAAATATGACATTACAAAACGATAAATAGGACATTGCATGCAAAACAAAAACTGTGTTATAGACATTTGTAATAATAGAGAACTGCCTTACCGACACAGAACGGTAAGAAAATTTTTCCATTTTCTACCAACGGTAGCGTCCAGGACGAGACGACGAGACAAACGTGCTATATGTATCCGAATTTTTGGTAAATTATTATTAATATTTGATGGACATACACATATTATGCATTCATTTTTCAAAATCATGTAATAACAAGCGATCAAAGTATCCCATTAACTCGTTCGTTACCAGGGTCTCAAGAGAAGAACGTCCACCACAGCCCATGATTTTTTTCGGGATTATATGACACCAATTAGAATAGACTTTACGTATTTATATTTAGAACATTCTAAAAAAGTAAAATAAACATTCTTTTAAACTGACACACATATGTGTCACTGGGTTATAACAATTCTGTTCAAAACACAACGCGTTTCAACATGTCTTCATAAATTGACCAAAAACATCTGTCACATATGTGACGCCGGCCTCTGATAACAAACCGATGTGTCACACATATGTGATGGCTGCAACTTTTACCTTTTACTCATTGTGTGTCGTTTCACGTCCCCCGTCCTGGAGCATCCTGGAGTCTCTTTGTCCGGAACAAGTTGTTTTGGCACTTTCCCGCCAATATCACTACATACTAAATACTACATATTTACATATCAATACATATCCACCAGTGTCGCCAGGTAGCTAACCAAATGGATGCCTTTTCCTCTCCTCCTTTTCCCCTTCCACTATGAGCACACTCCAACGTTCCCCACTAATGTAAGACCGTAGACCACGACCACGGTGCCCGTGCCGTAGACAGGTCTGGTCATCAGAGAGGGGGTACATTATTTCTCCTCGATTTTCTCGGCCTGGCAACACTGTACTCCAATAAATACATACCTTTTCATCATAATATACAAGATACGTTACTGTTTCGGACACGCATGCGCGAGAAATCTTGGCCAATGGCCAATTCAGCTGACTGTACTACGAATCTACGACATCTACGAAGGTTTCAGTTTTGGTTTGAATGGTTTGAAAAGAGCGAATAGGATATGACCATACCGTCATATGCCGATTGCCGTGTGTAATTCGTAATAGAGGTTATGTCTCGTTTACTGTAAACAATAAACTGCACTGACAAACAACAAAAGGAATATGTAAGGAAGGGATACTGTATTTACATTTGACTATGCAAGATATTTGAAACGTGAAGCGAGAAGTTACAAATATATTTCTCACGAATTACATATATATGACTTGATACGTTGAGAATGGATGGACACGCTGTCGAGAGTTTACCGTGAGTAAACACTTTCTCTTTATTGCAACGAAACGCAACATCAATTTTGATTTTACGTTCTGGCATTTAACCTTTATTTACGATAACTGTCATCGCGCTAAAGTCATTATTTTCACAGTTACTGCAAGGAGTTATGGCTCTTAATATCGGATACGGTATGCCGGTGCGAGAAACAGCTCGTCGAAGACGAAATTAAAAAGGAGACGAAATTGCTCAAGGAGGGTCTTTTGTTCTTTAAGCCATACACAGAAGCCTCCCTTCGTAACATTCCAAAAAATGATCCTTCTCCCCGAATGTACGAACTGATTGGCAAACTGGCTCCTCTTTTGGTACATGTTCTTAAGAGATTTAAGACAGTTTCCTTTTATTTAAATGATCGTGATTCTGATTTTTGTATTTATTATTATCTATGTCATAGAATTTAGATGCTACGCTTACCTGGGACCTGGTCTGTAATTTCATCAAGTACGAGTATCGCAACTGTACGGAAACCTTTGTGTCTCAACTGATAGATTTCTCTTCGATGAAGGCATTGATCGACGACATTTGGAACTTTTATTACTCCGAAAGAATGACCCTGATAAAGTGCCTTAAACTCATGGTCGAATACAAAGACAATGAACATCGTTACCAAAAGGAGTTTGCCAAATTTTTCGACGACGTTCTATTTGGTACCCTGTTGGAATCCATTAGAAAACAAATAGAAATGCTGAAGACAGTGAACCCACCAGTTCGGTCGCAGCTGTGCACGGAAGAGTACTTGCACAGGCTGTACAACAGTAGCCTCGTCGAAATGCGAGAATTACTTCACATTCTGACGGTGATTATTCACGATATACATATCGCTGACACCGAATTTTTGAAGTTATACGAAAGTATCGGGGTAAGTGTAATAGTTGTAATCAATTCTCACCACTCGATTAACATTTCAAACTTAATTGTATAGGGAGAGCCGAAACGTTTGGCAAGTACCAAGAGTCACGAAGACAAAAAGGTGATTGCTAGGAAAATCAAAGAAATTCATCATAGTCAAGCGGCGTTAATCCTAGTAGCGTTGGACGTGAGAAAACAGTAAGCGATTGTTAGCACGCATTCGTGCAGACGAACAGATCATGTTTGGATTGATCTTATTGTTAGAACAGATGTGATACACGGTACGTGATATGTAATGTTTGCAGCCCCGACATGGAAGATTGGGTTAGAAGCGTGAGAAACAGTATGCAGGAAATCTTCGAGCAGAAATGTATCCGCGACAACAACCCGCAAGACAGTCCGCTATTTTTGTCATGGATGTTAGCAAACTACGCAATCGATTCCGATAATATGGACACGTTGTCGCGGTTCCGGCCGTTCGGCATCAAAGCGATCCAACTTGACGTTTTCCGTTATTTACAGGACTTGATGAACAGCGAGATGATTTGCGAAAAAACTCATTATGCCGAGGTCGTGCGCAACAGCGTGTACAATCTGATGACGTTAGTGTGCGTTTTCGTCGACGAAGACAAACTCGGCACGTTGAACGGTATTTTCGACGCGGTAGCTGCAACGATACAGTTTCCCGAGACGGCTGCTCGATTCTGGCAAGAACGCGAGGACAGTTTCTGGTCGATCTACAAATTCGCTTCGGAACAATTTCCGCACGAGTTCGAGCCTCTGACCAACATTGCAATTGGATTGGCTAGTGCCTCGAAATCGAGCGCCAAGAGGATTGCCGTCGAATTGGAAAATCTGCGCTCGTTGACACTGGAATTGCCGCGGCAACGGGACCACAACAAGCCGTTGAAGCCTTACCAACAGGAATGCGCGATCCATAAGAACTTGTACACCATATTGGAGGACACCATTCGAGAAAACGTACGCATACTGTCGAGCGAACGTGAAGTAGTGATATTCCGACAAAAAGCGAGCTACTGGGATGCTCTACATCACAAGATAGAACAACTGTTCTCTCAAGCGGGCGGCAGAGTTTCAAATATTAATGAGATCAGCAAAAACTTACCAGAGAACGTGTCGCAGGGTCTAAAATTGCTGAAGAAGCTGGCGAAATACATAGGGATTCGTCAGAGCATGGTCATTCCGACGGAATTAAGCTTCGAAATTATCAACCGATTCTCCTATCCGGTACTGCCCGAGGAGAAAATGTACATATACAAGATAGTTGCGGCGTGCATCAGCATTTCCTCCGAGCTGATCCCCGAGTATCCCGAGGAGATTCTTGCTAGAATGCGCGCGGGCGTTTACCCGAGGTTCAACAACCGGTACCAGAAGGCGTTGGACTTTGCGGAGGCGGTCTCGTTCGATGGCGGTATAATCGCATCCTGGCTGTCGGCGATAGAAACGATCGCCCATTCCTACCCGATCTTGAACGCGTACCTAGACATCCTCTCCAACTATTTGATCCGGAAATACAACGAGGAAGCTCTGTACACGGTCGAGATACCAGGAATGGTGTTCTTACTGCAAGGTGTCTTGCCGAAGTTGGACTCCTGGTACTTTGACTCTGACGCCGAGAGGACCGATCTGTGGTTGAAGTGCATGTACTGTCTTCACAGAGCGCTCGAGACTAGCCTCTCGAAAGACGATATCCGCAACGAGCTACAGCTGGTGGTCGCGTATAGTTTATTGTACCTGGAACCGAGACACGCGCTGCTCAAACTGATCCGAACCGGCGAGCGTACCTTGCATAACAAGATGATGGTAGAGACCGATTGGATTCGCGGAAAAGGATTGAAGGCGATCACAAGCGTGCAGCTGGCGCTCTCGGTGGTAAACAGGTTACTGATATTTAGAAAGTCATTGGGTCTTCGGAGAGAGGATAGATCACCGTTGGAGACTGCGTTGTACTCGTCGCCGCGCGTGCCGAACGGTCTTCTGATAGTACCGACGATCGTGAATTACCTTTACGTTTGGTTCAGTCCGCCGTTGCAGGCGATGGCGGTCAGACTGTTGAAAAAGTTTGCCGAAGGATCTTCGATGTCCCTACTGGTCTGCATGGGCATGGACGGGACGGCCATACGAGAGACATTCGCATCCCGCAGAGGATTGATGTCACCGACCTGCGTGGCCGACGTCAAAGTCGCGATTCTTGAGCTGGTCGCCGTTTGCCTAGAGAAGCAACCCGGACTAACGGAAGCCCTCTTCAACATCGTACACCCGGCAGAATGCAACAGAATCTTCCCGCGGTCGGTCGAGGAGTTCTTTACGGAGGGCTGTAGACAGTTCTTGGACAAGTACCTGAGCCGGATCTACGAGAGGGAGAACATCGTGTGCGACCAACTATACAACAGCACGATGGCGTTGCTGCGAGCAATGTGGTACCATAGGAACGAGATCCTGGTCAACTTCTTCCGCAAACGAGACAAATTTTGGACTCACTTGTTCGCTCCACTGTTCAGGGATCTCGTTCCAACCGCGAAAGGCTATTCCCACCTGCTCGATATAATCACACTAGAGGTGTTCAAGAACTCCTTACTGGAGGACGATTTCTCCATGAACCTGAGGAAACTGATGGACAAGTCGAAGCCTTACTGGAAGAACCTGTCGGTATACATATTGAAGGACGAGCTGTCGAGCTGCGATAGTGACGGCGAGCAATCGCCGAGCAATCGCGAAAAGTACGACAGTAGCGCGTCTGTGGGTTGTTCGTTGTACGAGACCAATTTGGAGTCCTGGTACAATTTTGTGGTGACGTTAACGGATGAAAGGATTGCCGCCAACTATCCCGTGAACGTGATCCAAGCGCAGCTGATAACCCAACGCTCTCTCGAATCGCTTCTCGAGCGAGTGAAACAGTCCCACGACCCCGCCAACCGTAAAGTCACGATGCTGTTGGCTTCGTTGTCGCTGCGGTGCATCACCTCTTGGAAGCAGATGTGCGTCGACGACTCGAGGATCTTTAAGTCAGGATTGATGCAACTGATGCAAGAGATCAGCCAGGCGTACCGTTGCTACGGGAAATCGTTGCGGCAAACACTGATATCTTTACTTCTAGGATGCGTTCAATGCGTGAAGAGCACGTTACGCGAGGACGCGACCAGCCTCGAGTATCTCTTGGCGCACTCCTGCACGATCGCTGCGAGCGAGCTGGAGGAATTGAAGGAGGCAGCAATACGGTTCGAGAAGCAGAACCGGCAGTCCCAGCAGTATCAACAGTACCAACAGTACCAGCTGCAACCGATCGCTGTATCAGGTACGGTAGACGAGAAGGGGACGATCGCCCAGGGCAATGTCACCGCCCAGGAGAACGTCGACGAGAGGAACGCGGAGACCTTAAGGGGTGTTCGAGAGAGTTTACCAGCGACTTTGGCCGTCTGCATGGTCACGCAACTGTTGCGTTCGTACGTGGAACGAAGCTCGCTGTCAAAACGCCAAAGGAAGTCCGGTTGCGTGCAGCTTCGACAAATGATACCCGAGTTGACGGCCTGCATCGGTATCACCATGCAAAAGTATCCCTACCTGAGGTTCAGCAGCGCCGCGTTGAATCTACTCAACTTGATCGTTCGATCGCCCTACACTCTCCATCCAATCAACGAAAACGACATCGCGAAGCTGTGGTTGAGCTTGATTCCGCCCGCGGAGATCGGTAATAGCATGCTGGATTCGCTGTACCAGGACTGGCCAAACGGGAACTGGAGATGCCAGGATTGGTGGCCGCTGTATACCTTAGGCCTAGAATTCGTGACCGGTCTCGTTACCAGAGAAACGGCTACCGTCCACATCAAGTCCATTCTAATGTTCCTGAACTCGCACGAACACCAGCTAATGGTCGCCTCGACGTTGCTCAGACACACGGCGGACCTCTTAGCCGCCGACCTGGTGCAGTCCCTCGTCGCCCTGATTCACACGATGGCGACGCAGCCCTACGTCTGGAACTCCGTGCAGCCGAACGTCTGCGAAACTTTAATCAAGTGCATGTACCTGGCATACGACAACACGGTAAACTTGCTTCTCAGGCCGCGAATCCTCAAGTTCATCATCGACGGGATGAGCGTTGAAAGTGCCGAAGAGCTGGAATCCTGCGACAAAAAATTGCCGAGCGGAGAACTGAAACTTCTGGTAAACAAGCTGATAGTGATCAACACAACCTGCGCGTTGAGCTTCGTTCACTTTTCGCCGAGACTGAACACTCTCGTCGACACGATCTACACGCAAGACTTTTGGTACACTCCGATGGCCGAGATGAATTTCGGTCCGCCTCAAATGAGCATGAGCTCGGGTCCCCGGCTGACCTACGGAACGATCATCAGCTCGACCCAACTGTTCACCCAAGCGCTCCATTCACGCTCTCAGCCGGCCGGCTCCTCGTCCATATCTTTCACCGGTCAGGCCGACAAAACGGACTCCGCGAAGAGAGAGTGGGAACACGCAACGCCGGAGGACCGACGAATGCACTCCAGCAAGGACCTCAGAAGAATCATCCATGCGGCCGCAGCCGCGGCCTCCTCCGGTTCGGCGTCCAGGTCGTCGTCCTCGTCATCGAACGTTGGCGGAGACTTTTTGGTGTATGTCAGCGGTCTGGACGTGACCGTGCCTCTGCTGAGCAGCCCGAGGCTCGTCAGAAGACCCTACGACCCACTGATATGCGAAAACACCATCCTGTCGAGGGCAACCGCTCTAACAAGCGGCAGACACGTCTCCAAAGCTGGCAGCGGCGGAACCACCGCCGCAAACACTGGAACCACCGGCAGCCCCATTGTCGCAAAGTATCAAAAGTTTAGAGATCCCTGGTTCGAATCTATGGACGAGAACAACACCAGACTAGCGCTCGAAGTCAATCTAGTGTTGATTCTCTGTCAAGCGTTGGAGGGTGTCCGGAGTCCTCGAATCGCTCTCCGGGACCGGCAGCTCATAGCTCGCGAAACAGTCACGGAATTGGGGGTTTTCTTCGATTTTCTAGAGCACCGAGGCACTCCCGACAACTGGCCTGTCGAGGGATCGTTGATCAACGCCGATTCGAAGAGCGCGAGAACGATCGACCTGGCGATCGATCCGTGCCAGATCATTCTACCCGCGAGGTTGAAACAGGGGGAAGGACGAAGACCCGAGGAGAACGTTTTCACCACCGGAACGTTTACGGCGAACGTCAGTAGCGTACAATTTCTACCATTGATGGGAAAGCTGTTAAAAGCCGTGGTGGAATCGTTGGATTTAACGCAATACCGATGATAGCGATCGTCTTTTCACTTTTGCGAAAATTGCGGAAGTCACTGGAGGTTGGTGGTGGATGTACAAACGATGTAACAATGTCATCATTTCGTGTATGTTGAAATTCATAATAAAGTAACAATTTTTATTATAATTTTCCGTCTTCGACATTGCATAAGCGATAAAGAAACTAGAGTTAATAGAACGATCGAGGACACGCGAGCGCGAAACAACATTCAGTCATTAGCCTCGAGATCGGGAGACGTATTTACAACGAACCCACTTATAACCGAATCTGGATTGCCGCATTTCGCGTGTCCTCGATGGTGAAAATAAAAAACAATCATGTTCATTCAGCGAATTTCATTTAATGTAACCATGTTCAACGGATCATCGAGTTTTCGCTTTGTCGAATTTCCATAATCTCGTAGCAAAACTGGACTTTTGTACACTCGATACCAGCCAACGATCGGACAAGTGCCAAGACAACATTACGATTATCTCTTACACTTTTGCGCCCGGCGCTACAATCCTGTGATCGGAATTCGTCGCGCGAATAGCGGACCGCGAATCGCAAACAGCGAATCGTAAAATCACCTCGATAACACTTAAATATTTATAGATTTGAAAACGTGAAATCGATTCGAATAATTTAAACTAATTTTATAATTGATTCGTAAACTTCATCTACGAATATAACGAGATAGGAGTAGTTGTCGGAAACTAGAAAGCAGAAAATGGAAAAAGCTATGCTAATTCACGGCCACATGCCATTGAACCCGCTGCTCCTTTTATCTCTGTTCGTTTCAACGACGTACTTTTAATACCTTTAGTTTTCCTTCTGTCACGAAGAGAACGCGTTTCCTCCGCTATCACGATCGATAGTCGTACTACGATACCGTATAAAAATATAATTCGTGATATTAACGAATATTATATATTACGACAATAGCAGTGTCGCGAACGACGAGTTGAACGCGTCGCGCGAACATATTCGACGCCTTCCAGGCTCAGAACCCGAAGGTCGCGTTCGACGCTAAGGGGGCAAATGAGGTAAAATGTTCTCTGGCGAGGGCGAGTCGTGGGAATCATTGGTTCTCGAAGTCACCCGACCGTGGTAGAAACTATTTGAAGTGACGGAAGCGACAACGGAACTAGTCGCGATCGTATTCGTCACTGCGTCCGCGATCGTCATCATGGGAACGGTGCTGCTGGCTGTCGTAGCGTTGATGGTGATCGTTGTCACGATCGAAGAGGTAGAGTGACTTCGGGACGCCAGCGTTGGCCAGACGTGCGAATTACCACAACCTGTGTCGGACGGTGAACATTCCGAGAGTCGAGTCGACGCGGCACAGCATACCGCTGTTGACAGGGTACTTGGTATCGCGACCGGGACTGAGGCTGAGACTGAAACTGAGGCTGGGGTTGAAACCGAGACCGAGACGGTTGTCGGTGGTGGTGGCGGTGGAGGTGGCGGTGGTGGCGGTGGTACTGGCGTTGGTCCGTTCAAATCCGCCAGGGGATCGACCGCGGTATTGTCCCACGGTTCCACGGACTTCGACTCGTCGTTGCTCACAGCACTGGCAGCCGATCGCTGTCGTTTCGCGTCGCCGTACAACAAACAATGGACGTTCGGTGAACTGCTTCGATCTCTTACGCCCTCTTGTTCCTCCAGGAATCGGTCCATATAGTCCCTGCTTACAATGCAACGGTCTTGTCATACTTCGAGTTTTCAATTGCCGTCCGATGGAAAATGAGAACGGTACAGAGAAAATACTCACGTGATACCAGGATGTAGAGCGTACTTTTTCTTTTCTAAGCGAGCCTTGTACGTAAATATATCGTGGCGTTCCGTCTTCTTCCACAGGTAATAAAATTGCACTAATTCCCCGACAGAACGCGTCCTCACCTGCAACGATAACGGGTGTGTCGGTCGCAATAAGCGATCAAATCAAAGATTGTTTGTTCTTTTAGAAAATAATTTCGGCTATCGTACCACGCGTACCTTATTCTTTTGTATCAAGTGGAAATCTTTTCCGTAACTCCGTAATCCAGACTCGAAATTGTGACATTCTTCTTCCGACCAAAGGCTAACCGCATCCGTTGGCGGTACGACGTTCATTCTACGTCTTCTCAATGCCTCCTCGAGATTGTAGCCGCACTGTAGCAACAAATATAATGCCTGCTCGTCGTCTCTGATGTGAGATCCCGTAGGTAGAGAACCACCCTTCACCGCTGGTAACTGGGCGCGTTCCAAGAACTCTTCAGTTTCCTCTTCCGGTATGTGACTAGGATCCCACAACATTTTGTCCTCGTTCTCGTACGGTAGAGCGTCATCGTAACGACACAGACCTTCCGGAATAGCTGCTTGATAATCGCTACCAACCATGATTGTCTTCTTCCATTCCTCCTCGTCCGGACTGTAGTCGCAGTCGTCCTCCTCCTCTTCGCTCTGCGGTCGTGAAACGCTTCGCAATAGTCTCGAAGTACCAGTTCCTGTACCGGTACTGACTATTCCATCTTCTCCCCCGTCTATCGTGGCACCCGCGACAGTACCCTCTATACCGGTCACAGTGGTATCGTCCGCTGCACAACCACCAAGTTCACCGACGACGGTGCATTTAGGGGTACCGCTGACTCCCAGTTTCGCTGTGGTCCTTATGTTATCGTTATTACTACAATTATCGGTCATAGAACATTCTTCGGGTTCGGCTTCGACTTCGGCTTCGGCTTCAGCTTCAGCTTCGACTTCAGCTTCGGCTTCAACTTCTCCGTCTTCGTCGTCATCATCGTCGTCATCGTCGTGGATTCTGTGCCGTCTACTATTGTCTCCTGCAGCCACGCTACTGGCATTGTTCCCTTTCATGGTCGATCCCGACACCAACGATGTCGAATCCTTCCCCTTTACCAACATTTCGGTGTAAAACTGTTTAAGATCCGGCTCATTACTAGCCGCGTCTGCCTCGTCGTCGTCGTCGTCGTCGTCCGCGTCATTGTCACCCTTATCCGAATACGGTCCTTCAACTTCCGGATCCCCGCTTCCAGATGGAATCAACATTCGATCGGAACTGTTTGAATTCTCTGTCGATGGATCCCCGTATCCATACATTGCAAGTAGATCTTTTAGTGGCATATCACCTTCCTGAAAGAAGACAAGAACAAAAATGATTATCACGCCGGACCCAACAAACAGACTAAACATACGAATCTCACTACGAGAACGCACTTTGAGTCCAAAGTGTTGTAGAAACTTATCATAATTGTAATTATTTATGGGCTTGATTTTTTCATTTCACAGGCTTGATCCTAGAATAGTTGGGATCAGAATCGTGTTACAAAGTGAACATCGTACATGTTAAATATTTAGCTCATATGCCCCAGAGTTATACCTTTTGCAAGTTGGACAACTCGTTGTGAGAATCTTCACTACCTTCTAAAGCTTCTTCTTCGTCTAAAGTCCGTTCATCGTCAAAATCATTTACCATCATTCCGGTACCTGGGCCCATGTCATAATCTCGATCAGCCCTATAAATTATCAGATATTAATAACATATCTGCGTCTTCGAATGACAAAGATCTCTAACTCTAATCTATATGTATATATATATATACATATATATAAACATATACATATATATACACATATATATATACATATATACTAACATGTTTACACGAATCGCAGTAGCTGAAGCAGCAACATAGCACGCAGATACTACACTCAGAGCGATGCACACCGTTACAATGCTGACCAGGGATGTCCTTATACTACCTGCATTGTACATTTCGTTGGTTTAGTTGATTCCATAAAGCGTTTTGACCGAGTGAACAATATATTGGATATAATTGATTGGAAGGTGTAATATGCAAATTATGACGCGCATCTAACCTTAAATCCTTGTGACATTAGCGCGGAGTTTACAATTGCAATAACAACTCATATTTCAATGATTGCTATAATAGAAAGTAGGCCTTTCATTCGAGTTTCTTATTAATTGTACTCCGTACAATACCGGGTTCCACTTCACCTCATTAAAAACATTTTATTGCGATATCGTATATCTCCACAAAGAAAAGTAAATTTTTCATTTTAAGAATTTCATGATGTATCCAGCACTTTTCCAAGGCACAATTTTGACCCACGAGAAAACTGTTTCAACTGTACGGACGGGTGATATCAACAAAAAGTTATTATCACTTTCCGAGAAATTATTTATATTCATTGGATGTATCGTTATGCTTCCATAGCATTCTAAAAAGCGGGAAATTCATGGGATTCATTGTAAGCACCAATCACAAGTGTTAGCGTCATGCAGAAAACATTTTACCATTGGCTGGGAACTATATATGTTGCCCTAAATCTAAATATATGAACTCTCCCTTATGTTTACCCAAAATTTACTATAGATGTTCGTCTTTTCCACTATATAGGAAATACTATTGTTGTTATTATCTATATTATTATATAGTTATATAGATACGCTATTATCGTAATTATTTGATAATTACAGAATTATTATCTGAATGCACCATGCGCCATCGAATATCACACTATTAGAAAGGGGGCCCACACGCTCAGTTTAGCTGGTTACTTTACTTTCGTTTTGTCCATGTTGTCAGAATGTAGATATTTACTGATATTTACCAATATTTACATTGATTTACATTCTGATCATTCTGATAGACACTTATATACATATATTTAGATAAGTTTGAACGTCATAATAGTTCAAATTTCAAATTAATTCTGATTTGAATGTTTCAAATATAGAAAGATGTATTATCAAATATAACGTTTCTATGCGAAACTATATCGCATTTGTAAATATTATAGCTGTCTTAAAATATGGCAATAAAAAAAAGGAAACGTATTGCTTGCATGTGCGAACAAACACTACCACTATACATATCATTAATAATACTAAATAATACATTAACTTGTTGATTGTTGTTCTGGAAGCAACATTGTCGAGAGTGAATTTTTTAAGAAATTATATATCATTGTTGTATTTTATATTATATTCTGTTATTGTAGCTTAATTGTATATTTTATATAGAATACTTATAATTGTGCAGTGACTCAATTTATTGTGTACAGTGTACAGTGAACAACATGCTATCTGTCACAGCAAGACATAATTATCTACAGAGACAATTGGTAATGACATTTAAATTTTTTATTCCTCTATTCATTTAATAATGTACTTCCATTTCAGGTTAAACAAGACAAAATACAATGGCTGTTGCAAGTATCAAGGTAAATGATATACAGATATTTTTTATTTAATTTAATTATAAGCTACCCTATTGACCATTTATTTTTGTCACAGATACACGTCTGCACAGAAAGATGAGGAATATCAGTATATTAAGAAAAGTAAAACCCCAACAATGCATTTTCAACCATCTCTACCACGGTTACCTATTCCTAAGCTCGAAGAAACATGCAAAAGATATTTAAAAGCGCAGAAACCTTTACTATCTAACGAACGGTTTGAAGAAACTTCCTCCAGTGTCAATGAATTTCTTCTTAAAGATGGTATCGATGTGCATAAAAAACTTGTTGAGAAAGATAAGAAAAATCTTTATACTAGCTATATTAGCGAACCATGGTTTGATATGTATCTTAGAGACCGTAAGCCTTTACCCATCAATTATAATCCTTTCTTAGTTTTTGTACCAGAGGACAAATCAGAATACAATATCCAATTAGTAAAAGCCACAAATTTAATTGTCTCGTCGTTAAGGTTTATGAAGTCTTTGAAAGAAAACATACTACCACCAGAGGTGTTTCATTTGAATGCTAAAAAATCCGATACAGATTTATTTCATCTCGTCACAAGAGTACTCCCATCCAAAGTCAGTTGGTATGGAGCATATCTGTTCAATGTAAGATAATATTGATTTATTGATTTATCAATGAAGATAAAATTGATTAACAAAAGTGAAAAATATTATTTGCTCATGATATTGCTGTAATAGAAATTGGTATTTCAGGCCTACCCCTTGGACATGTCGCAGTATCACAATTTATTCAATACAACAAGATTACCAAAATTAGACAAAGATGAGATTTATCAAGATAAGTCGGCACGACATGTAGTTATTATGCGGAGAGGGCATTTCTATTGCTTCGACGTGATAGACGAAAATGGGTACATTTATGAACCAAAAACAATAGCAACCTGTATAAAGACTATTTTAGAAGATGACAGAGCACCCAATAAAAGCCCAATTGGAATACTAACAACTGCAGAACGTAATCAGTGGGCTGACACCAGAGCCCATTTGTCTGGTGTTGGTAATCAGAAATTGTTGCAAAAAATAGACACTGCTGTGTTTGCCATGATATTGGATGATACATATATTGGTACAGACTATAATAAATTAATTAGAACATACCTCCATGCAGATGGAACAAACAGGTGGTTCGATAAATCATTTTCGCTAATCGTGACGCAGGATGGATACGCTGGAATAAATTTCGAACATTCTTGGGGAGATGGAGTAGCCGTACTCAGATTTTTTAATGTATGTAACGTTAAATAGAATTTAAACGTTGTAAGATTGTAGAGGAACATTGTAAAATTGGATGATAAGAATGACCTCTGCATTTACAGGACGTAAAAGACGACATATCTAAGAAACCAAGATTCCATTCTACCGATGTTTATCACCTTCAGAAAGGAGCAACGGATGTGCAAAAACTCGAGTTCATTGTAGATAGTAAAACAGAGAATATTATTAACGAGCAGAAAAAGATCTACAACGAATGGACGGAACAATTGAGTATCGATCATGTGATATGTAACGAGTTTGGTAAAGATCAGTGCAAGAAATTTGGAGTAAGTCCCGATGCGATTATGCAATTGGCATTCCAGCTAGCTCTGTATTATCAGAAGAATTGTGTAGCGCCAACGTATGAATCTTGCAGTACTGCTGCATTTAAACATGGACGAACAGAAACTATCAGATCCTGCACAATGGAAACAAAAACGACCTGCGAATCCATTACTCGAAAAAACAACACTTTAACTAGATCCGAGTTAAAGCAATTAATAATAAATTGTGGTAACGTTCATAACACGCTTACCAAAGAGGCTGCTATGGGTAATTACAAAATACTTGCATCGCTTGTACTTTATTTTAAAAAACTGTATTATCAAGAACTAACATCAGTTATGGTCTCCCACCTTTCTAGGCCAAGGATTCGATCGACATTTGTTCGCGTTAAAAAAGATCTGTGAACAATCAAGTATATCCATGCCAGCGATTTTTAAAGACCCGGCTTACGAATACATTAACAAAAATGTATTATCTACGTCTACCCTTTCGAGTCCAGCTGTACTCGCTGGTGGATTTGGCCCGGTAATAGACAATGGATATGGAATCGGGTAAAGTATAGATTTTTGTAATTGTTTCCATATATGTTTAATCTCTGTTCTACATGTATAAATCAAGTTTACGAAATTTTATTTGGAACTTTTTTGTCCATCATTTAGATACATGATTCAAGACCGAAGACTTGGAGCTGTTGTAACGTGTTATAACAAATACTGTGATTCCAATGAGTATGTCAATTGTTTAGAGCAGGCGTTTATGAATATTCATCAAATATTGACATAGATCGTAATGGCACTGTTGCACGGTTGCAATCAGTATCGATTATTGCATTGAAAATCATTTAACATATATATTTTACACTCGTTTATGTGATTCTCTATCGTTGTTGATTATATACACGATCATATATTTTTATATACCGGTTTGGAGAACGTTTTTGACTGTTACTCGAATAATAATGGCCTATATCATTTTTTGTATTATGTTGCCAAATGAACTCAAAAGCGATAAATATAATTACATTACTATATTTTACATATACCTATGTGCAACACGTACAAGTAAGTATGATATAATATTATTCTTATTCGATACAACAATTCTGTTGAAAAAAATATATACACGAAATGTATACTGTGTAAGAGAGCGCTATAACACACTCAAAATACCATACATAGGTTACGGTAGTAGAGCAGTAGATTTGACACTACTAAAACCAGATATTTACGCGCATGGTTAATACACAGAGATCATGATATCCAAGGCTACTAACTTTCAACAACTATTTAAATCAATTCTCTGCTTAAACTTGACAGACTTTCTTTACACTGTTCTGTATATGGTTCGAACAAAACGTGATATTGCAGTATTTCTTTTCAATGGTTACTAATCATGGAATGGAATTTCGTGATTTCAAAGAATACTTTATGGTTGTAGCACTTCTTCTTACATTAAAGTTACAATTTGCTTCCCATTTTTACTTTAGATGTCTGGAAGAACAAAAGAGTTTATTCACATTTAGAAAGATTGAATTAAAAGATACTTGCTGATAGATAAAAAGCTTACCATATAAATGCCCACAATTAATCCAAAGAGACCAATGGCTGATCCAAAGATTTCTACGATAAGAATTTTGACGAACAGAGCAGAATTGGCTGCATCTGCGAGAGCAGCGCCTGACCCCACGATACCGACAGCTATGCCACAGAACAAATTAACAAGACCAACAGCTAAACCTGCTCCAAACATTAAATAACCGGCCAGCCAGTTCTGATTGCGAATGTCCTCCTTTAAAAGCGACTCTTCGTCAAACTTATCCAACATTCCAGATAAAACGATGGCTGTGATCAGTCCATAAATAGCTACAGCTTCGCAGAATATGACAGAAATTAAATTCTTCGTTTTAATTCTTGGAGCTTTGACGCCACCACCGACAATCGACACGCCGGTCGTATGTATACCTCTGAAATAGATAGTTTCTAATACCTTTGCCCAAATAAATGTATAGAATAGGCAGATTTTTTTAACTTACAAAGCAGCGCCTACTACAGATAGGGCAACCGCAAGTCCTATACCAAGCGTTGCCCACATGTATGGAGAGGTATTTGCCAAGAACCTAGAATCATTTTTAGCATCAATGTTTTCTCGTTTTTCCTTGTGAAAACGACATGCCGTTGTTGCATGTTAAGTAATTAGAATCTTTGTCCTTACCATGCAATGCTAACGCGCTCCCCTTTCCCAGTAAATACATGGTACAGTACTAGAAAGAAGATTTTTATTTAGAAGCTGATGCATCTAATAAAAGTATAAAACGTACTTTTTCAAGTAGCATAAGCGATCAGGTATTTTTTATAGATTATTGGCTTGAGAAGTCCACGATTTAATCTTAGATAAGTCGAATATAAAGCGAGTATACCTAAGACTGTAATTGTGGCAGTGGCAGTAGTCACAAAAGTGGTACCCAAAATGTATCTCATCGTGTTATTTTCACTATCCTCGTTACGCGGAGTACTTCAGACGGTCGTGGGATAGTGGATGAATACTTGAATAACAAGTTCACAGTGTACAACAAACAAAGAATTTCGAAATTTCTTAAAATAAGAACATATCGCGTTGAGATTGAAAGGATAGCGGACTCACACCCGTTCTTATCATGTGACGTCTGGTACTCGGTAAGTTGGTAGTCGGATCGTACTACTCGGTGCTCCTAATGGTTAGATACACTAGTGACATCGATCGTAGAGGAGCAGTATTAAAATTGAATTTTAAATTCATATCAAACAATTTTTTCTTTTTCGTAGTGAATTAACATTAACCAAGCAGCTTCTCAATCGTACAATAAACCAAATCCATTGTATACGCGTTCGCATTCTTATACGCATTCTGCGACTACCCGTACAACTACATAATGCAATGCATATTTAAATCGTTCGATTATATATACGCATATATATATATATTTAGCAGAGCTCTACGAAAAAAAATGATCGGAACGATCGTTGAGATTGTTTTGTTTCGATGAACATTTTTTAAAAGCTTGGCTTATTCGTTTGTCCAGATTTTAAAGTTTCTGCTTTGTGTAAAAAGATAAACCTCTCTCGCTCATCTCAGAGGATATAATTACGTCATATTTTCGAATGGGATCGTTGAATCGTTGCGATCGAAAAGCTTGAAGCAACCACGATGGAAATTATTTAACGGAGATTCGCCGTTTTTCTGTTTTCTTCGGCCAATTGTTTCACAGAGTTTCTCGCTTTAAAATAAAGCGCAAGGTACAGCAAAGTAAAATCTCTAACATTCTAATTTTAGAAATCGTCACAGCTCATTCGTGTCGTGTCTTGTACCTGGGGTAAAAGTAGTCGCGGCTTGTCGACAATATAACGCTGATTACATTACCATTCCCTGTACCGATTCGATCATAAAATGTTTCCGGCAAAGGGGTAAGAGTTACAGCATCTGTTACAGCTTCTCGCGGGAATTTTCCCGTGAAAATGTCATCGACTTCGAACTATAAAAAATCCATGTGATCTCGTTCGAATCTCGTTTCAACGAAAATGATAACGAAAACGAGAACTACAACAAATAACGACTTGGATCGTGGTGCGTGGTTCGTGTGCATAGCAGAGAAAATGAAGAATTGCTCGAACTATTTCAGTCTTCGATTAAATTACGTTGGTAAATTTAGAGACCTAATTTAAGGTTTGTCGGCCGAGGGTGACCGGTCTCGTGCAAGTTATGCGACATTCGTTCGAATCTCAGGGATCTTGGGATCTCGGGAATCGAGCATCGGGTATTTGTGCCTTCGTTAATCGATCAACAGATCACCGATCGGATCGTCGAATAGGATCACCTGCTCCTAACTGTGCGTAACTCACTCGACAGCAGCGATGAAAATCATTTTAATCGCGAGAATCAAAATCGTAAACGGCACCTGTCGCTTTTGCTAAGGATCTGTCGAGCTCAGTCCAGCTATGTTCGCGAATTCGTCACCGTAAGATCATAGGCCACATTTTAGGTTCCGTTTATTGTCGGATTTGCAAATCCATGAATTCAGATTCGTTTTGCATCGTTAGAACAATAACAGAGTCGCGGGATCTTAACCCTTTGCACTCTGAATTGTTTTTCAATTTTGTTTCCAACAACTCTCTATTCGAAGCGTTTCATTTGAAATTTATTACTTCAAAGGACAGTTCCTTGACTCCTTATTTTAAACCATCTTGTTTACTAACGTACCACGACCGGTCAAATGACCGCTTTCGCATTGTTTATTTTTTAATTATTGAAATTATAAAGGTGCTTCCATTAGAAATTGTTCAATAAATTTCTTTATTCGAGCACATATTATAAAAATTGTGAAAAATTTAAATAAATTCAGTCTGGTAATTTTTATAAAACAATTATATGTAATTTAGTTTAGAATTACAATTATAATTAGTTGTAATTTATATTTGTTTTTAACTAAAAAATACGACTTAAACAAATAAAGGAAGAACCAAATACATATAAAAACGTTCATTTGCATTTTTTTTCTCCAATGTCGAGTCATACTCGACAATAAAGAAGTGCAAAGGGTTAACGTTTGTGCGAAGCATTTCAATTTTTAAGTAGCTCAATGAATGTTTCTATTGCGATAAATATTGATGCGATGGTGATCGTTCACAGGTGTACGAAATTCTACGAGTTCTTCAAAGTAGCTTACGATGGTGGAATGTCGGAGCCGTTCGCGACTCGTTTCAAGGAATCGTCGGCGAAAGGGGACATAGAAGGAATGATAAAAGTTCTCATGGATATACCATGCGTAAAGAATATGAATGTTGCCGAATCGTACAGGGGTAAGGATGACGTTAAGGCGGCTGAAATTTACTGTAAAATACGGGGGACGATCGTCGAGAACAGCGAACAGGATAGTAGAATTAGCGTCCTCGCGGAAACACTGTTTATGGCCAGTGTGACCAGTAGGTTGTTCCTGGAGGTTCTGTTTGATTGCGCCCAGAGCTGCTACGACTCGGGGGCTTTTGTGAGTTGCCTGAGATACTGCGAATGCATGCTTGCACTTCCCGCGAGCTTCTACAATAGGACCGCCGAGAGCATGAATGATTTCTTCGAACGTAGGAAAGCGTGTGTGTATTTGGAGAGCGAGTGCTCCAAGATGTTGAAGCGGTCGTCTTCCAGGGAAAAAGGCACAAGTGGAACAAAACGCGCCTCGAATCCTAAGACACCCGCCGTCGACGGGAAACCAAACAGCCTCCTACAAAGTTGCTCCGACGCTGTGGCCTTGGAATTCGACGAGAAGAGAGGTCGGCATCTCGTGGCTACCAGGAACATCAAGGCGGGAACCGTGCTGATCGTAGAGTCACCGTTTGTCTGCACCACCAACAAGGATGCGCTCGATACCAATTGCTTGCATTGCCACGCCAGTCTAAAGCCGACCGGCAGCGTAAAGATACCCTGTCGCTCTTGTCGAGCGGTTGGTAGAACTTTAAAAGAAAGAAAAGCGCGGTCCATTACCAGGTCAAATCGATCGGTTTTCGCGGAATCAAATGCACTCGGGTTACATGCATACAGTCGGGGACAATATTAAGTGTACAGTCTTAAAAATCGCATAATTGAGATTGCAATTGGTAGGAATCATACAAAATTAAAAAAATGTTTCATCAACTTTTTTATCTGAACCTCTAACGATAATTTTAAAAAATCCGTTTTTTGTTTAATATTAGTCTCCGACTGTATATTTATATATATGTACATGTGTCTATATAGTTTCGAGAATACTTGGAGGCGAGATAATGATTGCCCAAAGCATGTTGTTCACCCGATTCCGCGACGGACAAACAACGATCGATTCGGGGTTGGAACGACTCGACAATCACGATAACTAATTTTCCGTAGGTGTTTTTCTGTTCGGAAAGGTGCCGCAAAGAAGCATGGCAGGCTTATCATCGGTACGAGTGCTTGTTTCTCGACGCCTTTTACGAAGATCGTCCCGCGGACCCGCAGAAACAAGTCTCGCACCTGTTGCTGGCATACAGAATGACGATCGCAGGATCCTTGTCTCCGAAACGCAGGACCGTGGCCGTGGATAACGATCACGACGATAAAACGGACGATGACGAGATTCCATTTTTGAACGACGAGCACGTTAGACGGTACACTGCAGCTGCGAAAGAGAATCGCAACCGGTTGGGGAGAAGCGAGATTTACCAATTTCAGGACTACCGCACCGTGTTAGCTTTGGAGACTCATTGCGCGGCATTGGACCCCAACGTGAATCTGCTTCGCGGCATCGAAGCGATTTTCTTGACAAAGTGTTTCACCCTTGTCTTGGGTAAAATAGATGTTGTTTGTTTAGAGGAAGCCTTTCTTTGGTTAGCCGTAGGAATGATGCACCATTTGCAGGCTATCACCTGCAACGCGTACGAGATCGTCGAGAATGTGTACAATAAGGAGGTTCACGTTTGGGAGCCGCGAGAGATCGGCGGGGCGATTTACCCGTCAGTCAGTCTCGTGAATCACAGCTGTTATCCGAACGTCGTACGTCATTCGTATCCAGCAGGTGCGCCAGATGCCACACCATTTTCTATGTCTGTTATCGTCAAAATTCGCTTGACCGCTGAAAAGTGATATTTAGGAATTATATGATTTATCCGTTGTTTCGCAGGAACGGTCGTGGTGAGAACGTTGCAGTTTATCGGTAAGGGTAGCGAAATTCTCGACTGCTACGGACCACACTTCCTCAGCGAGTCGAGGCTACAAAGACGCGAGCATTTGGAGAAAAAGTATCATTTTCTGTGCGAATGCGAGGCTTGCGTTGGAAACTGGCAGTTTCCGTTGCCCCAAACGATCGCTTACAAATGTAAAACGTGCTCGGAACCCGTCGGTTCGTTCTCGTTGAACGGTAATGTTAAAAAAGACGGCCGACGTGCGTCGACCAACGTCCCGCAACGTTGCAGGTGTAACGAGAAGAAACTCGATCGCAACAAATTGTACGCACAATTTCGAAAATCGATCGACAAACGATTGAACGCGATCTCGAGAATGTACGAGGGCCAGTACGCACAGGCTCTGCCCCAGTTGATCGAGCACATAAACTTTATTGCAAAGTTCTTTGTTGCGCCCAATAGCGAAACTATCAAAACACAACAATGTATCATTCAATGTTACAATCGGTTTGGCTGTACCTCTCAATAACAATAAGTTAACAATTCTATGTATATATGAATACACATACATACTGGTACATATGTATATACATAATATCGTATATGCATTGTATAATATACGTACGCATCATATCGATACACACGATTTTGGGATTTATATCACAAAGTGTTTAAAAAACGAACAGAAATTTTACGACATCTCCTTGTATTAGACACCATCTTTTAGTCGGGTCCTACGAGCAGTGCAAAAAATTACAAAACAATTACGACCGCTCTACAGTCACGACAACATGTTCCAATCGTTCCTCGCGCTTTACGATCATCGAGAAACTAGACAGTTTCCTCATATGAACGTGAGTATATGTATGTAAATTAATCGATCAGTTTGGTGGTATACCGCACGAATCCGAACCAATAAAGCGTCCCTTCGTGTGGTTGTGACGTGGTGAGCACCGTTAACTACTTAAGCACGATTTCACGTTGCTTGGTATTTGTCGCGTCAACGATTGCCATAAATGCATGCGTTACGGTAACGTATCATTACGTGTGTTTTACACGCTGACAATGTGAAATCAAAAGGAAATGCGTAGACACTGCTTGTATAGAAAATAAAAATTATATATATATACAGTGGATCGACACACGCGTAATTTCACTCGTCGATGTATCTACTAGAAACGCCAAAAAAAATATCTATATTAAACTATAACTCGATGGTGCGTGTATGGTGTACAGGTTTGGCATGGTTACCACATATGCGTTTCTCGAATTTCACTAATGATGTGACTGGCTTGAGTTAGTGCCTGCAATAGAAAACACACGAGTATGTATATACGAACAACTTTTAAAGCAGTTTTTCTTCGTAGCGTTTCCCCCCTGTAACGGCACATGCCTTTCAGGGATGTAGAATCGTTTTTCCAGGATTGCAAGAGTGCGGCACGTGCCTTCTTATTTCTCGATAATGCAAAGATGGTGTTCTTCAGTAGTCAAAAGCGCTAAATAAAAGATCAATCTAGACCACGATCGCCCTCAAAAGTCCTATTTTCACGTTTACGAAGCGTAATTTGCATTATCAGTATTAGTATAGCTGCGCATGTAGCTGTTTTCATAGAGCTGCGACAGCTACATGCTGCCGAATGATGCAAATTACGCCTCGTAAACGTAAAAATTAAGACTTTTGAGGGCGATTGTGGCCTAGATTGATTGCATTATCGAGAAATCAGAAGGCGCATTCCGCATCCTTGCAATCCTGGAAACGAGTCTACTCCTTAAGGGAAAAGTTGCCGAATCGATGGAACGTACCTTTAGCATGTCTGCCGCTTCCTTGCGCCTGACAGCGACGTGGTCGCTCTCGTTTAACAGCACCTCGGCCTGATCGGACTTGTATAAGTGAGTCACGAGCTCGCTTTGTAAATTATCTTTCACATAGTTGACTAGGAAATGCATAATAGCCTTCGGCACGCTATCACGTATAGATTTTCTTACGATATAAAAGTACGATTTAATTAGTCTCTCTGCAAAACAATACGTTTACTTGACTACAATGAACTGGAATCGAAAGACAAATCAAAGCAAATGAAATAAGACAAATTCTCTCTGGTCTTACCAATAACATCACAGTCCCGTTGGTCCCGTTTGCTAAGCTGTCGATATGTTTGCAGTGGTACCTCCGGGAGTAGATTTACCGGTTTCTGCTGCGGAGATGATGTCTGTATATCGATCGCTGGATTTGGATTTGAATTCGTATGCGAATACGAATTTGGGATGGGAGAACCGCTGCTTTCTCGATTTCTCATGGGCGAACCGTCGATCGAGTTAGCCGAATCGCCTCTTCCCTGCGGCAACCAATTAGTTAACAACCAATGATTTGGGTGTACTTGTTGATCTTTGTTCTGCTCGGGAAAAGATGCCACGTCCTCTTGACTATTCGCTGATTTTGCATTCTATTAGGTACACGTTATAGTAATATTAGTTACGTGAATACACACACCGAATATTGCACACTTACGCTCACGCCAACACAAATACAAACATAAACACTCACTTTCTAGTTAAATTACAGGCAATCGATACGATTGTTTGCGATGGTGTAGCAACGGAAGAATTAGTAATTGAAAAACTAATACGATCAACCGATCGGTGATTACTTACAATGTCGTTTGGGATTATGGGACTCGATGTACTCGTGGTGGAAGGATGTCTCTTATTGTGTTTCGGGAGATCCCCGTCAGCGTTTTGCAATATAGACGACGCAAGAACGGCATCTTTATGAAAATCTGGATGCTTTGTGTTTATGTAAGCTAATTCTATGGCAACCAGATTTTCAACCATGTGATTGGTGGCTGGCAGTCGTCGACGCAGCAGCTGTGTCACAACGTCAACGATGCGCTCGTGCAACTTTGGGAATCGCATCATCTCTTGCTGCACTTCGGTACCACAGTGCTGTATAATACTTTGCATCTCCTCATGAATCAGTTCCACACAGCGTAAAGAAGGCTCTTCGAGTCTTCGGATTTGTCGTTTGACCAAAAGTTCAAACGAAACTTCTGGCACGAATAGAGCCGGTCTAGGACCAGTCGCGTTCCGAATGGCAGTCAAAATATCTCCTTTCGTGAGACCGGCTAGCGGATGAATCGAGTCGAGCGTTTTGCCAAACGATTCGTGAAAAATATAACAAATACGAGCACCACCGTACAACACCGTTGTTTCGATGTTTTTAGCAGTTCCGTCTATTGTCGAGCAATAGCTGCTAGCAAATTTGGTAATAATTTGTAGTAACGTTTGACTCTTGTCGCTAACGTCTTCCCCGTACGAATTCTGCAGACTTTGAAATTGAGACACCATCACGTTCACTCTCATCTGTTTTCAAAAGATATAAGTTCTATCAGATTATGTTCATTTTAGTATTGCAATATTTCTGACTATGTTTCGCGAATGCTTACTACTTTTCTACAATCCTGTTACCTTTAATTCCGGAAGGCAATCCCGAATGTGTTGCATAAGCAAACGGTTCAGCGTTTTAGCCAGATAAGGAGTTCCATTTCTGTTGGCCAAAGAAGGATATTTCCGCTGTAAAAATGCGGCCTCGTCCCTTAATGCTTCGTGAATACTTTTGTTGTTTATAATATCTTGCTGAGAACGATTCACCACCCCGATGATCCCTAGTTTTACAGGGATTACCCTGCCACATAATATATCGATAGCATCCGTTCCTGAAATGACATGCAGTATAATAAGTTTCGAAGTTCATTGCGACAAACTGAGACTTTCAGGTGATTACCAGCATCCATGAGATCTAATTTTGTTACAACTGCTAAAGTACGTCTTCCATCTGGATCCACGTCTTTGCTGAGTTTTAAACTTTCGCTGGTAGCCATGTCGGTATTCGCAGTGACCACAGCCAATATAATAGAATTAGGATTACATATATACTTCAATACGAGCTGAGATATTTGATTTTCAATATCTTCGGGTTGATCGCCAACTGGTACCTTTGTGATGCCAGGGAGATCTATAAGCGTCAAATTAACAACCGTTTTCGAATAAATCTTTAAATTGATCGGTTCCGGACAAATCCCTTTGTTAGATCCAGCCATACGGTCCGTTTCGGTTTCAATTTCTTTACATATCTGATCAAAGTCTGTATAAATTTTATTCTTGGTATGTAAAAAAACTCCCCACTCGTCCAGATCCAGTGTTCCATTTTCCGCGCTGCGATGTTCACGGTCATCTTTAGGAGTATAGACGAGTTGTAACACCAATGGACGTCGAGTAACTATTCCAATACCTCTTGGTAAAAACGATCGACCGACCAAACTTTCAATTACCGAGGATTTCCCAGAACTCTGAAAAGGAAATTATTACTTGTGTCCTATATAGAATAAGTCCTACATAAACGCTTTATAGTAGACAATTAAGAAAACAAACTGAATAGTGCAGAAGAATATTTGTTGAATATAATATTATCAATTTAACTGTGCGACTGTCTGTTTAACTGTGCGATTTTATATATAGAAAAATGAAAATTTTAATTCAGATCTTAATCACGATAGATCACATGAATTTTTACGTTACTATTAATTTAAAAATACGAACTGACCTGTGTGCCAAGTACGACGATTTGTGGTAGCTGTATAGCATCTGCTCCAACAGTATTGAATACATCTTGCAATTTGTTTATAACGGGTATCAAAGCTTCCATTGTAAAGAAATAAGTGCAAGGTAAATCGATCGAAAGACAGTTACGCGGTTCAAGCCGGTGCAAAATGTACTTCCGCTACAATTAAATACACCTGTAATTACATGCGTTTTCAGCGACACAAACAGTTGCCGCAATATATTCCGTTTTTTCACGAATGTTATACTGGCTTCTGTAGTGATTCCTGTGGTTGTAAAATTTCCGTTAAAATCACTGCAACAATTCTACAACCGCTGCTCCCAACCACCGTTTTCCTGCTCCATAGTCCACACGCGTGCGCATGTCATAATTCAACGAGCAACAGTAACGTCCATTGCGAATCGTGTGCACAACGTCGCTGAACCTTTACCGCTAAATTGCTAAAATTTTAATATGCAAATAGATATCGCAGTTTGCGTGAACTTCGCAAATGCGAGATTAATCAGTAGCACTTAGCAATTCATTTGATTATACAATAACAGTATTTACCACTGTGACCACTGACGAGCCGTAGGAGTACAAAGCAGTACAAAGTACAAATGAGTACAAACAAGTATGAACAAGTACAAATACTGACAAATACGTACATCAACGTACATAGAGTGTCATAGACGGTAAACTGTAGACCAATCACCTCATAGCCACGGATGAGACTAATAAAAGTATCATCAATATAGATCAATCTCATCCAATGTAAATATTTTTCTGTCACAGACGAGATTTATGTATTTATTTCATTTCTACCGCGAAACTCTATCAGAGAGTATCTGACTCTATATACTCTGTATACTCTGTGGTTTACGTTTCGATTTTAGGTACCTACTGGGTACCTACTTACCTATCTAACTATAAATACTTCCTAGGTTTTAGACCATATATATATATTATAGCGGACCCTCCTGATAACCAAAATCTCAATTTCTGCCTAGGATTCTCCGCGCGTATTAGTGGCTATTTCTACCGTCTGATAGCGCACGGCTATAGCCGAAGGTAGGCTGAAGGTAGAATACCGGCTGCTATATAGGTCCGTGGTATAAATGCAAATTTTACCATCTATATATTTTTTATTTATGACTCAGCAAATACGTAAAAGCTTTTGAAATTCAAACTGATTCAAACGTTTGCGTGAAACTGTCAGAAAAGCTGTGGTACTCTTGCCGTGGTATCTTCAAGTGACAAACGTAGAATGTAAGTAGTAATTTAATAATTTAAATAATAGTAAATAATTTAAATAATAAATAATTTTATAGAGAAACTATCAAAATTTTTGGATTCAATGGCTATAAGCGCATCGTTCTATCGCAACGTTTCGTTGCTGACTGAATTAGTTCCGCCCAGTGAGGAATTTAAGCAACATTTTCGTGAGGTACATTCTATTTACTAAACAAAACATATCCTGTACTTACGTATGTATACAACATATCGTGTCTCCCCGAAAAGTAATACGACTACATTTTTTAATATTTATGTTATAAAGATTTTGTAATCCTTAAAATTCCTCAAAGTAGGACCCTTGGGTGGCGATACATTTTTTTCTTTGTGTGCTCCCTGGATGGCGTTTTCTGGAATTTTTCGTAGTTCCCTCATTGAAGCCTCTTTGACGCCCTCCACGCTTTCAAATTAGCATCCTTTTAGCACATTTTTACTTTGGGAAACAAGAAGAAGTCGCTCGGAGAGAAATCAGGACTATACAGGGGTTGAGGAAGCATTGTAACATTATTTTTGACCAGATATTCACTGACCCACATGCAGGTGTGGCTGGACATGTTGTTGTGGTGAAGCACCTAGTTGGCGGTGATCTCTTTTCTCATGTGGTTAACCCTTTGTTTCACTCTTTTGGTACAAACTCATAGTGGAGACTGTCAAAGACCACAATGAGCACACTTTTGACTTGCTCATGCCTGATTTTTTCATCTTCCATCTTCTCCTATCCCTCCTTAAACATTTTTTGCTATCGCAAAACTTGAGATTTTGAGAGGCACTCATCCCCAAAGGCCTGTTGCAAAATGGAAAAGTTACAGTCCCATATTTGCCAAGTTGTAGACAAATTTTGATGGTGTATCGTTGCACAACAGAGCACCGCATTATAAGCCTATACCGTGCTCTACAAACACATCTCAGTTTTTTAATGATCTTGATTGAACAAGAGCTTGGAGACGAGTTTTTGCATGTTTATAGCTAAGACCTTCCCACACCAATTCCCCCAGGTGCATGCGCCCTGCAGTCAGGAGAGCCAGAAAAAATTTGGCCGCATTACTTCCCGGACAGACCATGCACATATATCTTGTTGTTAATTGTGTTTTTTATGTAGGGCATGTTTGACAAGCCCAACACCGCAGGTTTTTTGCATATATCTCACTATTTATTAACAATATACGACTCAAAGCGCTTCAAAAAGTTATTTGAATGGCCAGTGACGTGTAAAAAAACAGAAGCAATATACCGTAAAAATGTTAAGACATTTTTAACAGTCATATCCACAGAAAATCGTGACATCGAATTTCCAAATATACTTGTGTCTCATTTGTTCCATGCTAGTGGTAGCAAATTTACAATTATTATGTGGAAGTTGTCACAAGTGGTACTAAGGAAATATATTGTTTCTACAAGTAAGATGTTTACTATAAAAATCATGTTATTACTAACCATTATCTATAATAGTTTGTACTTATTTAATTATGTGCCTATATTTATAGGTAGTTATAATGTTATGTTTGTACCACAAATGGGAATCGAAGCAAATGTAGGAAAAAAGTTTTTGAAAAAGACATATGCACAAACATGTTGTAATATTTTTGATCAACGTCAGGCTTTATCGGAAATGGAAGAAACAGCTGAAACTTTTTTAAAGTATTATTCGCGTTCTCTACTATATATCTATGCGTTGCAACATTGCAATTAAGATTGTTTATTTATCTCATTGTTTTGCAGAGAGAAAGAACAGAAATTAAACAACGTTAAAACAGAAATTTTTGAGACTGAACGAGTAATTAAAACTATTGCCAGCGATGCTCCTGTTTATTCTTCAATTAAGAAACGCTTGGAGGATATAAATGACAAAGACGTGATACAAAGTTAATATTATACTTAACATTTTATTTTGTATAATTTCTATATTCGAATCCAGTTTTTAAATGTAACGTTCGTATATTAATTTCAGTCTGGAAGGCGAATGTACACAAATGCTTGTGTTACCTACAAAATAAAAATTCAATTTTAGAAAATGTAACAGAACTTAGTCAAAGAGTGAACGATATAGTATCGAGCACCAGTAGCGATATTCAAACATTGGATGCAAATCAATATCAAAGGATAAATTATTTGGAAATGGTTGAATTGCTTCCTTACAATATGCAAGTAAGCAGCATTCGAAAATTCTTTAACATTTACTTCATAATCTAAGGTTGCACATTAAAAGGAAATGTATTTCTCGTTTCAGACACTCCTACTGCAACTATACACAAATGAGAAATTGAATTTACATAATTTTATTCTACTATTCAATTCGATATTGATTCAGTTGTATCAGCGATTGAAATTATATTCTTTGGAGGACCTTTCAATGTGTCGATTACAGACAGAATCGAGTTGCAAGGACTTAACCGAAGCTTTAAACATATATCAAATGCATTTATCCGACGTCAAAACACTGACATCGGAAACACGTGAAAAATTACATCATATATTACAAAGAAACAACATTGTTCAAATTTATGATAATTTAGAAGTACCTCCTACCAATGTTCTTTTAATGTCAACACCACCTATGAAATTTGACACCAGTACAAACATTGAATTCGATCCACACAACCGCCTACTATTTACTCCAATGGGAGGTATAACTCGTACTATTAGAACTGTTATTATTATGTACATTGTACACGATACTATATTGACAACTACTTTTTAGCTGCACACAAGTCACTATTTTCAAGATATGAACATTTAAAGCAGAATAATTCTGCACCAAGATCAAACTTCAGAGAAAATTTGTTCGCAGCTCGCATTAATTTTGATGATTCGATATCGATAATTAATGATACACCAACGTTACATGTTCTTCCAGTTTCGAGTAAAAAGAATATGTCATCTTCGGAACAAGCTGAAAAATATTCTCGATTATTTTCTAGGCGTCCAAAAAGAAATAACACTGCAGGTTCGCAAACAATATTGAATCGTTGTAACTTTGATTTCCATCACAAAATGTTAAAAACATTTGTTTTATTTACAGCAATTGCAAACGTAATATCTTGTACCAATACAAATGCAAACTCGACTGCAATTGCAAATACAATTGATGCAATTGCAAATACAAAAGATATATCAGAACCCGATCAGAATATGTCGGAAATGTCTATGTGCAACAAGAGTATCGAATTTACTAATCCTATAAAATTGACCATCACAAAATATGATGAACCCGAAGACACGTCTGAGGTAAAAGATGTAGTGAATATGCTTCAAAGAACACCAAATGTTCTCAATATGTGCGAAACACCAACTAAAGAAATGACGAGCAACAAAACAGAAAGAACTACACAGACTCAACACAGAAGGCGTTCGATCAGCGATTTGGTTGAACGCTATAAGAAATTACTTGATCATGCGTAGTAATCGTATAAGTAATTAACTAACCAAGACATGGTAAAAATAATTGTAAGATAAGAGCATTTAAGAGTTTAATAACCACATATTTTGTATAAAATTTGTAATAAATAATTAGCATTGTATGTATATAGTCCTCTCCGGCCCCACGACTGCCCACGACCACGACCTCATCACAACCAGTGTCGCCCAGGCCCAGACCAAGAATGAGCTCCAAATGCAGTGCAGTGATGTGATTGAACCCGCCGTAGCATCCGCGGCTCGCGCATGCGCGGCAATTTCAGCCTCAGTAACGTAACTATTTCGATGAAATCGGGTAGCTTGAGCACCCCGCAGACTTTTATAATTGAAATTTATTCTTTATTTTGAGGATGGGATAGGGAAAGAGCACTGCAATAACTACGCAAAAGAATACATAATCGTCTCTCTCCATCAGTCGTCCCGCCAATAACACTGGTACATTCCCGCCAGAATAACTGCCTCAAGGCGTCAGGGCCCTGGCCGCTCGGCTGCGTCATTGTAGATACGCTACTGTGTTGGCCGCGCATGCGCGAGCCAAGGATGCCACAGCAGGTTAAGGGGGAACTATACCCTCGGATTGTAACTGGAAAGGAACTATTTATCAATGTTATCAACGTCTGTGCAAAAAAAAATTTTGGTAACATTGATAAACAATTGATAAACACGCAACTGCCTAACGAACACGAGATGGAGTTGCTTACTATTTCCATATTCTATTCAGCTCGTCGCGAATGCCGTTATACAGGGCAGATCGCTCTCTTATTAGTGCCACCGATTAGAATATCTACCTCGTCTGTGTCAGTTTTGCTATGATCCCAGTGCAGCAGCGAAATGTTGCACAATCTCGCAGCACTGATCGACAGTCCTCCTCATTAGGCGCCACCTCGTCTAAATGAACTGATCTAAAATTGGCTCTAGACTAGCTCTGCATCAGAGAGGACCTCTGTCTTCATGGGGAAATCTATGCTAATGTGAATGAAATCACGGGAATCGATTTTTTGTCCTTATACGAGCATATTTTGAGCTGCACAAAGGTTCATTTGATAGAGGAAGGTTCATCACAGGGTGGCCATCTCATCATATCAGTCAAAAAAGTCTCTTTGAGACAGGAAAATACATTGAAATCTGCGGTTATTTTTCTAGACTTTTTCTCTGCTTTGGGCACTCATATTATTAGATATAAACATAATCTTGTTACATCATGAGATGGCCACCCTGTAGTTAACCTTCCTCTACAGAATGAGTCCTCACCCAGCCCAAAATATGCTCAAATAAAGACAAAAAATCGATTCCCGCAAACCCATGTTTCCACCAAAAACCTAGTAAGATTCTAGTTCTTTTCTAGTTATTTCAGTAGGGTATAGTTCCCCCTTAAGGGGCTAGTATACCCGCGAATTGTAACTAGAAAATACCTAGAATCTTACTAGATTTTGGGTCAAAACATGGGTTTGCGCCCGGACAGTTTTTGACCTTATACAAGCATATTTTGAGCTGTGTGAGGGCTCATTTTAAGGGGCTAGTATACCCGCGAATTGTAACTAGAAAATACCTAGAATCTTACTAGATTTTGGGTCAAAACATGGGTTTGCGCCCAGACGTTGTTTGACCTTATTTGAGCAAATTGTGGGCTGTGTGAGGGCTTATTTTAAAGAGGAAGGTTTTTCCAATCGCGCCCTTCTCATTATTTTGACGAGATTATGTTTATATCTAATAATATGAGTGCCCAAAAATCTAGGAAAAAAAACCGCAGATTTCAATGCATTTTTCTGTCTCTAAAAGACTTTTTGACTTATATAATGAGAAGGGCGCGATGGGAAAAACCTTCCTCTTTAAAATGAGCCCTCACCCAGCTCAGAATATGCTCGTATAAGGTCAAACAACGTCTGGGCGCAAACCCATGTTTTGACCCAAAATCTAGTAAGATTCTAGGTATTTTCTAGTTACAATTCGCGGGTATACTAGCCCCTTAAAGAGGAAGGTTTATCCCATCGCGCTCTGGTCATGATTTTGACGAGATTATGTTTATATCTAATAATATGAGGGCCCAAAAATGTAGGAAAAAAAACCGCAGATTTCAATGCATTTTTCTGTCTCCCAAAGACTTTTTGACTTATATGATGACCAGAGCGCGATGGGATAAACCTTCCTCTTTAAAATGAGCCCTCACCCAGCTCAAAATATGCTCGTATAAGGTCAAAAACTGTCCGGGCGCACATTAGCAGAATTTTCCCCATATTACGCTCATCAAGACAGAGTCCAGAGCAAGCTAGAGCCACATTTAGTTCAGCCAGTTTAGACGAGATGGCTCCCAGTCAGGAGGACTAATGCGCTACTGTACCGTAACATTGAAAGTACAAAGTCTGCTTGGGAGGATTTGAAGGGATTATATGTATAAATGATTTGTATGGAAAAAAACTATGTGTATACAGTGTAACAGGTGTATAAAACACCTATCACTCTAAATAAAGTAACCTCGTAACCTTGTAATATGGAAATAGCAAGCAACGCCATCTCGTGTACATCAGACAGTGCGTGTTTCTTAGTGTTACCAAACTCTTTTTTTGCACAGACGTTGGCCATACTGATTTTCTAGTTGCAAATCGAGGGTATACTACCCCCTTAATGGTTAATGGTTTATTCTTTACCCTGTGTTAGCTACAGAGATGGCGTTGGAGAGCCACAGCTCTATTTGCCCAAAGCAAGCTTGTCAGTCTTACAAAAAGTATTTCTTACTTACTATGATTTACATATTTTTAATAATATCTTTCTTCTTTTAAATCGGTTAACTCGCGACTAGTTTCTTAATTATATCATATTTACATAGGTAACTTAATATTAGGGATACTACTGTGGTACAGTTATATTGCTTTTCCTAGTTGGATCAGGAAAGCAGCTATTGATCTTAAAATAGTATCATCTTTTTTACAAAGAATCTTTAAAATATCCTCATTCTGGGCGATATCTTTCCTGTCGAAAAGTCTTAAAAGCTTTCCTCTTTTCTCCTCGTATAGCGGGCAGTTCCATATGTAGTGGTCTATATCTTCTGTTTCATGTCCACAGGCGCATTGTGAGTTAGTGATGTAATTTTTCCTATGGAGAGAGGCTGCTAAATTGTAGTGATTGGATCTAATTCTACTGAGTATATTGATGGAGCGTCTTTCTATATTTTTTATCGATTCAAACCAGGGTCTTCTATTGCCAATATTGTTGCCCAGCGTTTCAAAATATTTTTTTCCCTTGTGTGTACCTTCCCTTAAGTGTTTATGGTCTGACTCTTGCCATTTTTTATCCTTGGTATGATTAATTAAATCATTAATAGGGATCTTGATATCCTCGTCATGTTCGTACTCCGTTCTTTCCTTTGCTAACTGGTCCGCTCTTTCATTACCTTCAATACCCATATGGGCAGGTATCCATGCAAATAAGACTCTTTTGAGGCCATTCACGTTAAATTTGTTAGCTTGTTTGGCAATCATTTTAATCCATGGGTTGATAGTCTTATCTGTTGAAATGTTTAATAGTCCCGACAGAGCACTCTCCGAGTCTGTTAGGATAATTATTTTTTCATCATCCTTTAGGTGTTTTTCCTCTGCTATTTTAATTGCTTTGCTAATTGCAATGCACTCGGTGGTATAGATAGTGGCAATTTTGTTGATGCTAAGCCCCTCTTCTTCCCATTGGTTGTCCTTTTTAGTAACAATACCCGCACCATTTGATGTGCTATTTTCTTTTTTTGAGCCATCCGTATACATAAGAATTGGATTATATTCGGTGATCCCAAGGTGTTCTTTAATCATATTTATGAGAACTGTGTCACTGATATGGCAGTATTTCCTTACATGGCCAGACTGCAGCTCGATCAGGTCCTTCCAGTTAATTTCTTTTAGAGATTTTAGTTCTTTTTCATCTTCCCCTGTGTCAGATTTCCATATGGTATCTTCTATCGATTTTGTTTCCAACCATGCTTTATTTAGGACAATGTCTTCCTCGTGATGTATGCCTGTTCCTTCATAGTTGATTATTTGGTTATTAATATAGTCCATAACCTTGCTGGTGTTCTTCGCTCTATGTTTTATGATATAATTCTCTGCTAGTAGGTTAACTCTTTCCTCAAAATTCATTATTCCGGACTCAACTGCCATAACGTTGGTTGGGGTAGAGTTTCTATAGCCCATAGCTATTCTGATTCCCTCATTCTGAATTTTCTGGAATCTTCCTATCGATTTGTTCGAAGGGCTGTAGTAGGTTATTACTGCATACTCTAGGACGGATCTTACAAGACTCTTATATAAATGTAGCATAATACTTGGGGTAGCACCGTTTTTTATATGAGCTATGTATCTTAGCATGTTAAGTCTTTTCTTTGCCTTATTCTCTATCTCTTTAACTTGGAGGTTGAATTTTAGTTTATTATCTATTATTATGCCTAAAAATTTGGCATTGTCAGATTCTTCGATGGTACAATCTCCCAGTTTCACCGAAAGCTTCTTATTTCGATTTGCGTGTTTACTAAAGTATAAGATTTGGGTTTTTTCTCTGGATATCCCCAGATGTATCTCCTTCAATTTATCTGAAAGAGTATGTATTACTTTCAAGGTTTTGTGTTCGGCTTCATTTATATTGTTGCATGTGGTTATAATAGCAATATCATCTGCATATTGCAGAATTTCACACTCCTCTTCTTCTATTCTCAGGCCTAGTTCTCTTGTATATACAGTCGGTCACGAAAATATTCGGACATCACTATAGTTTTGACTATTATAGTCCGTACTTCATAAATTTATGCAATAAGAACAAAAAGAGGTTTCACGTATGTTACTATGCAGTGTGTAGTTAACATAAACATAAGAGATATTTATTTACGATAAGTGATTATATAAATAATAAAAGAAAAATGGAAAGTACGCTCATTTTCATGTCACGAAAATATTCGGACACCATCGAAACTAAGTTTATGACACTATATATAAATCTTGTTTTTATAAATTAATATATTGTTGGATATCCCATATGTTTTATGACGTGCCGTAATCGCGTTGGCATATTACAAATTATTCTATTTAAATAATCTTGCCCAATACGTAGCCATTCTTCTTGCAGACGTCTTTTTAGTTCGTCCTTTGTATTTATGGGTGTTGTTTGAATTCGGCGATCTGATTCATCCCATAAATTTTCAATGGGATTCAAATCTGGCGATTACGGTGGTGGTTGGAGAACATTCTTGCAAGTGTAGAATAAGAATTCTTGCACAATACGCGATTTGTGCTTTCGGTCGTTATCCTGATAAAATTTTATCCCACTTTGAAGTCCCATATTATCAGCACTTTTTTAAAAATTATTTTGCAAAATGTGCAGATACCTATTTTTATCGAGGATGTCGTCGATAAAAACCAATTCACCTACTCCATGGGCCGAAATACAGCCCCACACCATCACAGACCCATCCCACCGTGTTTCACAGTCAGCTGCAAATGTCTCGGATTTAATTCTTCTTTCGATTTCCGCTATACCCTAATTCTTCCATCGCTTCCATAAATATTAAATTTGGACTCGTCCGCGAAAATTACGTCTTCCCACCACTGACTTTCTTTTGAAATATAGTTTTTTGCAAAATTCAGTCTCTTCATCCTGTTTTTCGCGTTAATATACGGCTTTTTTCGAGCTATTCTTCCATTGTAGCCCTCTGATCGTAACACTCTACTTATGCTTTTCGAATGCACTGATATTCCACGGTCATTATTTAATTCAGCTACTAACTTTGGAGCACTTATACGAGGATCACATTTGATTCTCCTAATTATGGAGCTTTTATCACGAGTATTGAGGATCGGTTTGCGTCCGCTTTGAGGGATAGATTCAATTCAATTCTATCTTCATTCTTGTAACGTCGCACAATATCCCATACTGTGCTCTTACTAATATTTAATAAATCTGCAATTTTGCGAATCGATTTCCCCTTTTCCCGATGAAAAATTACTAATTGTCGCATATCAAACGACGTGTTCTTACTTTTCCGACCCATTTCGCACAAATTTTGAGCAAGACTGACAAATATTCGATCTCTAACATACTCTATACATGGTATGAATGATATGTTTACAAACATTGGCTCAGTCAGTTCCTGGAACCTGGAAACTTGAGAAGTACAGCAAGTGTCCGAATATTTTCGTGACATGAAAATGAGCGTACTTTCCATTTTTCTTTCATTATTTATGTAATCACTTATCGTAAATAAATATCTCTTATGTTTATGTTAACTACACACTGCATAGTAACATACATGAAACTTGTTTTTGTTCTTATTCCATAAATTTATGAAGTACGGACTATAATAGTCAAAACTATAGTGGTGTCCGAATATTTTCGTGGCCGACTGTATGTTATATAAAATGGGGCTAAGAATGGAACCCTGTGGAAGACCAATCAGGCAGTCCTTAGTCACGTCTGGCTCGTATTCCCTATTGAATGTGCTTTTTCTGTTCTTTAGCCATTTCTTAATATAATTATATATTTTTATTGGGCATTCTATCCTTTTTAGAATACTTAGGAGTGTTTTATGGTCAACATTGTCGTAAGCTGCTTTTACATCTATCAGAATCACCGCAGTTTCCTTATTTTCTCCTTTATTCCTCCTTATAATTGACATGATGGAAGCCAGGTTGTCTACCGTGCCTCTGCCTTTCCTGAAGCCGTTTTGAGACTCGTGTATCAATTTTTGGTTTTCTATCCAGTCGGTAAGCCTGTTTGTCACAATTCTTTCACATATCTTCCCCACACAGCTGGTCATAGCTATTGGTCTAACGGAATTTTTGCCTATTTTATCTATAAACACGACTTTAGCCGTTTTCCACTGTTGGGGGATATCTTCATTGCTGGACTAAATCTTTTGAAAGATGTTTAGTAATTCCTGCTTGGCTTCAGCAGGTAGATTTTTAATTATATTATAATCCAGGTTGTCTATGCCTGGAGCCGACTTGCTATTAGATCTGAGAATACTATGCATCATTTCATCCTGTGTGATGTCACTGTTCCATGTGTCAGGTACATTTCTGATGGTGGGTTCGTGTAGATTTGGCGCTGTTCGGTTTTGCCTACCTGGTACCTCTACTTCGACGTCTGGGCAACGTTGCTGATCTATGTTATCTGGTCTTTTGGAGAGCTCTTTTATTGCTTTTTCTTCAAGCTGGTTTCTGATTTCGGGCGGTTGTCTATTTCCTTTCTGTTTAACAAATCCATGTTGCAATCTTTTAATTTTGCTCCATAATTCTCCTGTGGGGGTTCTGTTATTTATTGACTCAGCAAATTCAAGCCATTTATCGTACTTCTTGGACTTGATTAGTATTTTTAGGTCAGTTTCCTCCTTTTTCAATGTGTTCCAGTTGTCTAGAGATGGGTTTCTACAGAATTTATTGGCAGCCTTTCTCAAACTTTTTCTTTTTTCCCAACAGGTCTTGTCCCACCAAGGAGGGCTCCTCTTGTTGTTGCTTTCATAATTTGGGGAGTTCCTTTTTGGAACTCGTTCGTTTGGGTTAGCTCTGGTATTCAAGTGGGGATTGGTTCTGTATTCCTCGTTGTTAGGGTTATTCATACTGCTACTTTTGTCTTGAGTAATCATAATAGATTCCTTAACTATGGTTTCAAACCTATTATATCTTTCCTAGATTGGTAGGAGGGCAATTTCTTCATTGTTTTCAGCTTCATTGGTAAGGGAAGATCTCAATTTAGTCTCCGTTATTCTCCTAAATTTTTGCCAGTCCATTGTAGTGTCATTATATAGTTTTCTGCCAGTTTTCTTTTTGTTGCAGAGACTAATGCTTTCATACAGTGTCAGTTCCATGATGGAATGGTCCGAACCCCATTGTTCGCCAGTATTTTTGTATTGACTTTTTGCTATTAAGTTCATGGTTGCTATGAACAAGTCAATGTTGGACGGGTTTGTCCTTTCGTCTCCGAGTCTGGATATAGTGTCCACGTTGACAATAAATAGGTCTGAGTCCATTAGGGCCTCTTGTAGAATCCGCCTTTCCTTATTTGTGCTACAGCAGTTCCACAGAGTGTTCTTAGCATTGTAATCACCTAAGAATAAAGTGTCGATATTCCTTCTTTTGCAATTAAAAAAATTGATCCAGTTTTGTTTGGTCCAACTAAGTCCTGGTTTTCTGTAGGATACGATGATGTCTATTTCCTTCTCGGCGCTGTGCAGAATGATGGAGATAGATTCTGCTTCCTTCATTTCATGATTTGTTATGTTATTTAACGAGTGTTTAATATTATTCTTGATTATTACGCATACACATCCTCCTTGGAGGTTATTCTCTCTGTCATTTCGAAAAATATTATAACCTTTAATATTAAAGGAATTAAGTTTGTGTGTTAGCCATGTTTCGGTTATGCATAGGATATCAAATTCCTCTGCAAGAATTTTGATATCGTTAAGTTTGTTTCTTATGCTTCTCGCATTCCATAATCCTATTCTGATAGAATTGGTATTCATTTGTGTCAAATGGATAGTATGTTAGATGTAAGTGTAATAGTAACTTTTTCTGTTGTCAGTGCTGCAAGACCTGTTTAGGGGTCTCCATTTCTAATTCATAAGAAGATGACTTTGCTTCTGGCTCTTTGTTTTGATACATTATTATCCCATTCTGGGAAGGGCTGAAGTCTAGTATCATTGATTCTTCTTCTTCCCCGGTAAAACTACTGTAGAAGGTTTGAATAGATGAGGACTTGGAGGGCTGGTCCTCGCATTCCTCACCGTGGATTTGCATTCTTGCTTCCCCCAATTTGTAACTTTCTCTTACTCTTTTTCTAATCAGTTCTATTTCCTCCCCTTTGGAGATCTTCCTCTTGTTTTTTTTTCTGGAACAACAGGGGTGTGGTCCTGATGTTGTTTTCTGTTAGAGATCATTTCATTGGTTTCATACTTCCTATGGTACCTTGATTGCTTCATCTTCTTTTCTAATTTCTCTTCGAGGTTTTGTTGTTGAATAATATGTATCAATTGATCTAAGAGTTCTTCTTCAGACAAAGAATTTATTAACTCTGATTCAACTCTAAGCTGATTCCCTGTTCTAAGTGAACCTTGTGTGGGTTCTACATTGAGAGGGTTGTAGCTTTTGCGGCTGTTACTGTGGAGATTCGCAGTCATGTTATTGGGGCTGTGATTCTTCCTTGTGTATGTCTGTTCCTGTACGCCTAGACAGTATTTAGTTTCATCAGTCTTGTCATGAAGTATTTCAAAGCGGTTGTTACAACTATTCGACCATCGTCGGTCGACAGTTTTTCCTCTATTGGTGTGGTTTCTGGCATTGACATTGTCAGTGCTCCTATTTTTGCCAACCTGGGTGAATTTGTTTGGGCATTGTTTAGTGGCCACTGCAGCCCAGCTGTGTTTGTTTAGTCTCTGTGTTGCATTGTGATTATGTGTTAGATTGTCTCTTCTAATGTTGCTAAACTCTTTTTCTATTGGTCCTGTGATGGATTCCCAGTAGTCTACTCTATTTTGGGGTTTAAGAGGTGGATATTCAGGGTACTGGCGGGTTCGGAGGTTGAACATCCGCGGATCATGAGCGTAAACTTCTTCCTCCCGTGCTCCATAGTTGTCTTCCTGTTGTTGGTGCGAAATATAGTCTTCTGAGTGGAGTGGATCATCTTGCCAGTAGGCATGGGCCTTCTCTCTTGCTACTTTATAAGAAATGTTCTTATAGGCCATGATTTTTTTAATAAATCTTTCTTTCTGCTTTAACTTACAGTTTTTGGATGTACTGATATGATTCTCTCCGCAGTTCAGGCATTTGGGATTTTTCTTGCAGCTCCCGTGGAACTCTTCTGTGCAGATAAAGCACCTTCTTATCTGGCTCCTACATTTTGTTTGGGTGTGACCAAACCTCAGGCATTTGAAGCATTGCTTAACTGATTCTACGAAAGGTTCAATCCTAATCCAAACATGGCCGAAGCCTATTAGTAATTTAGTCGGTAAGGAGTCGCCTTGGAATTTAATAAGTATCGACTTACTTTCTTCCCAAGTGGTTTCATTGTCTGTTACCTTCCTTTTTTTAGTCGTTCTAGAGTGAATTTCCCCTGGTTGGGGGCTAATTGAGCTAGTAGATCCTCAATTGACTCCTCCCACTCGGTGATGACTCCCTTTCTGTATCTAAGCCTATATGGGATTGAAGTATTCATGCTGCTTTCTTCTAGTGAGCCCTTCCTTAGCATCTTATTGGCATCGTTTCTATTTCTTGTTGACATTTCCGCCCTGGAGAAGCCGGTCATCTTTATAGATTCCAGGTTTACTCCTGTGCTAGTTATATATCTATAAATTTTTATGAGATTATATTTCTTTGTTTTGGTTATGGCATGATTTTTTAATGAAATAGAGACAATGTAATTGCCACTGTTTGTGTCTTCTTCATATAGATCTATCTTGTCTCTGTTAATGGCAGTGTTGTTTACTACATTGCCTGGAGTGTTTTTGGTTTTATTAGCTATAGTAGAGTCATGTTTTACATCTAAGTTTGTTTGAGTAGGCGTATCACAGTTTACCTTTGTACTATCGTTAGTTTCCTTACTAGCAAAATTTATATTTGCATCCTTTCCCATCATTAAATTATTAATTATTGCACTTTTATGGGTTGGATTAACCAACTCTGTTTCTTGCAC
Organism: Lasioglossum oenotherae; assembly: GCA_028455765.1. Classification (NCBI taxonomy): domain Eukaryota; kingdom Metazoa; phylum Arthropoda; class Insecta; order Hymenoptera; family Halictidae; genus Lasioglossum; species Lasioglossum oenotherae. The sequence continues at coordinate 24,813,445 of CM052279.1, read as the reverse complement.
CGTCTCCATGGCCTGATCTTCCATTGGGCAAATTTGTACTTTGTTAATTTGATTGGTCTCTTTCTCAGGTGGATCCATCTTGGACATTGCTATTGGGTCTTACGTATCTGGTTATCTTATATGTCTATGAACTTACTTGTGTCCCGCCAGATGGCGGGATGGTTTACCGCCTTTTTCGCGGGTCAGGAGTATAGGTTATATCTTTTACTACGAGATATCTCCTTACCTCCTTCTGCTATCTTCGCACTTTATATAATGGAAACACTGACTCAAACCACCCCTCAGTGTGACATAAACAGTTTTTCAAATAAATCTATCTCCACTTTGTAATATCTCCTAATATACCTGCACACCGCACACACAACTTTACGCCTAGAGCGCGCCATTCCACCAGGGGTATCAAATAGTACCGCCACAGCAGGTTCAATCACATCACTGAGTCTATCTCTATATGTATCAATATGTATATAGGTCTATGGTTTTACATAGAAATCAGGCTGAACATATTGTCGGCAGTGAGATTTTGTTTGTATCTTGTTTCGAGGTTATGCCATTTGTAGAGCGTTATAATTACGAGAAACGAATGTATCAGTGTATTTAAAATGAACTATGAACCAAGAGTTATAAAGATATTGTTAAATTAATCAAATTCCAGTACATAATATAATATGAAGTTAGTAAAGCCAAATTGGGTTACACACGATGGTTTGTATATATATTTCATTCAAGATTCAAGTACACATATTTCGAACTTTACACTTACAATATATGAATTAAAAAATTAAATTATACCCTAGGCTATCCAATATTTTCTGTGGATATACATCCAGATGGAAAAAGATTTGCTACGGGTGGTCAAGGTATTACTGTCTTCCATTTATGTTATATTTTTCCTGGATATCCGGGTTTACTGTTTTCGTTTATTCGAAACATGATACATAGCTATTCATATTATCATTCTAGGAGGTGATTCCGGGAGGGTTGTCATATGGAATATGGAACCAGTAGTTAATGAAATTGCAGAATTAGATGAGAATATTCCAAAAATGTTGTGTCAATTAGATAATCATCTTGGTACAAATAATATTGATATATATATATTTATTTAATTTCTATGTTTAAGATTCGAATTGCACATTTTATTGCAATATATAAAAATTTGTTATTTTTATTTTATAGCATGTGTCAACTGTGTTAGATGGAGCAATAATGGATTATTGGCATCAGGTGGAGTAGATAAACTCATTATGATCTGGAGGTTGTCAGGTGGAGTTGGCGGCAGTTCTATGTTTGGTGGAAAGTCCAGCGTAGAAACATGGCGTTGCATAGCTACTTTACGTTCTCATGAAGCAGACGTATTGGATCTCGCATGGGCACCACATAGTCCATGGTTGGCTTCTGCCTCAGTGGACAATAGCGTAATTGTATGGGACGCATCGAAGTTTCCAGCCATTGTGGCTGTGTTGAAAGGTCATAAAGGATTCGTGAAAGGGATTACTTGGGATCCTGTTGGGAAATATTTAGCTTCTCAATCTGATGACAAAACGTTACGCGTATGGCGTACTACTGATTGGACAGAAGCAGCTCTGATATCCGAACCGTTCGATGAATGCGGTGGAACCACTCATGTTTTAAGACTTTCCTGGAGTCCCGATGGTCAATATTTAGTGTCAGCTCATGCCATGAATGGCGGTGGCCCAACTGCCCAAATAATCGAAAGAGATGGATGGACCCAAGACAAAGATTTTGTCGGACATAGAAAAGCTGTTACGTGCGTGGTATGTAATGTAATAATTGTCGCGATCTAGCTCCTTGAGGATCTTCACTCTGCTCGGAACAGGAACTAGATCGCGACTTTACTGTAACTAGCAATAAAAAAAATTTACAGAGATTATAATTTATTCAATGATATATTCTTCTCTTATTTTAGAGGTTTAATGGAAATATCTTACAAAAAAAGCAACCTGGATCTTCTAAACCTCAACAGTACTGTTGCGTTGCTATAGGATCTCGTGACCGTTCTCTCTCTGTATGGTTAACGTCCTTAAAAAGGCCTTTAGTAGTGATACACGAATTATTTACGCACTCGGTATTAGATGCTAGTTGGTCACCGTGTGGTCTACGCCTAGCAGCTTGTTCTTGGGACGGATCTGTTGTACTTATCGAGTTTACTCAACAGGAATTGGGTCAACCATTAGACCCTGCTGAACAAGTAATCGTTCAACTTGTGAATTATTAAATTATTTACTATACGTTATAGTTTATATTATAATATGTTAATAGGCTGCATACTAGGTTTTATTTCATTGCAGAGTAGTCTCCATGAACGTTTGTATGGTAAACCTTTGGTTCAAGGAAGTTGTACGGTAATGGAGGCACCGGAACTTCTCAATTTGAAGACAACTTCACCAACGCAAACAACTCAAACGCAAACGTCAACAAGTATAAATTCAGTACAGCCACCGACTACTACGCCTACAACTCCCGCGAAAGGTCCAATTAATAAACAAATCGAAACAAGGACGTCCGATGGTAAAAGGCGGATAACGCCAATGTTTATACCACCGCCATCAGACACAATGTTCGTTGATATAAGTAACTTATAATAATCTTGGAACATTCTTAATATTACAACGATTCTGTTTGTATATTAGGGACTCGTCGATTACTAGATTGGGGACGCCAACATTTACCAGTCAAGTCAAAAGTTCGATCGTTATAGAGAAGCGAAACGATGTTGTAGCGCCCAATGTTACTGCTTCAGTGAATTCGACCAATACTAATAGTCCAACGTCTACATTGACTTTGAAACGACGCGAACAAACTACACCGAAACTACATCACGCGGCACCTACTAAAAAGCCAAAAATCACATCTGAAAGAAGTATAAATCAAATTTTACTTCCGCCGTTGAAGCCATCCAGTTCCTTGTCTCAACAGGCTGGCCACTATGCCGTGACCGTAACCAATAGCCAAGGTTTAGCTCATTTACAAGTGTTCAAGGGTACAGATTCTGAACCAACTTGGGATTTATATTTAGGATACAGTGCTGTAGCCCTAGCAGCTTCGCCAGCGGTTATAGCACTTGGTTTAGAAGATGGAAGTCTTCATACGTTTCATCCTGCGAAAGGATGTCGACCAGCACCTCCTCTGGCTCCGCCCGCACCACTTGCAAAAGTCCATGCAGTTGGGAATGCGGTAATAGTATCTTTACTATTAACTATATAGAGATCGCGGTTTTGAACGTGTACACGTGGTACGTGAACCGTGTAGTACGAATTTAAGGATCCGTGAATACGGATCCATGGACACTGTACACGAGTCGAAAAAGAATTCGACCGGAAAACAACAACGCATCAGTTGTCGGACTCGAATGTGCCGAACGGATCCGTATTCGCAGATCCGTGTACACGGATCCTTAAATTCGTACTACACGGTTCACGTACCATGTGTATTTATATGTATACACGTGAAACAGTGATCTCTACTATTAACCCAAATACTTTTTTTTTCGTTTTATTTTGGATAAATGGATGACAATTGTATATCGAGTACCTATATCTTCAGGTAATGGTGATTTCAAGTTGCGGAGCGGTTCGTGTGTGGGAAATAGGATACTCGTGTAGAATGATAGTTTCCACTTCTGCTGCACACTTGGCAGTACCAGGCACCTCTTTGTTATCGTGCACCTTATACAATGGAATGCCTCATTTAGCTTTTACCAATGCCAGAGCATACATATATCATAAAGAAATGGGTACGTAGATCGAATGGATGTCTGTAACTCATTTGTGAGAACGATCGACACCCAAATATATGTAGTATCTTGTAGCAAACAATTACAATGATTATATTTAGGTACGTGGTTATTAATTGGCGACAGTCAAGATCCTATATGGCGCTGGGCGTCATTTAATGCGTCCAGTACATCCGGAAGTAGAGCACCCAGGGGACCTCTCTCTTCTTTACAAGAAGGATTATTGAGAACAGCTGGAAATACTTTACCTAATCCAAGATTACCCCATAGCGCTCCCAGTGTAGTATCTTATTTAGAACAACAAATGCTGGCTTCCAGAGCACTTGGAAGCGCACAGGAATATGTACATTGGCTCATAGCTTTAGTGTCCTTTTTGTTGACTCAAGGTGGATAAGAATATTTAATTTATATTTTATATTTACCGCGATCGTATTTTGCAATCTTACATTTCTTCCAGATGGATTAGAGAAACGTTTGAGGTTAATTTTGGATGATCTTTTGGGTCCGAGTCACACGTCAGCTTCCAAAAGTGTATGGGATCCTTTGATACTGGTATTGGTTCAAGTGTCTGTTACATCGTATTATATATAGTATTGTATTATACATAAGGTTGGGTATTGTTAATACATTATTCAATTTGTACAGGGAATGAAGAAGCATAAACTTTTAGAAGATGTATTGTCTGTTGTTGGTGGACATCTTCGTTGGCAAAGGTTGTATCTCGAATACACGGAACAGTTAACTGCGCTAAAACCTCAAATGATTTGAAAAAGACTCGATCGAACTGTAACTGCGATATGATACGTGAAATTTCCATTGTAATTATACATACACTACTGTGCAAAAGAAAGAAGCACTCAGTATAATTATAAGATATAATGACAAATAATATCTTTATGTAGAAATTGTAATGTATAATGATTGATTTATTGCATTTAAAGTATTGGATAATCCGCAATAACACATTCTCAGAACTATTCAATTAAACAGTGGAATCCTTTTTCAAAACTTACTGTGTTCTTGTTTGATTGTTTATGCTTTTCTATTAGATATGACCGGGTGCTTCTTTCTTTTGCACAACAGTGTACATATATTATACATCATGACACCAATATGATGTTACTCGATTTTTTTATTAATTTAATGTTACAAATTAACTAAGATGTAATATAAAAAGCCACTTTTAAACATTTTTTTCAGTTCCTAAAAAGCGTAGAATATTCTAACATTATTTAAGAAACGTTTTGGATTTCTTGTACATTTTAAAAGCACATCGTTATAAAGAAATAAAATTGTACAGTTTTTTATATCGTTTATGTCATAGGCATAAGTAAAGTAAACTAAACTAATAAAAATCAAATTTTCTACTGAAAAGTCTCGTGGAAAATCCTCTGACAAGCTTGAAACAGTGTAAAATCAAGATGATTGTGTACGCCATGACGTACAGAGGACAAATAAAGAAATTAATTGACAAAAATTTTAACAATTTTATATTATTTCCATACAGTATCATTGGAACAAAATTATTATAATTGATTTATCTGCAATGCAACATCAGTAAGTATTATCACAATGTCTCATAAGGTATGATGCACTGCAAAAAACTATCAGCATTAATAAGAATGCATTTCCGAAACTTGTACCTCAATTGTGCCTATAATTATAAAAATGATTTGAGACATATATTTCTTGTTTCGAGATATTTAAAGGAAAAGAATTCCATAGAATGTTAAAATAACAAGCACTATCTAACGGTTCATTTTTGACAATATCGTAAAAATTACATTGAATTAATTTTCTTTAAAATAATGTGATGTGAAATAACTAATGAACTCATTTTTTTTTAATTTTGACTTAGACCACTTTCATAATTATGGGCACAATTATATTCATCGATAAGGAGGAAAACGTGTATAACAACGCGCAAATCTATGGTAAACAATTGAAAAATACAATTATAAAAAGTAAGAGTAGTAAATCTGACAAAATATCCTGCAAATTCGAAAAATTATTCACCATATGATCAGCAGCATACCTAATTTTGATTTTGATATTAATTTTGCTCTATGTATGTATACCGTTTCTTTTCTACCGTAAGAGTTCTAATTATAAATGCAGCTATTTATTTGTCTTTCAATTGACACTGTAATTCAGATAAAAACCTATTTTTACGAAGCATTGTAGAAGAATACTACTTTCACATATGCATGTAAATTATCTATATATACAATATACATAAAGAACACGACATACTAACACAATGACAGATTTGCATAAAGCATCCATCTAAGCGGGTATACATATAAAAGATCAAATGCTAAGACAAGTGCATAGAATATTTCAAATAGTGTGCATGAATATAAATATCCAATTAAAAAATGTTAGCGTTCACTTTTTCACAAGATGTGAACATTCAGTTATTCTACATTCTCTAAAATGAACTATTTTTTAAAATATTCGTAACTAAACAACATTATATTATATTATATTATTATTATATTATATTATATAGTTGTACTTTCTTTAAATGCTTGTCACAGAATTTATAATATATAAACTTGAACTTGCGACGTAAGTAAATACATAGGAAAATCGTGTTAAGTACAGAAGTCTATAAATTTATATTTTATAATAAAATAGTAAAAGATGCCAGTTAAATTTGTGTAAATAGGATATGTAACCGTATTAATGTAGGCAGAATGCATTACGATATCTTTCCATTTTTCTTCTAAATGATGTAAAAAACTTCAAGTATAGGAACTACTATTGTAAAACTAATTGAAAGTTCATTTCGCACGACCAATTTCTTTACTTGTAACTATTGTCTGAACAAACTAGTTAATATATTGGAATCGATCGAATAACATTTTAAATATTTACTGGAGCAAAACGTTGTTATTATTATTATTAATATATGAAGCTAAATATTTTTATTATCTTCAATTAAAGCAACCGTGTGTTAGAAATTTCGATCTGTTCAAGTCCAACGAATGGCATCATTAAGAACCATTTTACATATATCGAAAAAATTTCAACAGAAATGCTATCCGTAGTCGACTACTATTCTTCTAATTATCCGAATTCCTCTGATAGTACAAAAATCACATTTTTTAATACCACATCGTTACAACAGGCGTCTATGAAGTACATTATCATCGTGTACAGTAAGTTCAACAAATGCTCAATTCAAATAACATTTTTGTACCTTCGGTAATCATGTTCAATCCTGACATTTATATAACTCTTAAATGAATCCATTCAAACACAAATATGTAATTTATGCTCTACATATTGTGCGTTATACATGTATATTCCACATCATAGCACATACAATAAATTATGTGCGTCTAATCAACACGTACAATTCTTTCAATCTGATAACAAGCTATGACTAGTATCGTATATGTATATGCAATGCAGGCCACAATGTTACTTACAACATTATCCATTGCCATAAGCTTTGCTATTGCAATAAACTCCATATCAATATCATTGATATATAATATAATTAATGAAATTTAAGCAGTCATGTGTATGTATACACATAAGTATATACACATAAAAATCGTATTGTTTGAATTTTAATAATACTGTATTTTTAACAGTTAGACCTTCTCAAATCCTAACTATACGAGCGTGTATCTTCTTATAGAAAAAGAATTAATCGCTATCCATTATAGCAGACTCCTTTAATTCTGATTCGTCGACATAATGACTCTTCGAATTTCTTTCCTCGGTAGACTTTACACACTAAAAAAGTGCTAGTACTTACAAAGTATAAAAATATTGAACCGATTTAGAAAACCAGTGTACTCACATCTTCGACTCGTATTCGTGGTGCAGATATCTGTTCAGGGGAATGCCACGGTTTACAGGTTGGGTTATTTAATAACTTCCAATTAGGGTAGGCCACAGAAGCTTTATGTAACTTTTTAACCATCTAAAACAGAAATAGGGATTACAGAGTTTGCCATCCAAGCAAAAATCTTACTTTCTTTAGAATCAAACAGACAACGTACAGACCTTGGGCGCGAATATTTGTGTAACTTTATTGACTAGCCAAACTGGTAGTTTCCCATGTGGATCAGTGTGAGATACATATCCCAATTCAGAACCATCTCCATTTCGTGACGGTCTGACAATGTATCCTTAAATTAAGAACATCAACAGCATAGAATTGCATAAAATCTAATTCGATAATTTCAATTTGATCATTATTACTAGACTGCAGATCTTTATGCATTTATGAAAAAATTGATTGGGTGAGATATAAACCAGTAAAATATTTTAAAAATTCAATAATGTTCTAATGTTTCTTTTAAGATAATAAAGTCGTTAAGGGATGAAATTTTTATGTTATTCCTGCTTCTTACAATCAATGCAAAACATTTTTATGTTGCATAAAGATCTGCAGTCTAATTATTACGAATTACAGTACCTGTAAGATAAGATGTTGCTCTTACGTATTGTTTTCTCGGTGGATAATCTTTATGGAAAACGGAATGATTTAGAATTAATTGTTCTAAACCAGTATCGAGCCAAGACCTTTGTAGTACAAAATCTCTGTTTTTTAACGGAGATGGACAAGACACTAATTGGAACATATACCGATTTTTATTTAACGCAATTACAAATAATACCGCTACAAATACATTAAAGACAAAATGCTTACTGGAATAGTAACCAATATCGTTATTTGGATTAAAAAAGCCTATATCTTTCGATTCGATCATATGGGTATCCCAAACTTTTCTATACTCCGGATCATGCAATACGTCGTATAATGTCTCTGGCAAAACATCGGCAAAACGAGTTCTAATCTATAAAATAATTTCTCATCAATGCTATATACCAATGTAAATCCATATCAAGAATCTAAATGTGAATCGCTATTAAACATGTACGTACTTTCACCATTCTGAAACTAATTCCTGGCACAGATTTTGTCCAAACTGACAAATCAGGTTTATTGTAATCCAACCTCCAGTCATTATTATCATCGTATAGTCGTTTCAATTTCTCGAAATCCTTATCTTCGGCAATTTTAACAATTCCAATATCCATTTTATATGTATGTACTATCTATGAAACGTTCGACGTAATAATTAAAAAACATAATTACAAAAAAAGAAAATAAGTATTTCAATTACCTGATGCACCTAAAGTTTACAGCATACTCATAAAAAATTTAAATACACTTAATTCTGTTATGCAATAGGCCTTATACTTATGCCGAAGTAACCTTTGGACAGTCTTATGCATTGTTGCGCTTTTGGGATAATTATTAATTGTATAATCCATGAAGTTCGTTCATGCTAAACAGATATTGAACCAATTATTAATTAAATCTATGTAAACGCTGTTGTTTATAACATTGAAATATTTGTATATAGTGAAAATATAATAAAACAGGAACTGTGTTTTTTCTTATTCTAATTAGTGTTAGAAAATGTTTATATATAAGTACTTTTGTATAGCTAAATACATAATGCCAATAATTGAAAAATATTTAGATCTCAATGAACTAAATATGTACTTAAATATATACCATGGAAATGTTACGATATAACCTTCGAATGAATTGAAAACATAAATAATGAAAAATTTAAAAAAACAGACTCTCTAAAAGTATTGATAATTATACAATGAACCAAGAGTAAGGTCAAAATAAGAATTTAAACAGCCCGCATAAACACAGCTACGAAATATGTACGTGTATGATTTCTTAATAAAAACAAAATAACCTTTCCCCATACAGCATACGGTATGTACATATTCAAGTAAAGTACCTTTTTCTTGTTCGAATAGTTCGAATATATAATTATTCTGCTCGCCACAAAAGTGCATTTCTACGGGATAGAGACAAATCATATCACATATTCCACTTTCGGATAGGGTTAAAATTTTCCATATGAAATGCAATAAATCGAATATCGCAATCAAGTCTCACTGAAAATATGAACCGACCTGCGTCACCGGCACGGTGTAGCTGGTGATAGGTTAGCGAACATCTATGGAATTTATCTGTTTTAACCACTGTTGATGAGGTTCAGATTATTTTTCCTATGTGTAGGTAACATACCATCCACATTTTCATTCGATATTACATATTTTGTAATATTTTTCGTTCCTCTCGGAGAATACATACTGTAATTGTAGCACATTGAGTTTCTGTAAGCATTCTAATTACATACATTTATTCTTAATTGCAAGTGTTTCTTAAATATTTATAAAGAACTGTTATATTCATGTAGCAGTCAAAAATATAGATCAATATAGATCCATTTAAAAAAAAGGGGCTGTTTCATTTTTTTGATGGACTGATGCACAAAAATGCATAAAATTATGCACAAGTTATGCACAAAAGTGCATATTATGTACCATCCATGATGATTTAACTTTGATCTATACCGGGTTCTTCTATTTCCAATGATTTAGAATTTAGAAGATACAACCTGTTCCAGTTACATAGGACACCCTGTATATGTATATATATATATTCGTTTCTTTTTACAGGAGAATATTCTCATTATGGGTACAAAAATTCCTGTGAACACTGGAAATATCGAGCTGGACAATAAAATCGACGAATGGTTAAAATGGAACAAGGTCCTGATATCTACAATTCATATTCTTTTGCATTCAAAACGAATATTGTATGAATGCTTTATCTACTAGCAATCGACTAATGGTCTTTCAAAAATCAAGGATTAACAATTAAGAATTGAGAATTTGTTAATAAATTCTTCAATAGTCATAACTTCATTCTTAATCTGATAAGTTATTTCGAGCAATACAATAACTAGTGTCTTGCGTTGAGATTATTGCTATAAAGAAAATTATCGAGCTTCTTGTAGACACATTGTACTTATTGAAAATACTACGAATAGATTTCTAGTAGCCGAAAGTTATGACTAATTGGTTTTCAGGATCCAAAAGCTGGTCATAAGGTCGAAGAACTTGTCCAAGAGAATAATGTTCAGATCTTGTCAAAGTTGTTCTCGAAAAGACTTGAATTTGGTACGGCTGGGCTGAGAGGCTGTATGGGTCCAGGATATAGTCAGATGAACGATTTAGTTATAGTTCAAACAGGTCAAGGATTATCAAACTATTTACTAAATGTTGTATCCGATGCACCAGAAAAGGGAGTAATAATAGGATATGATGGACGTCATTGTAGCAAAACGTTTGTAGAAATATCAATCACAATCTGATCAATCACTTATACTAATATTGTATATTGTTTCAGGTTCGCAGAATTGACTGCTACAATTTTTGTGGCAAAATCTATAAAAGTATATCTGTTTTCAAAAGTTGTCCCAACTCCCTTCATACCTTACGGCGTGGTAAAATATAAATGTGCAGCAGGAATAATGGTTACAGCTTCCCATAATCCCAAGAATGACAATGGTTATAAAGTCTATTGGGAGAATGGTGCACAAATAATTTCACCTCATGATAAAAAAATTCAAAAGTACATACTCGAAAATCTGAAACCTGACGAATCTTCTTGGGACGTGACAAAAGTATATGAAAGCCCATTATACAAAGATCCATGGAATGACATTACACAATCGTACTTTCATAGTCTCAAACAAACAGTTTTATATCCTGAAGTAAATAGAAACACGATATTAAAGTTTACATATACCCCCATGCATGGTGTCGGATATGAATACATGAGTATGGCATTCGATGCTGCAAATTTGAAGGTATCTTTATCTAGTAAAAACTTTAGAAAAATAGAATAAAATAAGAAAATAATGGTAACAGAAGAAATGTTATTTCTATTTGTTACAGCCATTCATAATAGTTAAAGAACAAAAATTGCCTGATCCAGAATTTCCGACTGTAAAATTTCCAAATCCTGAGGAAGGGAAGAGTGCTTTGGACCTTAGCATAAAAACAGCAAATGAAAATTCTTCTTCTATCATAATTGCCAACGATCCTGATGCGGATAGATTAGCTTGTGGTATAAAAATGAAAAGGTACATAATATAGTGTGGCTGTTATATCGAATCTAATTAACGTCTTAATTTGAATCTATTTATTTGTATTACAGTGGAGAATGGTATATTTTTTCGGGCAACGAATTAGGAGCGCTATTAGGATGGTGGATGATGCATACGTATCAAGTACAACATCCTGACACAGATTTCTCTAATATATATATGCTAGCGTCAACGGTATCGAGCAAAATTTTAGCATCGATGGCTAAACAGGAAGGATTTAACTTTGAGGTGAGTACACTTTAAACAGTGTACTTAGATACAGTTGTCTTCACTTTTCTTCGAATACTTTTCTATAGAACTTTTCTATGTTCAAAAGGAAACTTTAACAGGTTTTAAATGGATGGGCAATAGAACGGTAGAACTAGAGAAAGCGGGTAAAGTAGTAATATTTGCATACGAAGAAGCAATTGGTTTCATGTGTGGTTCTACTGTATTGGACAAAGATGGTATAAGTGCTGGAATGCGCATAGCAGAATTAGCAGCTTATCTCGAGACAATAGGTTTTACACTTTATGAAAAACTAAACGAGATATATGCTCAGTAAGTCGTATTGATGCATTATAGATGTTCAGTTAAACGCTTATCTAACTTGTGGCACTTTATCTTCAATTTGAAAAAACTTCATATGTGTAGATCATATGTTTATTCCAGATATGGATATCACATTTCTAAGAATTCATATTGGATTTGTCATGAACCAGATACAATTAAAGCAATATTTGAAAGATTACGAAATTACACTGGAGAACAAAATACGGTAAGAAATATGTAGATATACATATATATTATAGATATAATATTTAATTCCATATTATATTAATAACAAGATATTGGTATGAAAATAAAGTGTGAAAATATCGCTTCAAGAGCTCAAAATACAATAACGAACAAGAAAATTAGATTTACATAATGCAGTTCAAACTACAGTAAATGCTCTATAAACGCAAATCGGGGGGATTCGTTTGTATTTATCGTAGACGGGACACTACTTATTTTTTTGAGCTTCAAAGGCCGAGCCGAACGTAGAGAAGGACAGCGCGTGTAAAGAGAGACCGCGCACGGCCAAAGCGACTGCGAGTCTCCGCGTCTCTTTCTTTATGATACGCTGTCCTTCCTTGCGTTCGAAACATTCATCGTCAATCAAACTTTGAACTGTGCCGGCGACTGCGACTCTCCGCGTCTCTTTCTTCCCCATACGTTATCCTTCCTTGCGCACGAAACGTTCATCGTCAATGAAACCACTAAATACTTGAAATTATTTCGTGTTTGGTCTTATTTTAATCAGAAAAATGCCACAAATATAGTGGTGAAAGTCTCATAAAAGAATAAGTAATAATAAAAAAGATTTGAACTGTGCCGACGACTGCGACTCTTCGCGTCGCATTAGTAGTGATTCACACTGATATACCCGAACCGAGATCAGATTACTACAGTGGAGGGGATCTTTTTTTCCGTTTATCGTATACAGCCTTCGAGCGTTTATAAAGAATATACTGTAGTATTGCAAGTCATCCATACCTACACTATACAGAGTATGAGAAAGCATAAAAGGACGAGTATTTAATTACATAGGCGTAGTTTTGCGTGTGTACGAACAACATTAACCGCGTTCAGTTTGTTTATAGTTTTTAGAGCGATAGTAATACCAAATATACTTCACATGTTATGTATTTTTAAGTAATAATACTAATGATCTTTGCCGTGTTAAACGACAATATACATATGTTGAGAAGCTACTTAAAAACATTGTGAAACAGTTCGTTTTTTTGAACATGTTTACAAATATTTTATTTGTGTCTTTGACACTTTTGCCGTTAGTATTTTTTGCTTTTCTAATATTTCCGGTTGTACAAAATCTCTATTATCTAACACCGTTTGTTGAGAGATTTTCAGACATAAATAGGTAAATATTACGTTAACGAGAGGCATCTCGGATGACCTTGAACTTGACATATGTTGTCGAGGACAACATTCTGAACAACTTTTCTCTACACATCTACTGCGCTCGAACTTATGTAGTCCTCGAGATAATTACAAAAGTTATTGCTAGTACTGAAATGAATTTTCCGTATTCGTGCACGCTCGAAAATCCAAGAGTAGTCTGTGAAAACTGAAATCTCACCTTACATATGTATGATCAGAGTGAGACCCTGTTTTCTCTCTCATCTCCACAGCATGTTTAAAAAAAAAAAGTAACCAGACGCCGCGCCGCAGCAGCCCTACGTTGCCACGGAGCGTGCAAGAATACGGAAAATTCAATACTATATTAGCAATAGTTTTTTGCGAATATCTCGAAAATTAAAAACGGCCCCCTATATGTAAAAAGGAAAAAGTTGTTCAAAATGTCGAAATCTGTAACATCTTTAAATTTCATCAAAATCGGAGAGGAGTGCCTCTTTCTAAATAATTACAGAAACTTCTTTTGTTTATAACTTTTTAATAAAAAACGAACGACGGCTAAAACTTCTTGACGGTTACTCGGAATGTTGTCCTTGAGAACATATGTCAAGGTCAAGGTCATCCGAGGTGCCTCCCCTTAATGTAATATTTACCCATAAATATATTGTAAGTGCATTTCTATAAAAGTCTATAGGATTCCCAGATGTGTATACATACTACATATTCTGCAAAATATTTGTATGAAATGGTTTTGAACTTACTATGGGTTTGCTTACTATAATTTAATAATTGTTTTCAGTACCCGACAAGTATACTCAATGGGAAATACCCCATAGTAGGTGTTCGTGATCTGACCAACGGTTATGACAATACGAAACCAAAAAACAAGGCTATTCTACCAGTTTCAAAATCAAGTCAAATGATAACGTTTACTTTTAAGAATGGTTTAGTAGTAACATTAAGAACAAGCGGTACGGAACCCAAGATTAAGTACTACAGTGAACTATGTGCGACTCCCGAGGAAAAGTAAGCTGTCGAAAAACATAGCACACTCATATCACAAAACAGAAATATTCATTACATTTAAATTGAAATCATCTGTATAATTTGTTTTATCTTTTAGAAACCTTAATCTGCTAAGGGGTACGCTTGACGAAATGGTATCGTCCGTTGTAGAGGAATTTCTCCAACCTGAGATCAATGGATTGATACCTCGTCCCAGTTAAGTGGAATTATCAAGGTTTATTATAAAATTATAGGAGATGCCCCAATAATATATCGAAGTAAAAAAGTACTTGCTATATTCCAGTTTTATACTTTTCTATTCTTTCTTCTAATTAACTATCTTAATTAGTATTTACTCAAATTGAATTACAATTTGACGAATTCAATAATTCATGAAGTAACAAAATTTGTCATTTGCTTGGTATAAGTATAAATATAGTAATGTTTATTTATTCAGAATAATTAATATTACTTAACTATTATTAAGTTCGTGAGGTCTGTAAAAATTTGGATTTACGAAAACTTATAATTCCTTCAATTAAGAATATTAAATGGAATAAAATGTTGGGAATTAGAGAATTTATTTGAACAACTGTTAGTGTCTTTTTCAATTTATTTAAATGTATGAAAACGTGCAAAATATATTGATAATGAAAATAAAAAAATGAATATAATAATCCCATACACTGTACAGTCTTCTTCAAAATGATTACCAAAGCAATATTTGTTTCTTATATGTTTACTGTACATCAACTTTTATAAGAAACATGTATATCACTTGTTATTAACCATCGAATATGCTATATCTTATTAATTTGTATTTTTGTTACCATTTACTTTTTCTAATTTTTTGCTTTGTTTTGTATCTTGAAAGTAGAATGTAATACACTGAAACCAATGTACTATCAGTTATCTTAAATATCAAATAATATATTGAAAGAAGATAATAATATTACCTGTTCATCCAAAAAGTCCATTAATGTACTCATTTTGTATTTGAAGCCTTTTCCTTTTAACATGGAGTGTACCGAATCAATGCATAATGGCTCGTAAGATAAAATATTGTTATATAATTCTTTCTGGTCTTTTATTAATTCGAAAAACACGTCTTTGATATTTGGTGCGGATCGTCGTCTTTTATCTATTATATTTATCGGCGATTTTTCAGTACTAAAAATTTGGATAAACTGTTATGATTTTGTAGTGGAATTTATCGGTAATATATTACTATAATAATCTATTTAACGAAAACTATAGATTTCACATACCTGCCTTGCGTAGGTGGTAAATCATAACTATACTCGTTGTTGCAATTATTATCATCATCTTTACTGTAACTTCTTCTCCTCTTTGCTGGCTCTGTTGCTTGTTCTTCTTCGTCGTCGCTATTTATAAGTACAAGCTCAGATACTACTTTTTCGGATGTTAAAGGAATTGTAGGATGCAACTCGTTGTAAATATATGTCAACAATTTTACAGCTCGGCTTCGTTTCTGTAGTTTTAGTCCGTATCTATGTAATTCTGCCTAAAATGAAATCCACAAATTGTTACTTCTGATATTTATCCTAAATTTGCCTCGATCGCTTGTAGAATATGATTTATTATCTTACATGAAGTTCCGGTGTTTTCATGCTATCATAATCAGGAGGAGGTGTACAACTGTCTCTAGTAATCGTAGGAGATTTAACTTTCCTTAGCACTTTGTTATGACCACAATTACATAGAGACCAATTTACAGTATCTACAATGTCTACAGTATCAAAAGAAAACGATGTATCATTTTTTCTATCTTTCTTACTTTTTCCATTAGCGTTCAAATTTGTTTCTGACATGGATTTTCGTTTCAATTTTCGGATGTTTTCTGTTGTAACTAACGATTTTGCTGACTGTAACATGCTATCATTAACTGTTGTAATTGATTCATCATTTTTCCCATCATCGTCGTTATCATCATTAATACGAACATTTGCCAAATAAATATCTTTCTCAAAAATGTGAGTGTTATCATGAAATTCGTTCAAATTCAAAACCTTATTAGCCATTATCTTTTTGCGTGTATCTATGTTCGAAGTAATAAAATCAATTTCTGGACTAGATAATATTAAAACAGGTGATTTCGTTTTTTGTTCTGGCGATGAAACTAACAAATTGTTTCTTTTTGTTTCCATATTTATATTACTTTCTGATTTAGTATACCTTAATTTGCTCGAATTAACAGTTTTCTCATGTTCATTGTCAAACGTTTTGTTGACATTTGTAGGGTATTGTGAAAATGATAGAGACTTCTCCAGATTAGAAGCCCTTACTTTCCCATTTTCTGATATTAGTGTAAAATCAGAATCCATTTCTAGATCTATATACTCGCCCGACAATATAGGAATGTCTTCCATATTCATGTTGTTCTTCGCTTCATAATAATCATCTTTTGAACTATTTTTTACAGAATTGTTTAGTACATGTTGTTCTGGAAAATTTCGATATTTTACTATACTATTATTTTTATGTTTTTTCTTATATTTTGTATACATTGATAATTCACCATCATCGGAATGAGAATCTGACAAAACTCTACTATCGCTTTCATTACAGTTATCTATACTGCTATCTAAATTTTGAATGCTTGCACTGTTCTGTGATAAAGGTTCTGTTACAGGAGAATTTATGGCATTTTGAATCGCACTCTCTGCACTGGTTGTGTTGCTATTCGTCGAATTACTTTTCGAATACTTTTGCGTATATATTTCTTCATTATTCTCTAATAATTGTGTTAAATTGTCCATCGAATTGAGATCCAAGTTTACATTGATATCAGTTTCTACAGACTTAGTGTGTAAATGCAATGGGAAACTAGTATCAACATAGTCGAACTTATTTAGGACATGTGTTTCTTTCCTCGATTCTCCTTTTACAAGGGTAGCATTATTAACTATAAAATTCTGATCAGAATTATCACTTTCTAGATTAAATGGATTTCTCTTCAGTTTTGGTGTCACTTGTGCTGTAATTGTCGTATCAGAATCTGTATCAAAATCAGATTTTGCATTTTCTATTCGAAATTGATCGATAAATAAACTCAAATTACTTTTCGTTCTCTTAATATCTGATTTGTTTAGACTCCTTCGCGTTGGTCTACTCGACTGTGGCGTACTTTCTAAAAAGTTCATGTTCTCTTCAATGTTACTGCTGATTGTTACTGTATCAATATCGACATCAGTCGAATCGATAATATCAGTATTGTTAGATTTCTGTGATTTGTCAGTAACTATTATATGGTCAACAGATTTCTCTTTGTAACTTCTAATGGAGTCATTGACATCGTCAAACATATCTGGAGATTCGTTGCATTGCCTAATTGAACTTATCTGTCTCATGTCCATAGCTTTTACTGACAGTGTATCCATAGCAGGTAATACTAAACTTTTTCTTCCAGTTTCAAAAGATTCTGAATTATTTAGAATATCTTCTAAATACTCTTCACTCGATTGTACATCTTTATATAATGATTCTTTACATTCTTTTTTCTTTTCGCAAAGTAAACTCTGTGATATACTTGCATATTCATTCAAATTATCGTTTTCTTTTACACTTAATATTCTTCCGTGTACATTATCTTTTAATTTTTCTGTTTGAATTTTTACTTGCTGCTTAATTTCAGTCCCCTTTCTTTGTAAATATGCAAATAATTCTTTCACTTTATACTTTCTTGCTAAACTCCTCAAAGTAGAAGAACTTTGTTCATTCTTACAGACATCGAAATGCTTCTTTATATTTCCACTGTAGATAAATTCCAAGAATGCTAACGCAACACTGTCAGTTATATCAGGCCAGCATATCTTTTCTTTGACTGTAGTAAATTGCGAATTATCGTTGGGCATAACATCAAGTAGTATATTAGAACACTGTACATAAAAGACTAATTTGTGTGCCCAAATATATTTATTATTATCGACAAATACTATTATATCACTTGTAGAACTGTCATTTAATGTGTTTCCCCAATTGTTCGATAGGGAATCAATGTACTGTTTATCATTACAATTTTCACATTTACCATCAATTAAATGTAAATCGTTTTGCGACATTTTACAAAATGTTCTCTCATCCATGCTTTTTTCTGTCTTATCCTCACTCAGTTCTCTGTCATCTTCTTCGCATTCCTACAAGTATGAATTTAAATAATGTTAATATATTATTAATCGAATATCAATTAGTATATGTAATATGTAAAGTACTATTTCCTCACTTTCAGTTGTTTTTCTTGTGGAAATATGTACTCCGATAAATTTGATACATAAAAAGATATTTCACTTCGAGGTAATTCTGCTTTATCCCATAGCTTTTCACTCTTTAATTTATACGACAAGAAATTTTTAATTAATTAATGACAATTATATGATACTAAGATGACAATAAGATCAAATAATATTTCTACCTCGTGAAAAAGATCCTGAAGTAAATAACTTTTCAAATCAGTTTTTACAGTAAACTTTTTATTGCATATGATTTCTTTATTTGGTTTTTGAGTAAATGGTTCATCACCCATGAGAATTTCTGCTATTCTTTCAGTTAAAATACGGTTTCGCTCTTCTTGGGTTCGTGTTTTGAGAACAGTTACCACATTGTGTACTCCTGTTAGAAAAATGTCACTGTATAAAAAGACTGTTCTGAAACTGGTTATTAAAGTATCTCTAAGTAAATCTATAAACACAACAAAAGTATACTTTTTCTATTTTTTACAAGGATTGCAGGTTGAACATTTACAAATTCTTCCACTTCATGAAGAGACTTCGACAACGCTAATGCAAGATCAAAATCAGAATCATCATGTGCATTCTATAAAAGAGAAAGTCTCGATTAAATTTAATTTAGAACCATATCCTTTCATGTAGAATGTCAAGTACATTTCATATGCATTGTACAATACATACCACTTTGCGGGCTACAGACTTCTTCTTTTCTTGCACTATTGGTGCTGCAAGTAAACCTAATAATTTCCTTTCGTCTTCTTGACGTTTTTGAAGCTCTATAGCATCTAATAACTTCTTTGTTGAAATGTTATTTTTGCTTGCACAAATCTTCATGTGTGCCACTTGAGAGTCCACATCTTTGAATGTTTTAAAACATAATGGACATACAAGAGCTACTTGCAAGTTGGTTGTTGAATCTTTATTGTCATTGTTGTTTTTAAACTTAAAATAAGATGATTCTATAGAAGGTTGGAAGCTTCTTTTTTCCGACTGTTGCTTTGATTTTGTGTCTTTTTGATTCTTTGGAATACTCTTTAATATTGTTGTTGCTTTTTTCTTTTGTTTTATATTCGTGGGCTTAACAAATTCGCTTAATTTTGTTTTAGTAATTTTTGATTCTGGACTTTTAAAGTCTAATATACTGTCACCTTCGGTTTCAATATTCATAAAAATATTATATTTAGTATCTTGCCCCTTTTCATCCATTTCGATTGTATCAATAAATTATCTTGGAATACATTCTAATAACTTTGCACCAGTACTGTAAATGAAACGTATTTTATATACATATAAAGTAAAACAACTTGTATTATACCATATACCATACTGTTGTCATGTCCGGTGATCCAGCCACTGATGATAATTAACAATCAAAATATATTTTCAATGTTGGTAACTCAATACAATATTTGATAGCTTAACGATAATGAAATTCAGTGTTTACTTCTTGTGCAACATTATCGGAAAAAGATTAAAACTATATTTTGATTGTTAATTATTATCAGTGGCTGACACTATAAACAGATGGAGCACAATTAAAAATTATAGAAATTATATGTATGTATTATTATAAAAATAATCAAATGAAAGTTTTATTTCATAATTTGGAAAGGTTTAACTTAGAAATTAGACATAATTTATTACTAGAAATATCTTTTTATCTGTATACTTGTCTGTACATTATTATCGTATCGGAGATACTGTTCTAAGAATCATACGTGACTACTTAGGTACATTATACTTTCTCAAACAATCATATCTTACATGAAACTGCTTCAAAAGTTGATTAACAATGAAATGAAAACTATGAATATATCTACAAGCTGTTTATTAGTCCAATGTGTTTTCAGATTTGATAATCTGTTCCAGCCAGAATAACAATTTTTCACTTAAGAAACTTTTGGTAGAAAAAAACCTTTTACTCCATTATCCGTCTCCACTTCATGAATCATCATAGTTCCATCGAGTTCTCTGACTATCTTCCTTTTCTTTACAAGAAAAGCACTGTAACATAGAATTCAATAATTATTACGTTTACATTGGTCAAATGAGCACTATACGTTTCATTCGTTGTACCGTTACAATCACATTTTACATCATTTTATCAACAGTTCGATTATAGATATCTCAACTTTATTGAAATATCTCTCATAAATACTGAAAGTAGGTACTGTTGAAAGTTTGGGTCAAAATAAACTCACACACCTTCATTGATTGGTTAAACACCTTACATAACAAGGTTAACTTATGATTATTCCTTTATATCGAATAAATAAAAATAAAACCAATGCCTCGAGTAAATATTATTATTAGCATAAACTTTATTCTTTTATAACTGTCTAATTCCAGGAAAGCAAAGGCATTTAGTGAACGGAATCAAATTTAATTATACCGTATGAAACATGCAGACATTTACCTAACTGAAACAGTAATCCCGAACATAACAAAAATTTTTGTTAAAGTAGTAATTATTTGAACTCTACCAGCCGGTGTGCCGCGAAGATTACGAGGTTTTTGTATTTGTATAATTATCGGTTCATACATGATGAGAGAAATTGTAGTTCTTGTTTAGGAAACAAGATGTATATGTATATATATATATATGTATCTACATATATGCATAAATACATGCACGGCACAATGCACAGTATTGCACAGTGCTGTCATGGCAAAATATACGATCGCGTTCCACCATACATTTACTTTGCTTCAATGCTTTTTGTGTTTTTACTGTAATATTCTCAAATAGTGCGAATATCGTAGATCAATTATCTTTCATGCAATGATACTCGATAGTTATATACCAAAATGTATCTCTGCATGTATACAATATCTTACAATAAATAGTTGCCGTTGGATAGTTTTCCTTTGATCACTCTCTCTCTCACTATAATATACATGTAATATACACTCACTACCACTAAATACATACACGCAATGTATACCAGTACACTCTCTACTATTCGTTACACAAAATAAACTTTACTATATATGTATGCATGTATGTATATATGTATGTATATTCAAATTTTAATTTTCCATGTACCAAACATAAACAACTGAGACAACCAGTACCATAACAATTGACATTTTAATTACATAAAACGAGTACTGGCAAATTATAAAATTTGTAATGTTATACATATTGTTGTATACTCTAATAAACTAATAATTAAATAAGTAGTATTCCACAACATATAGAAATTTATGCTAAGCCGGACTACTATAATTTCTTACCTGGAAACATTCAATTAATTTTCAAGCATGGTACGTACAAGCATTATTACTCTTTTTCTTAACGCTATATCTAAATACAAAAAGCATATTAATAGGTTGTCTTAACGCTTTCTTTATAAATAACAATTCTATCAGAGATAATTAGACTATCTATGTTTGGAAATAGCTTGTTGGCTTGTGAATGAATGCTGTCGCCATTGAAAAATTTATTAAGAAGTCCTTGATTGTTAATCTTTCCTAATTTTTAAAAGAGTATTAAGTCATTGCTAGTAGGTAAAGCATTAATATGTATGTAGAAATAGTTATTGCAGTAGAAATAAATTAATAATTATGTTTTAGGCTTCTACGTCTAAAAAGCAAACAGTCATTACTGTTAAAAAAAAGGGGCCCCCAAAGTTAGATTTGACAGCGGAACAAAAAAGTGATATAAAAGAAGCTTTCGATCTATTTGATCCAGATGGTACTGGAAGAATCGCTACCAAAGAACTTAAAGTAGCCATTAGAGCTCTCGGATTCGAGCCTAAAAAGGAAGAAATGAAAAAACTAATAGCCGATGTTGATCCAGATGGTCTTGGCACATTATCATTCGAAGAGTTTTTGAACTTAATGTCTATAAAAATGCTAGAAAAGGATACAAAAGATGAAGTTTTGAAAGCATTTCGATTGTTCGACGATGATAACACAGGAAAAATAACATTCAAGAATTTGAAAAGAGTTGCTCGAGAATTAGGTGAAAATCTGACAGATGAAGAGTTGCAAGAAATGATAGATGAAGCAGACAAAGATGGGGACGGAGAAATTTCTCAAGAAGAATTTCTGCGGATTATGAAAAAAACGAGTTTGTACTAATTTCTATGAATTTAATAATTACTAATAATACCTATGTATTCGTTATATATTCAACAATATTTCTTTGCACAATTCAATTGTACAAATCCATAATAGAAAATGATTATTTATAGTTATCTTAGGATAGAATATTCTAATTGTTAATTATTATACGTAACAATAAAAACAAAAAAAGTGTTACATATAATATTTTATACTGCAAAATGTAATTTATAAGATAAGAGTATAGTGTAAATAAATGATTAAAAAAATAATTATGAATCATTTTATTAGGACTGCAAATGCATATTTCATACACTTTGTTTTTTTGATTGTTCTTCTTTTGCTGATGACATAGCAGTATTAATTAGCGATCTTACCAATTCTGTTCTTTTCCTGGATTTTGCTAAACTCTTTAAAAATAACTCGCATGAAATAGGGACTCCACCTAGGTAAATAATATTTTATGTATATACAAGCATTCTGTTAAGAATATAATTTGTTTAAATGCATATTCTTAATAATAATAATTCACAACACACCAGGTTTATGTATGCAACAAATCTTTTCCTCGTCCATTACTATTGTCAATCTCCCTAAACAGAAAGTTTCCTCTTCGTCGGTAGGATCAGCAATTAATAATTGACTGTATAAATGAATAAACAATAAGTGTACATATTTAATATTTTGTACTTTATATAAGTTGCAAAGAATAAACTAATTTATATTTCAAAATATTGTAAACACACTTATCGAATATAGCAAATGTTACAGAAACTGGCAGAGATTTAACTGGAAACTGTATCTTATTCATAGGATGTACAGAAATATTTCCAGTTGCCACGTTGTATTCTGTTTCAGGCAGTTTCACTTTAAAAACAGAAATTTACAAATATATATTAAATTTGGAGACAATAAAAAAGTGGAATAGATTTTGGGAGACAGAGGAAGGTCGAAAATGTGAGTTATGCGGGGATATGTTTGAAGATTTGGAAAAACAAAAAACATATACAGTAAAGTCGCGATCTAGCTCCCATTGCCTGTTCCGAGCAGGGCAGAGATCGTGTAGGGAAAATATTTTTTTATGACTGCGTCGACCGCACCGACTGCGCCGAAAGTACAAAGGATGCCGAACGTAGAAAAGGACAGCATGAAACATAAACCGCGTGGCGGCCAAGGTAGCTCGAGCTTCTTGGCCCCTCGCAGGGATGCCCCCCAATGGAAGGAGTAGGCGAAGGGACAGTGATCGTGGAGATCCTCAGGGAGCTAGTTCACGACTTTACTGCAATAAGAGAATGTAGGGAACTAGAAAGGGGTATTACTATAGAAGATACACTGAGTGAGAAGGAGTCAAAGAAACCGTCAGGAGCCAGAAAAATATTTATGAATGAAACTTACATGTGTTGAGTGCGCTAGTTAATGCTCCGATACTAGCATCGATTACAGAACCATCGTAATTAATACATAATAGATCACAGTATAGCACCCATACTAGTTTCCCTTTGCAAATGCATAGATCTTTTAAATCTATAGCTTCTGAATTTTTTAATATATTTTCTATTGTTTTTGAAATAATTTGTGCTTGATCGCTTGGTGGACCAGGTCGAAATTTTGGTGAACATAATGGAGAAAGTTCAACGTTTGGTACAATATACCCACAATCAGGAGATTCTGTTTTTGGTATCGCTAGTTCCTACAGCATAGTAAACATTTCATTGTTATACATACGTACAGATATGTAAGTATATCCTATATTAGTTACAGTACTTACAGCTTTAATACCGCAAACAACTGTTGTATTGCCAATTTTAAATATTGACGAACTATCAGCATGAGTAATCGAAGATATGTTTATGCTTATCGGACGAAAAGATAGAAATTGTCTACCATCGGGACGAACATCTTGTGCCTAAAAATTTTCAATAGATTTATAAATGATAGTAAACTACAGATAAAAGTATACGTTTGCTCACCAAATGGTCTTGTAGATATTTCACCGGGTGAATGGTCCTGTAATTATATATATGTACATGTGAATTGAATTATTGTGTTATCACTTTTTAAACATATATATTTTCAACACAGTTATTCAAATTTTTCAAACATCTCGTAAAAAGGTTTGTTGAGATATATTTTGTAATCTTTTCAGTGTATATATTTATATCGGAAGTTATTCCAATAACCGACTGTTAAATAGGTTAGGTTAAAATGAAATATTAACTCTTCAAATAGTCTGTGTGTCTTTCTTACTCTTCGGTAAATATATTTTTAGTATTTTTAAATAAAGTTTGCAATAAATGCAAATAATTTTAAGTAAAACACAATACATAAAGTTTTAAATACCGACTTGTATTGTGTATCCATAATACGAATTTCCCACTGTTCTACCTGGTTCTAAATACCATGTTCATGTTCTACTTATTATATATACATATATATTCTATGTTCTATCTTCTATCACCCACTCATCTCAACTTATCTGCACTCATCCACTACAATACAATACAATTCCGTATCTATACATATATAGATACAGAAAAGTGTAAGTATTTATTTATTTATATACATATTTATGTATTATATTTTTACATTTTACTTTTGATGTTTTTAAAATATAATTTATTGACTTAGTAGGTATTATCTGAACTTTTGAAAAAATGTATATATATAAACATGTGTATATAGTTACAGGAATCTTTGAAAAACAAGAAAAAAATAGAAAGAAATACAATGCAATTCGTTATTTGAGTCGTTATAAGAGCTTTTATACATGTGAAATAGCATTTTGAAAAATGTTGTATTTACAGGTACCTACAGGTATTGTAAATGATAAATATATTTATGTATGTAGTCATTTACAATAATATTCAGTTGCACCACCTATATTAATTTTAGTGAAAAATATGAAGAACATAGCTTACATAAATATTATATTGTTTATTATTACATATTTCGCTTATTAATACAATATTCGCATTTTACAGTGATTTCATTAATCTTATAATACAATTTGACTATAAGAAATTTAATTTTATGCGAATACAAATTCATTATATAATGTGTCTCCTTAGAAATTAATGTTAGATTAATATCAATTCTGTATAAACAGTAAAAAAGATGAAACGATCTACATAGTTGGAAAGGCACAGTGTGGCATATATGTATTTATAGAATATTTTATCAAGGAAAATTAGCATCTAATTGTAGTAAATACTGGAAATATTACAATATAACAAGATACAAGTATAAAGGGTCAAAATTTTCATAATCTTGTTACATACAAAGAGTTTAATAATAATAGTCTTTTTGTTTGACTGTCTGTGTAGTATTAGAAGTAGATTAAAAAACTACCATCAAAAGTCAAATATATTTTTCAAGTTATGCAGTTATATAAATTAGATATACAATTTAAACTAGTCCTCAAAATTTCATACAAAATTATTTTACTTAGTTATACACAGACATTTGTTGCCTAGTTCTCTGCAATAATATAATTTAAAAATAGTTTTAGCGATTTTTGATTACTAGAAGTGTTTATAACTGAGAAATTCATGTTATTAATTTTAAAAAATATAGTTGTGAATAACGATTCGATTTGTAGGCATTTTTGCTTTAACAGTGATCTGGTTAACTTCATCGGGCAAGCGTAGAATAAAATTTGGGCTGAAACAGTTAAAATATTGAAATTGTTACCAATGATGATGCTGGTATAAAAAGAGACAAGTAGATACATCACAAGCATTATATGTAAAATATATATAAATTATTACCTCATCATGATTTTCTTCTTTATTTCCATCGTCATCATCACCAGAGCTATCTCCTCCTGAACTATCGGCAGAATTACGTTGCTGATATTTGTTATTCAAGCTATCGGTAGTCGGTGAAGATGCTTTTACTTTACTAGCTGCATCAAAGCATTGTAAGCAAACTCTAACTGCTTTTCCATTCCCTTGTCCTGGTAGTAATAACTTTTTATTGCTGCAAGGTCCGCATACTACAGCTCCACACTGCCTACAATGGTGCTAAAAAATGTTAGAAATGCTTTAAAATATAGAAAAAGTATAAGCCCCGACAAATTTACTTAAAATTGTGCTAATATACATATATATGTATGTATGTGTATAAATATATATGTGTATGTATGTATATATACCCGTCTATTCAAGACTGTAAACTGTGTTTTATTACAATGCATACAGATTGTGGCTTCATTATCCGGTACCCAAACAGCTGCATGAATTTCAACTGGTTTCTTACCACCTGTTATATGTAAAGTCATTTAGAAATTTCAAATGTTTCGGATTTATTAAACAGAGTAATATCAATGGTACTTACTTTTTCTTAATAAATCTTCAATGCATTTTGTAATATGAGCCATCCATTCTTGTTTTTCTGTTGCAGTGGCAGCATAAACAGCGAATGATTTTGTTAATGTCTTTATAAGCCAACCATTACGATATTCTATAAATAACGATGAATTACTATATTATCTTTGTATAATTACAAACATTTGCAACATTAAATGTGTGCAATATATAATAAATAGTATAATAATTAGTAGCCTAAAAATTATTGCTGGAAACCATTATAAATAAAGAAGCAATAGTCAAGATAAAAGTACTCTTGCGTCAGACATAATTATATTACTTTCTTTTACCAGAAAATTGTATTTTTCTTTCAAGCGCGATTCATAAAATAATATTTATAACAAATCAATAATGAAAATGTAACTTACGGCCATCGTCGGCCAAAGACTCCAGTTTTACTTCTTCAAGTGGTATAATATGTTGTTTGTTATACTGTTGATACAAAGAATATTAATTTGTTTTATAATAAGATAAAAAAGAGATTCAATTGATTTCTATAAACTTTTAGATGCATTTATGGATTTATAACAAAAACTTCATTAAAGCACCTTCTTTTTGTTGATTACAATGTTTCCATACACCAATATATCATTAAATAGAAAGAACTGTCTTGGTTTTGGTTTCTTTCTACACATTTTGGTCAAGACCCCTTCGCCAACCAAAACTCTTCCAGGTACTGCGAGTGGCTAAAATAAATAGTATACCTAAATTAATTTCAACGAAATTTAATTGTTATTTTCCAATAATACAAAGAATAGATAATCAATGATTATATTTAATGATTCAACTTTACCTGGCCAGAACTGCCAAAGCAGTTTTCGACCATTGCGATACGCCTGGCATTGGCTTCGCTATTTACTGTAACAAGTCATAGTAAAGATAAATAATTATTAGTTTATACTCGTGTAATTCCTTCCAGCGATGTACAAAATACAAGTGCAGGCTTAATATTGTCTTTTGTCGATTAACACGTAGCGTATGTAACTGTCGTAAATAAGACCTATCAAACTATATTTTTACCCGATACGAATGTCACAAGTTATGGAGCATAAATTGGTAGATCTTCCAATTCGTGAACTGGAATCAATATCGTGACTCTTGTATCGATATATGTTAAAAACAAGTTAAATGCAATTAACAGTCCTATATACTGCAACAAATCGTAAGTACATTAAATGACTGTCGATATATTTTCAATGGAATATATATCAATAAATAGAACTTGATCAAGATTCAATTATTCGTTTTCGGGAAGATCGTAGGTATATATTATTAACTGTCAAAAACACAAGCTACTAAACTTCACCGTTATTCGATCAAAATGTCACAAATCGTAGGATACGCATCACGTAAATTATCCAACCACGGGAAACAAGTATCACAAATCTTGAAGTATTTCGTCGAAAACTGGTGAAAATTTTCGTGCAATTCGTAACATTAATTAATTGATAATAAATGGGATATAAACTAACCCAATCGGTCAACCATGATCCTATGAATCAGGGCTGACAACAACAGGAAGTATGAATCACATCCATGTTTCACGTTTCGCTACAATTTGTCGCGTTCATAATGCGTATCAATGTATAAAATTTCAATGTGTGAATTTACAAAAGGGAGATTATTATACATAATTATAAAAGTATAATGGAAGAAACAATATCATTACATATTTAAAGCAGATATTTTCGAAAAGTTAACATTTCTACAACGTAAATCTTATCTATATATGTACATATATATATATATATATATTCGATTATTATATTAGTAGATATATATGTATAAGTATAGGTATATACATACGTATCTATGTATGTATAAAATTTCATGCAAATTTCGTTCGATTGGTTTTCAATTAAATTGTAAGAAAACCTTCTTATTGTAAACTTCAAATAGAATAAATTTACATACATGTGCATTATGCGTATTTGGAGAAGAAACTCATCAATAATCTAATAATACACAAGTTCTACAATTATTCAACCATTAGCTTTAGATTTATATAAAAGTCATTTGTTAAAAATATTTTGTTGTATGTCATGAAATTTTAAATACCGGATGTACCCTACTTCGAGATATCGATAGTTGCCCCTCTATTCGTCAATGAAAATCATATGATCACCGAGGGCGTAGCGACACAATAGTTGTTATAAGATCTTTGTTAGGTTATTCCGTACAGAACGGAAGAAAGTCAGTTTTTGGTTAAAAATGAAGATATGTGGACCCAAATATGCCCTGTGTGGCTTGATATTATCTACTTGGGGTATATTTCAACTAGTAAGTAATACTTTCAATTCAATTTCAATATACGAATAATACACAGATAAAATGTACTGAAGAATTTTGAATTAAATGAGGACCTTATCAGATGGTGACTTTAGTCTACTTTAATTTTGTATCTATAAAAAAAATTGAATATACTACATAATGTACTCTTTGGAGTACATGACAATAGATGTTCCTAGGACAATATTTTTCATTTTTTAAATATATATATATTCCAACTAATAAGGGTATATTTCAAGTAGTAAGTAATACTTTCAATTCAATTTCAATATACGATTAATACACAGACAAAATGTACTGAAGAATTTTGAATTAAATGAGGACCTTATCAGATGATGATTTAAATCCACTTTACTTCTATATCTATTAAAAAAAGTGAATATGCTATATAATGTATTCTTTGGAGTACATGACCATAAATGTTCCTAGGACATTTTTCATTTTTTTAATCGTTTCCATATATTTATCTACATTGTATGTGAATATGAATATGAATCGTATATGAATATGTCAATTCTATTTGATTTTCAGCTCCTGATGGGAATATTTTTCTATGTTAAAAGTGTGGCTTTAGTAGAAGATCTTCCATTGAAGGGTGACTTCAAAGATGTTCATGAATTTTATGTTGAAGCAGACAGAGGCTATACGCAGAATGCATATAATTGTTGGATTGCGGCGTGCATTTATGTTCTCACATTCCTGTTCTCAGGACATCAATTTTATATAAATTCAAGAATGTCTCTTAGCGTCTGAAATAGTATTGTTAGTATGTTGAACAACAAAATAAAAATTATAAATATAAATTCATAAATTAATGTTGTATTATCAGCATTATGTTGAGAAGTATTATATATTATTTTCGACGGTATAGTATTAATATTAAAATCTTGTTCGATGCATTAAAACTATTTTATTTTATAACATATATGTGTCCAAATTTTTAAATATATATTACATGTATTACATAAATATAATATATAAATTAAATATATTACATAAATGAGATAAAACATTGTCTCATATAATAATGTACATATAAAAATGTAGATATAATAATATCAATGAAAGCTGTTATTTCTGTTTAGTGTGCTATGCATGATTTCATTTTCCTCTGTTATTTAAACTTGAACTGTTTCATAGTAGAATACTAAATAAGTATATCTATGAAACAGCAATTACGACTAACTTATGTATGAAATGTAAAGGCTAAGTTTGAAAACAGATAGTAATAGACTCTTGTTACATAAATTAACACAATTTATAACAGTATATGTATATGAATACCAAAAAATTGTGTCCATGTTTCGCGTAAATTATCGCGCAATTATCCTTCATGAATCATGCTCAACGTTTCTACCTAAATACTACTGCCTACTACCTACTGCTATTGGTTACTGTCTTCTGTGTTTATGTGTACGCCTATATACGCCTGACGCCTACCATCATTCCCTAAATATTCCCTATCCTGTTGTTAACGTTGTGCACACTATAAAAGTGTTTGCTTTAAAAATTCTACTAAATAGAGGAAGAGCAGATTTAATAACATTTACGATGTTATTAAATAAATCTAGAGATACTAAATTGACAGCAATAACATACAGAATTGTGATAACTTGAGTGAGAATTAAATATAGGTTATACTCATACAGTAAGACACATATCCGTCCATGTATGTAAATATGTATTGTGTGATTAGTCTCATTATCAAATATGAAATTTAAATTAATAATTTGAATTGCTTTTTATCGTATATGATAATATGAAATATTATTAAATATTATTGAGACTAAAAAGAAGAAGTCAAACAGTTTTGTATGTTCTACGAAACGAAAAACGATTAGTATAAATACATATATATGTATATAGAAGGAAATGTATTCAATTTAAATAAAATATTGTAGGTAAGTATTTATATATAAATATACTAAAAATTTTCTGTATTCTGAAATTTCGAAAATATTCGAAATAGATAAGTCACTGATAACTATTTAGACTGCAGATCTTTATGCATTTATGAAGAAATTGGTTGAATGAAATATAAAACAGTAAAGGATTAGAAAAATTTAAGAACATTATAATGTTGTTTTTAATGTAACAAAAGAAAGTCTCTAAGGGATGAAATCAATTTTTATTTTATTCCTGCTTGCCACACAATCAATGCAGAACATTTTTATTTTGCATGAAGATTCGTAGTCTACTGATAACATTTCCACATTGACTGTACAAGAAGAATACCTTACGACTTACAATATCTTATTGGATTTTACAGCAATGGAAGCAGAACGTAGAAGTATAGCAAGCGATTATATCGAAATAATTCAACGTTTATCGCTTTCAGTAAAACTAGCATATGGCATAGGACACATATTAAATGATATTTGTGCTTCTATGTGGTTTACATATTTGTTAGTGTACTTTCATTTGGTATTGGGATTCAATGCTACGTTGGCTGGAATAATTTTACTTATCGGTCAAATAGCAGATGCTATAGCCACTCCATTCGTTGGATTTCATTCTGACAATCACGACGAATTCTGGCTATGTAAATATGGAAGGAGGAAGACATGGCATCTGATAGGTATAAATATTTTCTATATTTATTGTAATAAATTAAGAAATATTTTTTAAACTATACATTTCAGGTACTTTGTGCATTTTATTCGCTTTTCCTTTTATATTTTCACCTTGTATCGGATGCGAGACAAGCGATAAATGGGCTCAATTAATTTATTACGCTGCGTTTGTTGTAATCTTTCAATTCGGTTGGGCTGCTGTGCAAATATCACACTTGTCATTAGTTCCAGAACTTACACCTTCTGAATATGAAAGAACAGAACTCATAGCTATTAGGTATTCTTCAAAATTATTCTTGTGTTCAAAATATGTGTGTCACAAAACTGTTTTATTACATTCATTATGCTTTTTTGTAAATAGGTACAGTTTCACTGTTTTGTCAAATATATTTGTTTATTGTGTCGCATGGGCAGTATTACATATAACAAACACTAATGGTGCAGATTCTCAAATTGGCCCTGGCGATGCAAAGAAGTTTCAAGAAATTTTATTTATTGGTATAGGATTAGGATCTCTATCGTCGATTTTATTCCATATCTTTGTTAAGGAAGGAGCTGTTGGTAGCTTTAATGGTTCGGTTGATTTTTTCTTCATTGTTCCCTGTATTTACTACATAATAATTAGAATTCATCAATGGTAAAATTTAATTTTTAGGAGCAACGTGCAGAAATGCAAGATCCATACCAGTACTATTGAAAGACCCACGTTTGTATCAAGTGGCCTGTGTATACATATCTACCCGTTTGTTTGTGAATTTATTACAAATTTATATTCCTTTGTATTTACATGAATCGTTACTTATGCCAGCTACGTCTTTGGCTATAATTCCTTTGATAATGTTTTTGAGTAGTCTTGTAATGTCTTTAATTATTGAAAAATTAAATACGAGGCTAGGTAGAAAAACTTCATTTTGTTTGGGTGTTATGCTGGGTGTATGCGCTTGTATTTGGATTCGATGTGGCACAGGCTTGACGTACACGAAGTATCAAATTTATCCAGTGTCTCTAATTTTAGGTAGTAGTATTCCATATTTATAAAACCGTTATTAACTCTGTAAGATATGTAAAATATTTATAAATTGGCTAAATATCGCTTTCACAGGATTTGCTGGATCTATTATGTTGGTGACTAGCCTCGGTCTTATCGCAGATTTTATCGGGCAGAACACGAATAACGGTGCAATCGTATATGGTATAATGAGTTTCACAGATAAACTCTCCAATGGTTTAGCAGTAATAATTATTCAATACTTGTTAGTACTTTTATGCCTTATAATATTTCAGTTATGTAACAATTTTAATATTTCTTATTTTTTATACTTTCTTTCTTATTCTAGAGCAAATTGGAGCAGCTCGAAAAATTACTACAGAGACATATTGGTTTATGTGTGCAGTGCTTCTGCAATCGTTGGTTCCGTAGTAATTTTATTTACAAAACCGTTTTCTCATAGTACAGGTAAATAGAAACTGAAGGTTTCAGTTGTAAAAGAAAAGTATATTTTGATAGATTAATTTGAATACTTTCCAGTGTATTGTACATTAACTTCGGAACAACCTACAGAAACCGATAATACGTCAACGGAACCTACAAATATATTACATCAAGAGCCTATCACTTAGTCTAGAAAATAATATCATTGAACTAATTCAAGTTTCATTTGGAACATGAATTAGAAAAACGGTTAAGAAAAATATGATACTTATTTTTATACCAATCGTAATATATTGTTGTTACAGCATATCACAATGCATGATTAAAAAGTTTAATTTTTACATACTTGTTGGAGTATATTACATTTCAACTGTACATATACATAGCCTGTACACCATTGATCCAATTTGATCGTAACAGGTAATGCAATACATAATAATTAGTAAACAACTAACTAAATTGTAATAAATATCTAGAATATCGTTAATTATAATTCTGGAATTTTCCTAAAGAAACGTACAACGAAAGTTTCTTTGTAAGTCTGATAGATATTATAATAAGTCATGGAATGTCAGTGCGTGATGGTACGGTGCCTGATCCCGCAAAGCATGAACGACCGTTCGGCACGCGATCAACTACACTAACAGGGTCGGTCTATGTTTGGTCGAGTCGAACTTCGATTTTCTTAAGCGTTACTCCGAACGATTCACTTGTGTGTTGGGCACATGAATACTTACAATAGTTCTTCTATACAACGAAACGACGGCCCAACGATATCGGCCAAACAAACTCGGTATGTTTGAGATGAGCAACTGTGGACGCCGACATCAGTTTAATAGTACATCGGCAACTACTACGGGAAGTTCAACTACATATTTAGCAGGCATCAATTTTCCTTTACGAAATTACTTGAAGACAAAAGTATTTTTTTCGAGTTACACGGATCCTGCGAATTCTGTCCCAATGAAAAGATTAAGTTTAAAATCAAAGTAAGTAATAATTGTATTATACTCTTCGTTTCCTTTTGCCTTTTATAGGTATTTGATTCTACATGCGTACATTTTCATTTTCATTTTATAGGAAGACGAATGGCATTCAAAAATTAGATTCAAGCAAAAAGAAATCTGTAGATTATTCAGAAATGGCTTATAGAGAAGCTGTTTCAAAACTAAAGTATTTGCTTGCCGAGTCTTACGCTTCAAAACCAGTGTTGGGGTAAATTGTATTCTACAAGATGTTTGGCTAAGTGTGACAGATATTTTAAAGGGTGATTCCACAAGCCAATCTGATTGTAAAACGAAAATCAAGAATTTTTAAGAAAGCCAATGATTTTTATGTAACTAACAGAGACTTAGAGTTGGCTCGTGTACCGCTATATTGATATGGACTTTAACCATTCACTCTTTCAATACATAACGAGCGGTGATTACCAGCGCCGTCTCTAGTTGACATTCGCATAATGAATTATAAAGCTTGCTCGGAAACAAAGACGTTGAACGAAAAGTTTAGTCTTACAATTAGATTGGCTTATAGAGGCACAACTTGACACATTGTTTGCGGGACGCGCTTAAACGCGTCTTGTGCATACTGTTGGTAGAGAGCGGGAGACGCTTAAAACGCGTTGTACAGTAAAAATTAGGCGCCAGCCGTTGTGAAACATGTAGTAGGTAAGTCATAATTATATCATTAATCGTTTCGCGACTGTAAGCACGAATCTGAAAAAATTGCCCACTTTACGGGGTGGATTGATGAAAAAACCGCCCCCAAAAAATGTGTTAAGATATTTCATATTTTATATACGTAATCGAACACTCTGTATGTGTATTATACACGTACGTATAATGCGTGTATAATATACACTGTATATGTAGATGTAGTGTATCTGCATTGTATTAATTAAATGTAAAATAATTTCCACACAGAAAATCACAGAACATTAAAGATTATCAGTATGGTAACATCAAAGCTAACGAATCTGAAGAAGATACTGACGATAAGAGTGTGGTAATTAACAATTGTAAATCAAAAGATTTACCCGAGGACGCGAATAGAATTGTAAATACACATTTCACTTCGTGTAAAAGTGTACATCCAACGAAAACGTATAGCAATTTAGCATCTTCGAGTGTAGACTCACAGTCTGTCCCTCCAGAATTAAATTCTTTTATCGAGCAACAAGAGGAATACATCCAACAATTACAACAAGAATCTCAATTTTGCAGAAATCAATTAAACAAGTTATTACACAAAGTTCGAGAGGTATTTTATCTATACCTATTTGGTTGCTAGTCGTTTTTGTTGCTAGTCATTCTCAGAGAATTTAGTTAAATAATTTTAGGTTGTGGCTGAAAATGAAGCTCTGCATTATAAAAACAAAACAGGATTTTTTAAATGTGTACTCGACGAATATGCACACATGGATGAAACTGAGAACAAAAACGCTAGAGAAAAGCCAGTTCAAATAGAAACTTGCGAAATAAAAAAACCTAGAACTTTGGAGGGTCCTAATATCGTCTTCGAATCGAGAATCGCTGAACTAGAAGCGCAACTAACTCAAGCAAAATTAGAATTGCGTAAAGCGCAAGAAGAAAATCAGTACAATTTAAAACGAACGTCCGAGAGTTGTTTGAGCAACGACACGCCCGAGATGAAAGCACAGTTGGAAAAAGCTTTGCATGCTAAATACGAAGCTGAAATAAAGGTACAAGATTTGCAAAAAACTTTAACGTCTATACGAGAACAAGAAACTGAAGCATTACAAAAAATAAAACATACAGTAGACGCCATGCAGCAAATTCAGTTTGAAAAAGATCAATGTGATATAGAGATTAAACGATTGAAAGACGAATTGGATAGACAACACGGGAAATTTCGAGAAGCCACGCAGGAAGCAAGTAAACGTGTTGCCGAAGAAAGACAACAAGTAGAACGTAGGTATAGTCAGCAAATTGAGCAATTATCTGTTGATTTAGCTTCCCATTGGGATACAGCTAGTAAATCACAATTAGAATCTGAGAAACAACGTAGAGAATTGACAGAACTTCGAAGAGAATTATCTCAAAAACAAACGTTTATCGATAGTATAAAGAAAGAACTTCAAAACAAGATATGTAAGTTACACATATCTTCACATAATTTAATTTCAACTTTTGTCAGTACATTACTAACAATAAATAGTATTTGATCATTTATACTTTGTGCAGCGAATTTACAAAGTGACTTGAATCAAGCACTAACTGAAAAAGATGTGGCTGAACAAGAGGTTTTAGCATCAAAATTAGCTACTGAACGAAATGAAAGACAAAGTCGCCAAGAACAAAGTAGACTACAAATTGAAATAAATTCGTACAAACAACGGCTAGAGAGAACAGAAGCAGACCTAGTTCACTTAAGAAGAGAAAATTTAAGGCTTTCAGAACATATAGCTTCTTTGGAGAAAGAGGTAAGATATTAAACAGTGGAATATCAATTTGAATTTTTCTATACAAACTGTTTAAACGCGCATGCACTACTTCTTTCAGATCAATGCGAATAAACCTATAATGGGTCCGGAAGACTTTGGCATACAAGCTTCAGCAAAATCGGAAAGTAAACATGAAAATGAAAAGCAATTGACTTCTATGATAATAGATATGGAAACTAAACATGGTAAGATTTCAGTTTCTACACGTGTGCCTATGTTAGGTATATTGTCTTTGAGAAATTCTATTATCTTACTATTGTTTGCAAACTCATGTTGTGTGTGGGATATCGGCATGCTGACATTATGCCTAGCATGGGCAGAAATCGAATTAGTCAATTTATTAAAAATTGACTAATGGAATTCAATTTCTTAGCTTCTACAGTGGCTGGTCTAGAAGATGCTTTGAATAATCAGGCTACGATCGTCTCTCGTCTGACGGCTGAATGCCAATCTCTCACACAGCGTTTGGAAGCTAACAACCTAAAGCACAAGTATATTCTTAGTTCAGTGTAGAAAATACATATATCCCTTTGGTTTTTATATTGGTGCATAACAATATTCTGTGTTAGATTTGCATACACATTATTGCTATAGACAGATTTTTTGAAAGAATTAAATTTTTTTATCGTTGTTTTACTTGTATCACTTCGTTAAATACAATTAGGGCTATTCTGTCTTGACAGAGGGAGTCACTGACAGAGATGTAACAACAGTTGGAAAAGCTACATCAGCTTCAAACAAGAGACGCACTGTTAAGATTGATTTAAAAGTAAACGTAGCTCCAAAACAAAAATAAGAATATTTTAAAGGTACCTCTTTCAACACAGTAATAGCATACATATATGTGTGTACGTACGGAGCATTCTACTTCACTTTATTGTATAAACTATTAATAAGATTTTAATTTCATGATATTGTAATAATAATAGAAAAATTTTAGGTGATCAAATTAATTGTAGAAAAATATATACTTCTACCTACGTACGCTTACTTAAATATTAATATTACAATATTACAATTATAAGAAACGTAAAGCAATAATTAGAAATTTTCAGTTTATAAGATTTATTAAATTAACTTTAAAGTTGAACATCTGTTGTTTCCCAGGGAAGAAATGGCCAACTTACAAAACAACATAGAGTATTTGTCAGACAAGATACAAAATACTTTCAGTAATCAACAAGGTAGTACTTTCTATGCCATGCAAATGTATATTATGTTGTTCATTAAATATCATCATTCTGATAATAGAATCATATTTTTAGGTATTGAATCAATGGAAAGTAGAGATATATTATCTAATACATTAATACCAGCACAAAGTACGAGCAGTACGGTAACACCTAATGTAGTTTATGAGGAAAATAATATGAAAATCAATAATATAAATAATCAATCACTGGGAACCGATTTGTCCAATGAAAAAGAGTACTCTGTAGATCATAATGTAAAGAATGATTTAAAAACAACAGTAGAGACATATGAACAAAATCAAAATGAAGACGACCAAGAACATGTAATTGATCACGAAACTTTAGAATCGTATGTACCAGAACAAGAATATAATTCGTATGATCAATATAATGTTATAGAAAATGAACAACAAGAAAATACTGATACAATACAAAATTCTGATGCGGTAACATTATCTCGATACTCTACATTGGATACACAATAAAATAGCGTTATCCATTACGAACATAAAAATGACACAAGTTGTATCAATTACTTCATTATAGATCCATATATACATTATAATAAAGTAGCATATACATATAAAATATGAACAAACATTGGGGTGTCCATAATGTATTCATTTTTCGTTTCAACTCATTAATCTCCTGTTTTTATTCTGTCTTCCAGTCTTCTATCCGAGATAGATAGATATACATATGTAGTCTATAGTCTATCTAATAATAATAATAAAATACGCTATGTTAGATATATCTACGTATACATATGTATAATCTGCTATTATTGCCAAAAAATGCTGATACAATTAAAATTCAAATGCAGTTCTGACATTTTCCATCTTTTAAAATGATGGAATGTGCGAGAAACAAATACGAATATTAAAGTAAAATACTATTCTAAAGTATTCTTATTTAACTGTGTAATTACTTTGTCTTTGAAATTGCTTACACTAGTATAAGAAATTCAGTTCGAATTTGATTGATTATCAGATATACCTATATCTATTTTTGTCAATGTACATTAGGGTGGACCTTATTTTTTGCCAAAAACTTTGTGTCCTCACTTCCAGGAATTGTGACAAATGTTGAGAAAATGATCTGGAAAAAATTTAGGGGCCGAGTGGATCATGGGAAAAGGACGCGCAGCAAATTTGAAAATTTTGAATTTTTTAAATCTTGACATAAATAGACGTTATGGTATATCGTTGAATTTGTCTTTTTTTTCTCTTTAAGAATCCATATATAGCATAAACAGTTGTTAATAGATAAAACATCCGTGACCTTGAAAAATTGAAAAAATGACCTTGAAAAATTTTTTTTCTCTGATACTATATTTACCTCCTTATATACTACAACTTTTGCTTGGAGAGTTTTTTCGTGTATACATACCTGACGTAATTTGCATTATTCGGAAGCATACAACTACGCATGTAGCTATTTTCATAGCTACTCAGTGTTGCCAGTTGAGCTCCAAACGGAGCTCACACATTCCCCTCTTTTTCCCCTTCCACTATCCCATTCCAGCAGCGCACACTCCACAAACGTCCCCCACTAAGACCGTAGACTAGACACATTGCACGTGCGCGATGGGGACCGTGGAGTGTGCGCCTGCGCACGGTGCTGGACTCTGGAGTGAAATAGTGGAACTACTTAGTGGAAGGAGTATGTAGGAGAGTACGGGAGCCGGGAACTCCCGTAGTTTGGAGCCATTTGGAGCATCACTGCCGTGCCGCCGTGCCGTAGACTCAATAGGTGAATCGAAAATCGAACCACATTTAGTAGAAGGGGAAGCATTTTGAGGGGAATACAAGCCCGCCTGGCACCTCTAAAAGTAAATAAAACATAATCTTATATGTAAGTATATGTACCTAACTTATTTTTGTGTAAAGCAGTAAATTGTAATCTTAATTTTTGTAGAATTATAAAATAAGCATAATGTTATTTAGAGGAATTCCCAAGCATGAAATTTTTGTTGTTATCATACTTGGTGCCTTATCCGGTTTCTATATATGGAATGAGCCCTTAAAGCAATACGCAAAAGAGAATTTCTCACATAATAACCTCAAAGAAATAAAAGTATGTATTTTTATATTTTCAAACAATTGTATTCAAAGTTTGTAGACAATTATAGAATGCTGTTTAATTTAAATTTCTTACTTTGAAGGAGTCATCAAATGGCGAAGCGTAGACCACTGATACCAATTCGTATAAAATTGTTAACAGGTGTAGCAGTACTTGTACTATCTATGACCGGTTACAGGTAAATTTAATTTCTTGTATTATGGAAATTATAAACATTGTATAGATACTTATCATCAAAACTATTAAATCTCTGTTATTAACAGATTTTATTTCGACGATTATATAAAGTACAATCGATACAGGCAGGCTGAGATCTACGCAAATTATCTGTATGAAAGTTATCAAGAAAAGGATAAAGAGAATACAAAGGTGGATTCAATTTGACTTTTTCTAATGTATATGGCATAGAATTATTTACATTCGTTTAATAAATAATACAATGAATAATTACATGATACTATAATTTATTACATAATATAACAATACGAATGTATTTTATAGACTAGTTCTTAAATTTTCCTCCATAGAATGGTATGTATTGAGCTACTACTTTCCAATCTGTGAAATAAATCACTGCTAAACCAGCTACTCCTCCGTAAGTCGCTGCAGATGGTACCCTAATTAAGAAAACAGTAAAATATACATGATGAAAAACTTTATTAACCCCTTGCCTTACAATATTGTGTCAGACTCGTGACAAAGATTCTGAACAGAGACTACTAAATATATGTATGTTATTATTCCTTTTTGGTTTTGTTAATCTGCAGCTATTGGAGAACATACAGGCACACAATAGATATAAATGTTTTAGGAAATTACGATCTACAAAAAAGTTCTAAGCATTGAAACTGTAAGATAAATCGTAGGGTAAGGGGTTAATGGTTATGTAATGTTACAAGAACGTTAAATTTACGCAAATATCCAAAATATATCTATTAAACATCTTAAATATACTATAAACTTATTGTACATTACGATAATGAATAAGTGTTTACCATCTTGTGGCAATTTCAAGGTGTTTCTTTCCTAACCGCATTTTCCGTGACCCTGTAATAATACTAGCGTTGGTATAATGAATATTTAATAAAGGACTGTAAAATATAAAAAGATATTAAATACTTTTACGAAATTATTATTATGCAAGTGCACTTGTACTTCCTCTTTCTTCCGAACAGGAATTCAATTCAATGTACTTATATATATATATATGTATGCTTATGTATAAACAATGACTGAAAACTACAAGAAGGGACAACTGCGTCAAAAATTGGGGATACAACAAGAGACGACACTCCAAGCAGTATCTTGCAGTATCTTTGTAGGGATCATGGCGCTCGTGTCGCCATTCCCCTAGGTCGCGCCTAGGGAGATCACTATGGAGTTGGCAGTCCTACTCCCAACCGTCTCTCGTAGCGACCGTTACGCTAGGCATCCCTAGCAGCAGTGATGGCTAGCAGTTCAAAATAGTCAGTCCATTAGTTTAGACGTATTGAACACCAGTCGTACTGTGTTTCGAGGCTTACCTCTTTTGTAATATATTCTCCGTCGTACGGTTACGACGGACGTCACTACCGTGGTGAATAAAGTATATTTAAATGGTTCTCGTTGAACTATAATTTTCGTAGTGAATTTAATCCCAAGTCCTAACCACGTGTCTCAAGCACAACGTAGAGTAGGCTACGTTCTTCGGTACCTTCCCCGAAGCTTCTGATTCTCTCCGAGTATATCATCTACACTCTATCCTACATCTTTTATTACAGACAAGGTATACATATACTGACATATACCTATATAAATATACAGAGTGTCCCAAAATTCGTGGACTTCCCGACAGGGGGGGTTCCTGAGACCATTTCAAGTGACATTTTCCTTTGCAAAAATGTTATCCGCGGCTTTGTTTAGGAGTTATTAACGAAAAACACGGACCAAACAGAGCGCGGCCTAGACGCGAGTTGGCACAGTCGGCCCGGCGCGCCAACTGTCTATTGGCCGACTGTGGCAACTCGCGTCTAGATCGCGCTCTGATTGGTCCGTGTTTTTCGTTAATAACTCCTAAACCAGAAAGGAAATGCCTAAACCGCGGATAATATTTTTGCAAAGGAAAATGTCGCTTGAGATGGTCTCAGGAACTACCGTGATAACCAAAATCTCGATTTCTGCCTGAGATTCTCCGCGCGTATTAGTAGCTATTTCTACCGTCTGATAGCGCAGGGCTATAGCCGAGGGTAGGCTGAAGGTAGAATACCGGCAGCTAGCCCTTGAATCTACCTTGTATAAAGTATAAATGTAATAAAGTAATGTATAAAACTATTCTCTGCAACTTTTCTCCGTGACGTTTTTATCGATTTTAATATAATAAAGGCATTTATTTTGCTCAAAACTTAATTTCATCGATGAATAAAGATAAGTATACGTTAATTTTAATATTGTGTCCTATAATATTGCCATATTAGAATTATGATTTTAATTCTGTTTGTTTCTTCTTCGAATATAGGAACGCAGAAGACCAGCTGTTG
The DNA here is from genome assembly GCA_028455765.1 of Lasioglossum oenotherae. NCBI lineage: Eukaryota > Metazoa > Arthropoda > Insecta > Hymenoptera > Halictidae > Lasioglossum > Lasioglossum oenotherae. The sequence goes on along the minus strand of CM052279.1, from coordinate 24,770,542 downwards.
CAGAATTTTCGAATACCTCGAAACAACGACCAAAAGCATAAAGGATAATTTAGAAGAAACAGATAAGTTTGTGGTTACATTACTATTTTATTCTGTACTTCGCAATCATAACTTCAACTGTGTTTCTTTTTTTCTTAATTACAGAAAGTGGCAAAAATCGACAGCGCGAACTGCACCAATCCTTTAAGTTGAAAATAAATGTAGACAAGTAAAAAATGTTTTTGGTTGAACTTTTCATTAAAACTCGAACCAATAAGTATTTAATGAAAAACAAAATATTAGGTGCGGGATTCGATTCGGGGCCAGAAGATTCCCGGCCGTATAGTTGTTCTTTTAACGACTATGCAGTCTCTAAATAATTATAAAAAAATTAAGAACAATTGCTTCAATAATATCCAAATACTGAATTTTCTCAAAATATGCATTTCAAAATATGCATTTCCTCCGAATGTTTGGAGGTTTTCAATTTTTTAAAACATGTTTTCATAATCATTAATAATCAGGATGACACACAACTAACGTAATAATATAAATGTGGTCAACTGAAGACTTTTATATAAAATTGGCAATTTTATGTTCTCCGAGTTATTTAAAAATCGACTTTGCAACCAAAAATTTTGAAAAAATTTTCAGTCGCGTATGCTATTAGGTAGAATATTCATGAATTTTTTCATAATTTTCTGTTGAACATGACGTGACTAAAAATCAATTTGGATAGATACTTTTGACCATCTTATCCGCCTATACTTTAAGAATCGACAAAAACATTATTTAAAAAATACAAAATATTATTCTCTTTACATCATTAAACCCAGTTTTTCAAAAAAAATTTAGTCCAAATTTCTATTCGATATCTCTTTTAAATCAAAAGTTATAGCAAAATGTGCGCCGGCGTCGCGCCGCGCTGTGCCGGGATTTAAATGCGCGCCGTCTCCAGATTCCGACTTTTCGCCTCATGCTTTCGAAACTTCGGTAACGTGAAAACTGGTGAAAACCCAAGGAACGCGTCAGCGTCGATCAGTCGAGCAGGTAGTAACACGGACAGAGTAGAGGTACGCTGGTGTGTGTAGCGCGCGCGTAATCGAACAGGCACCAATACGGGCATGCGCGGCCGACACGGATACGACGGTACGTCAGGGAAGGGGAAACCAGCGACTCAGGGGAACGGCCCACGGCCCACGAATCTACCATCACTGCTTCCCGGTGCTTCCCAGTTGTTCCCAACTGGTTCCCAGCGCTTCCCAGCTTCCTGCTGCTTCCTGGTTCTCGGCAAAGAGTCTTTGGTTCTCGGTGGCAGTAAGTTTGAGTTGGTTCTAGTTTCCAGTTACACTCGATCTGACTCGATAGATTTATTTGTTTTCCTGAGAAGATAAAACGAACGAAACAAAACGCTCTCTCGCTTCCGATCGTAAATAGTATTATAGTTATAATATTAAACAATTAAATTGTATACATAGTTTTACTTTTATCTTTAGGAACTTGCTTTTAAGTAAGAATGATTTATCTGTTGTCTTTCATCTATTATACTTATTTAGTAAACTTATTCTATATAAATAGTAGCCGCACGATACTTTGTCAATGCAAATATATGTATATTTTCTATTTAAGGAAATGGATAATAATGATACAATTGACTTTATACCAAGGCCTTATCAAATTGACCTGTACGAGGTTGCCCTCAAACAAAATACAATTATTTATCTGCCGACAGGATGTGGAAAAACTTTTATAGCTGTTATGCTCATTAAACAATTAAGCGCCGCTATACGAAGGTACATAAATAGTTATTGGTTATCAATTACGTATTTGTTAAATGTTCCTTTCTTCTTAATGTTTTAAGTATTATGATATAATACGAACTGTATACACAATATGTTTTACTTAATAATAGACCATACAGTGAAGGTGGGAAACACACTGTATTTTTAGTGACTACCGTACCTTTAGTTTTGCAACAATGCAAGTACATTCAGAGAATGTCTGGATTATCGTGTGGAGGATACTCTGGCGATATGGGGGTTGATTTCTGGAAAAATGAAGAATGGGATAAAGAGTTGGAAGCTAATCAAGTACTACGAATACATTCATTTATTGTATTAAACATCGTACAACAAATCATATATTATAAATTAAACATTTACATTATAGGTTTTGGTAATGACATCTCAAATTTTATTGGATGCGCTATGTCATGGATTTATATATTTGGATAGAATAAATTTACTAATATTGGATGAATGTCATAGAGCGGTAAACGATCACCCTATGAGGCAAATTATGCAATTGTTTGAAAATTGCCCTGAGGAAGAACAGCCGAGAGTTTTAGGTCTAACAGCCACATTATTAAACGCTAATGTAGACTTGCGTAAAATAGAGTCAACAGTTCGGGTAATTTGTTTTGATTTTAGTATTCGCATTTAATATTTTTTCATATGAGCTCAATTTATCTGTATTACAGAGCTTGGAAGTTACGCTTCATGCAAATGTGGCTACAGTAGACTCTGTGTCACAAGTTAAAAACAGTTATGCGAATCCAGAGGTAATATTTGTTCGTTTTAAAGAATATGTTTTATCCGATGTTGGAACATATATTTGTAAGACAATTGATGAAATGGTAGAGGTTTTAAACTGTGTAGTATTGAAGTCTTCTTTAAGGAATATTGAGACGAGCAAGAGGTTCAGACCAAAAGCTATAACAGAAAAATTGGCTAACATTTTAGCTGATATCAAAGATCAGTTTCTTCATGCAGGTATAGTTGTATTATAGTTGAACATTGTTGCATAAAATTGTTGTATAAAAATCGTGTAGATTTTTAGTTTAGCTATAGTATTTTATTTGTATTGCAGGAACATACGGAGGAAGTAAATGTGTTTTGCTTCATATGATTCAACTAGAATCTATTAAGAAATATACTGATGATGCGGTATGTAAAACCTTAACTAAAATAGGAGATAAAGAACATTCAGAGTTTGACTTTATGTTTTTTACCATAAATTATATGTTTAGGATACAGCATATGTTTTGGAATACCTTATTTCAGAATGCATAAAATTCCGAAAATTATTAGAAGATGAAATGAAAGATAATTCAGAAATCGCAAAAATACAAAAGTTAGTTTACTCTATTTAAATTTGTTCAAATCTATTTAATGGCTGACTTTCTATCGATCTCACTACTTATACTGAACTTCAAACTTAATTGTGCTATACTATTACAGCTATTCGTCCGATCAAGTACAAAAACTTTTTGCTGTATTACAAGACTTTAATAAAAACAAGTCTTCCGATCAGAAATTTTGTTGCATTATATTCGTAAAGCGACGCTTTACAGCAACAGTGTTATATCATATATTGAAGGTAATTAATAACCAGTTTTCCTAGTTTCTTAACTTGAATGACATTATTATTTTTTTATCTATAATTATTATATAAATTTTACTACTTCAGAATTTGTCGGAACACGACGAAAGCTATAAATTTTTACAACCTGATTATGTTGTTGGTACTTCCAATGATCCTTACAAGAATAGCAAGGAAGTATTGTGCATATCTAAATGGAATAAAGAAGTTTTATGCAGGTATGTAGTGATTTCATGCAACGATGCAACATATGTACATCTCTCCCTCAATTTATGCGGAATATCCATTCCACGTGGATTCGTTTTATGCAAATGAAAATCTCGTAAATAAAATCTGTCAGTACAAAAGAGAAAATATTGGACATAAAAGCTAGTACATATAAGTTTTAGAAATACATATTATAATACATATTAGTTGAAATAGCTTGACCAAAACAATAATGATGTTTCAAAAAACAAAAGTAAATTTTCGAATAAGTTACAATATACACTTGTTATTTTTAAAACTTCTAGGAAAATATATCTTCTGGCCACGTAAATTGAGATCGTGCATAAAAACTACCGCCTAAATTGTGTTATGATTTACCGCGTAAATTGAGGAAGGGGTGTATTTTAAGCAGGAACTTAATACCGGTAGAATTTTCATACCGGTATTATGTCAAGAGGCTGTATCGAAACTGAAATATATGATACCAAAATGGATTAAAACCGAAATCGTTAAAATACCGGTATTTTTCAGTTTTTCCAATACAAAGGATGCCCCAAATAAAAATTCCTGTGAGGTTTTGTTTTCAAGAAAATCGACTTTGTCTATGTCTATATCTATGTCTCGTTATAACGGATCTCTCTGTAGTTCGTTGTCTCGATTGAAGTTTATTTTATCCATAACATGAAAAAATTTTATTCTATATTTTCGACTTATTTTTTCATGTAGAATCACCCATCTGTATATACAGAGTGAGTCACCTAACGTTATCACCTCAAAATATCTTTGTTGTTTTTTAAAAGATATTTGAGGTGATAACGTTAGTTGACTCACCCTGTATATAATATATATCATATTCTGATATTTCGGTTTCCATAACGGTTGAAGAGACATATGTTATTTTATACGTTTTGTTCGTTTTTAATGGAATTTCATTTAGGTTCAGAAATGGTACCTCAAACTGTTTGATTGCAACAGATATTGTCGATGAAGGTATCGACATTCCAACTTGCACACTGATTATTCGATACAATTTGCCAATGGATATTAGGGCTTATATACAAAGCAAGGGTAGAGCACGGTTCTCTGCCAGTCAATATACATTATTGTTACCAGAAAAGGATAATAGTTATTTGAAACGTTATGAAAATTTTAATATGACGGAGTCATATTTACGACAGGTCTGGTTTGAATTTGGTTAATTTCATTTTCTCAATGGTATTTTATGTTCAAAATTATCATGTTCATATTCTGGATGTAGCTATTATTAGGTAAAACTCAATATCGTGAGAAACCATCAGAGAATGAACTCAAAGATACGCTATATATATCCGAAATAGAACCATATAGTTGCATAAACAGTAGTGGAAAAAAATGTGTTATAAACGCACAATCAGCGATTAGTGTGATAAACATTTACTGTAGCAAATTATGCAATTCTAAATTTACACAATTAGCTCCTATATGGAAATTGTTCAAAACTGAAACAAGCGTGGAACCAGGGGAGCAATCTAAAGTATATCAGGTATTTGAAAATATCAGTGTAATATAGTATTAAAATTAATTTGTTTAATTACTCTCTTCTAGTTGATTCCTTGTTATAATTGAATTTTTAGGTTTCAGTTCGATTACCAACTGTAAGTCCTTTAAAGGATACAATATATGGAAATTTTTCTGCTAATATTAATATTGCAAAGAAATCCGCTGCTATAAAATTGTGTATAGAATTACATAAAATTGGTGAACTATCCGATAATTTAATACCACACGGAGTTAATGCTATTCTAAAGAACGTAGATTATATATTCACAAATTGGGAGGAAGAGGTTAAGTCGGAAACAGGTATACTTGGAACAAATAAAAAGAAACGAGCTCACAAGTTACAGGTGAGATGGAAACTAATTGTACACACATACCTTTTTCTTTTTTAGCGCAATTATAACTATATAAAGAAAATATTTCTTTTGTACTTTCGTCTAGTTATTATACCAAGATGTAAAAAATTTTCTATATTCTTTACAGTTTCCATCGGCTCTATACGGTGCATATCCTTTGCCATCGAAGCCAGTGTATCTTCATTTACTTCATGCTAAACCCATATATCCAGCCCCGCATTACGATACTCGATATCTAGTATTTTACAATTTACTATGCGACAAGGCAGGATTTGGAATACTCTCTTCGAAACGAATGCCAACGGTAATATTCCAAGTTTACATATTAATTATAAAACTCACGAATCTCTCGAGTTTTCGCTTAAATTTCTGAAAGGAGGCATCTCGAATTCACACCTTTTCCTGAATTTTATAACATTGAAGTATACATATACAATGTACAGTGAGGGACGAAAGTATTCGTACACTCTTTAAAACAGAACAACTTTTTTATAATTGTACCAAACGACCTGATTAAAGGGTGTACGAATACTTTCGTTCCTCATTGTATGAATTACTCATCGCTAACAAGGTAGTAACTACATTCTTTGATATTTATTTTTACGTGAGGTGACTTTAGACAATCTGATATATTTATCTGGTATGTTATGATATATATCTGGTATTTTTCTGGTATGATATTTTTTACTATTCTTATGTAGTGTTTATTTAGCATTTTCTCTGGTAAAATTTTTTGCTTGGTAATAATACTTTCATAATTATTACACATTTTGAATATAAAGAACTTTCACAAAAATAATCGTAACTGTGACTACTTATAGATTCAATTCTTACTTTAGACTGTTCTCTTTGATTGTTGGATTTCAATCAAGCATCCTGCATCATTTCCTTCAGAATAGATTTTCTTTATTAAAAAGATTGGTGTGTTATTATATTTTTTGAAGATGAGAATAGTGTAAGTCGCAAGTCGTCCAATATTAACACGGCACATAGTCTGTTTTCTTGTTATACGGAGTTTTTCATATATAGAACAATGAAACCTTTTAAATGTCAAATTTAAATAGATTTTTGAAAAATTTTCGCAGGAGGAAAACGGTTTTAATTTAACGATACTTAACTTGTGGGTTCGAGGAGCCAACCCCCAAGGAGTAATAAGGCCAGCAGTTAATAACTAATATTCTGTTACATAGATACCATCTTTTCCAATTTTCATGAGACTTGGTGAACTACAAGTTGAAGTTAAAGTGAATTATGCGATCATGAAATTGTCTGCGAAAGAAATAAATTCCATAAAAGTCTTCCATAGTTTGATATTCAGTCAAGTTGTTAAAGTAATCAAATCTTTTATGGTATTCGATAATTACAATCTTGACAATTGTTTTTTAACTGTACCAGGTAAATTTGTAATAGTACAAACATGAAAAAAGATTGTTATTTCGCTTTTAGAGATAAACTTGAATTAACGTTTGTGTCCAGTGAACGAAAAATGGGAAATAAATTGGGAGACCATACGGCAACATCAGCAGATACAGCATGTATCACCACCGGTACCTTTCCGTTTTGAGCCCAAAGATTATCACGAGCTGTCGTTAGTCGTGCCGACCTATAGAGGGGCTACAGAGGTATACGTAGTTACACAGGTTTGCGAGGATCTTACTCCAAACTCGTCTTTTCCAACTGAAAACTTCTATTCGTACTTTCATTATTATCAACGTAAACACGGTTTGACGATAAATAATTTAGACCAACCGATGCTGGAAGCAAAAATGATATCAACACGAATCAATTGCATAAAACCTAGGTAACGATACAAGTATCTTGTTGTTGGGTTCAGAATATCAACAAATACAGATTTATAACTAATTTCTGTTTCTATCGCTACTTTTTTACTACTACTAACAGGGCAATGAACTCTGAATCGAAGTATCGTAAGCGCATGGAAACGAACGATGATTTGAAGGAGCATTTAATTCCAGAATTATGCACTATAGTTAAATTCCCAGCGTTATATTGGCTGAAAGCAACAATGTTACCTTCTGTGTTGCATAGAATTTCACAGCTTTTAATTGCGGATGATTTACGACACCTTATTGCTACTGAAGCTAATTTAGGATTAATATCTAACGATGATTATTGGCCTCCGTTAATAATAAACGAGGAAGAATTAGGAGAACCGAGCGAATCGATAACAAAAATTCCTTTCGACGAAAATATCGAAAATTCTTCGCAATCAGAGCCTGTATTAGATGTCCCGGAAGTAGATGGTATATGTTTTATTTTATTTGATTATTTAAACGCGTCTTCGTTTTTTAATATACATATACCTATTTCTGTACATATTTCTGTTTCACTGAATTTAATATTATCGATGTTCATATAGTATTGAATACAGATGTATACCACTATCCGTGGACAGAAGATCAAGAACCGCCAGATTTGAACAGGAAGATCGAAGACATTCGTTTAATTGATATTGAGCATCATTATCAATTTATGGTTGGTGACTGTGATACAGAGTCTAACGCAATGGTAGTCTTTTGGTCATATATGTATATAATCTTTGAACACAAAATATATGGCACAGAACATTCATATGAAAAACAAATTGGGTTTTGCAGAAAAATATAAAAACAAAATTTATGAAGAATTCGTCAGTTCCAACACGTGATTTAAAGATCCTTTCAGTATCAAATTCAGAGGGTCCGAATCCTGTACAGATTATGTATGTGAGTATACCTAAAAGTTTTTTCACAATACGCTGTATATAAAATTTATACACCACGTGGTCTCTATGTAACAATTTTTACAATCGTGATTTCTATTATAGGCACTTACAAGTAAAATTGGACATGATGCATTCGACTTGGAACGTTTGGAAACATTAGGAGACGCATGCTTGAAATTTGTTGCAACATTGTTTCTCTATAATAACTTCCCAAACAGTAACGAAGGTCAGTTAACGGCTCTCAAGGGTAAAATAATTGGAAATCGGAATCTTTATTATTGTGGAAAGAAAAAATGCATTCCTGGACGTATGAAAGTAGACGAGTTTGTGCCTCACAGTAATTTCATTGCTCCAGCTTACGCAGTATTCAGGCAGCTTCAAGAAGTGTTACTAGAAGTGGGGGTTCGTTAATTTAGTTAATTTACGATTTAAACATTGCTTTAGATAGTAGCGTAATAATAGTGTAACGTAATGAAATCATCTGTGAAAGGTATCACCAAACGTTTTGTATGAAATCCAAGTGCCCGAGAACGAACAATTTGATGGATGTATAAGCGAATCTACCAAAAATATAATGGAAGCGAAGGTATCAAATTGGGAATCGGCTGAAACACAAACTGGTATGGAGAATTATCTTGGAATGCAAACTGTTTCCGATAAAACAATAGCCGACTCTGTAGAAGCATTGATAGGTGTCTATCTCACGGTAAAAACACAAACATAATATGTAGTGCATATTTTCTGTACAATACTTTAGTCACAAAGAGTCATTTTCTATAAATGTGAGTAAATACCTATATGTATTATTATACATTCAGTACATTTATTATACATTTGAACAGAGCATGGGTATTAAAGCTGCTATCAACCTACTAACATGGTTCGAAATCTTACCGAAGGAAGCAGTTAATATTGATAGTTTACTGTTTACCGTGCCCGAAAATGATATTATTTCTCAGGAAAACATAGATTATTTTATGCCCTGGGCTAATGATATAGAGGAAAGACTTGGTTACAAATTTCAAAATCGAAAATTTCTGTTACAGGTACCTTTACCTATATTCTTTATCATAATTTTAAATATATGTACATATACAGTAGTAAAATAATATTAGGTGAAGTAAAAAGTTCTGAGCGTTTTTCGCATTATAAATAAAGCGAAAAACGCTCAGAACTTTTTACTTCACCTAATATCACTTACAAAATAGCATACATTACATTGTGAATAGAAAATACAAAATATACACATTAAACAAATATTTTAGGCTTTTACACATGCCTCGTACTCTACAAATACTATAACCGAGTGTTATGAAAGACTCGAGTTTCTTGGTGATGCCGTTATCGGTGAGAGATAATTTTCAAAACCTATAATAATGTGTATCAGTTTCTATGTAAAAATAATTATTTATCAATGAACCTCTTCGTGTTTCAGACTTTTTAATTACATGTTACATTTACGAATATTGTGGAAATTTTAATCCTGGTGCTTTAACCGATTTAAGGTCTGCCCTTGTCAACAATATTACATTTGCATGTCTGGCCATACGATATGGTTTGCATACCGCGTTACTAACTTATGTGCCGCAATTGAATGATGCTATAGTTCGTTTCGTTAAATTTCAAGAAGAAAGAAATCATATTGTAAACGACGAGGTACTGTACTGTACTATTACTTTAGTACAAATTCTAATCAATTACTAATATTTTCCGAATTGATTTGTATAGCTTTTATGGATTTTATTGGAAGAAGATGAATGCAAAATGGTTGAATATGTAGATGTCCCTAAAGCTTTAGGAGATATATTTGAGTCTACAATAGGTGCAATATATTTAGATAGTGGAAAAAATCTTAAGAAAGTTTGGGAAATACTTTATTCTCTCATGCACAAGGAAATTGGTAAGCTTTGATCTGTATAGAAATAGACAGATCAAATAGTCATATATTATCCATTCTAACTATTAATGTTTTTGTTTTAGATGAATTTAGTAAAAATATTCCAAAACAACCGATTCGTGTATTATATGAAACTCAAGGTGCACGACCGCAATTTTTGTATGTATCTCGGTTATTTTTTATCATTAACAATAAGATATTTATCTCTCGAAATATTATATTATACATATCTTTCCACTTCACATGAAAGATAATCAAAACTCGACACATACAACAACCAATACATATTGTATAGATATGTATTAGTTGATATAGTATAGTAATCAAGATTATAGAATTTTTCAAATTAATATAATATATATATACAACCTATATACTTACATACATATTGCAATCTTTTCCGTTCTTTTAGAAATGCTGTTCATATCGAAGGAACGGACTCCATTATGGTGCCATTACAAGTAATTATTGCTGGAAAAGTAAAGGTTCTTCATGGATTTGGTAAAAACAAAAAACAAGCCAAATGTGCGGTCGCGAAGCTAGCTTTAAAATATTTGTTACGTAAAAGTTAAGACTAAGTAAAAATGAGCATGTATGAAATATTAATTGTATAATTATGTGGTTAATTAAAAATATCTACAATACTACAGTATAGACTGTACAGTACATTTAATTTTCATTTTTCCGTTTCTTTAATGATGGTCGATCAAATATTTGCTTCATTCCCGCTGCTTGATTATTATGAAATTTGAGATTTTGTGCTGTTTCCGAGATCCACGGCGAATCAAACTGAGTAGTATCTTGATCAACCAAGTGAGTATACTTGGTCCTACCACTACGACCGAAGTTCTTCACTTGCATTACTTTTGGCAAAATTGTTTTGTCAAAGTGATCTTCCAATGTTGCACCCGAGAAATCTCGTTTAAATATATTGTCCTCTTTGTCTAAATAGAAGGCTCCACGATGATAATATTTCTGCAAAAACTTGTATTTTCCTTTAGCGGCTTTATTGGTAATAACTTTTGGATTTAGCCGAGCCTCTTGTCTCCGTTCTTCTTCGGTCATATTCCGTATACGTTCAATCTCGAGACGTTCCTTCTCGAGCCTAAAAATAAAAACAAATACGATGATTCAAAAGCAACAACACTTAACGCATCAAATAATACATACAGTTCTCTTTCTTCCCGATCGCGTTTGATTCTTTTTAGCTCTCTCAGTTTCCAAGCTTCGTATTCTACTTCGTCGTTCTCATCGTCTGTACAAACATCTTCAATTCTACCCTCTTCGTCGTTATTGTTTTTACCAACTTGTGTTTCTTTCCTTATTGCTTCCTCTACCATCTACAAAGTAAATAAAGTATTAGTAGAAAAGTCATCTTCGTATATAGGTAAGGGTCCTTTTATTTTGATAATTCAATTTACTCTTAAGGTCTGCCGTTTTCGTTCTTCTGCCATCTTTTTGGCCTCAACCTCTGCTTGTTTTTGTTTCATTGCTTCTTTTTCTTTCTCCATTACTGTAATTCTATCCTTTTTACGTACAAAAACTGGTTTCAATCTTGGTCCAGTTTCTTCCTCGGAATCTGTATATTCTTCGTATTCTGAACTGTCGTCTGAACTGTCGCCAGATCTTTCATCCTCCTCTCCATGAATTAGTTCTTCTTCATTATCCTTCTTAGATAGAACTCGCTGTTTCAACGCTTCGCGTCTCCTTTCAATTTCAGAATCTGATAATTCCTCGTCTTCTGACGAATCAGAACTCTCTAGTTTAATTCTTTCACGAGTTCTTTCCGGTTCGACTTCAATCAATTCTGGTTCATAAATGTGCCTGTGTCTTTCCGTACGAATTTCTGTGTTCAATTCTTTTTGTCTTTCTAAACGTGTTAATCTTCTTATGCGAGGGTCATCCTCGTCGCGTATTCTAACTTGCGACTGTAGAGGAGCGTCCACAGAAATTTCATTTTCCTCATAATGTTTGTGTGCTCGTCTTTCTAAAAAATCCTCGTCTTCGGACTCCTCTTCGGAACTAGCAGCAGGCGCATAATCTGGACGTTTTCCAGAAACATAGCGATGTACCTTCACTTTTTTCATAGATAGCTCTCCTATAATCAAACAAATTTATACAGAAGTTTCAAATGCAGAAAGATCTTCTATACTGTTAGAACTGATTTTTCTAGTACATTCTTATAAATATAATGAAATTAGATGAAGATTTTTATTCTGACATTTCAACTTCTAACCTTTGTCATTTTTTACGGGTACAGCACCAGCAGTACTCTGAATTCCCATAGGTGCGGGTGCTAACGAATTATTCGTGACAAAATAATCCATCATCATTTTGGTGACTTTTCGATTAATTTACAAGAATTACAATACTCGTGTAAATATTTATAGCTTATAGCTTATGGTATATTCTGCAACTAACAACAACAAATCACTGAATCCATCATCCATCCACCTCCACACTCCACTCACCACTCCACCATTATTATTACACAAACTACAGAAAACATGTGATGGGTGATGGCGTTGCTGTTTGCCGTATGGCCCTTAGACCGACCTGCACAAAGAGGATTAGATAGAGGCGACACTCCCATAAGAGCCCTATGTTGCGCTCCTAACGAGTCAGGAACCGAACTATTCGTCTATCTCCTTGATCCGCACCCCGAAAACAATCCACTCCTCAATACCTCATTTTACGGTTCGACAAAAAAGTGAAAGATAATCTCCTAGTTATTCCTATTTTTAAATAACAATGTTTTATGTAATTGTAAAATTAATTAAATACCAAACAGATAAGATTTTTCATATCTATAGATTCTAACTTTTGACCGTTTAATTTTGATATGCATTTATAAATAAAACACTTTATTTCTTTATTTTATTGAAAATATTCTATCGTAATTTATAATTGTTAATAAACTACAAGTCTCATCTTCAAATTTCGCGGATATATGCTAGAACCAATCATCAGTTGGGCACCAGAGTACCACGTGACCGTGCTCCCCGCTCCCTGGGAGCAACTTCACTCCCCTCGCCTAAAGTAGGACTTTATATACCATCCCCTTATTCCTATATGTCCATGAGTGTGCGCCATCGAAGGCCTCTCGTCTTGAGTACGCTATCTAAAGAAAAGTAATCTGTGATGGAAATCGACTTCGGCGACGGTTGTGCGACGTGCGACAGGCGGCAGTGCGGGATGTGCGGTGCAGTGCGGTGTCATACAGAAGTAGAACCAAGTAGAACTGAGTAGGACTATATAGTAGACGTCACGTGTAGACGTACAGATACAGAAGGTTTCTAGTTATTCGTTGGTTGCGACTGTTGCGAGTCGGCGCGAGGGGGTACCTGATTTGTGTTGTTCGTTATTTAGACATTACCTCGTGTTGCATATATCCCTGTTTAACGAATTTTTAGATTTTGATTGTTAGTATTTTTATTTAATTCAGATAGAACCGAAATAACTATATCAACAAAAATGTTTTGGGGTAAGCAAAAAACTCATTCGAAACAAAGACCATCGACTATCCAAAATTTGCCGGCAAAGAATTGTTTCAGGATGGCGTCGCCATGTGCTCCTGAAAACCAATTGCATGCTTCTTTTAAATATTTTCGAGTCGAAAGATGTTGTATGAATAATATTAATTTTCTAATCTATTTTTTCTTTTTAGGTTTAATAATGGAACCGAACAAACGGTATACGCAAGTCGTCGAAAAACCATTCCACGTGTCGATGGCGAGTTTAGACCTCACCACGGCCGGTAAGACTTGTACGGTAAAAGTTTCTATCATTTAACACTAACCGTACCGGGTACAAAATGTGTCGGAAATATTGTATATTGTTTTATAAAAATTACAAGACTGAATTTATTTACATTTTTCATAATTTTTATAACAATACGTGCTCGAATAAAGAAATTTATTGAATAATTTCTAATAGAAGCATCTTTATAATTTCAGTGAAAGCGGTCACTGACTGGTCGCAGTATGGTTAGTGTTAAAAAAGGAAGACTTTTATCTTTCTATAGTTTTGTTTTAACAACTCTTTACTTCAATGTTTCTCTCTATTCCATAAATAATCTTTTGGCAATTATTTACAAAGACTCCTCTCCGATTTTAATGAAATTTAAATATTTTATACAGCTACATATTTTGAACAACTGTTTTCTTCTCACATACAAGGGGGTTTCTTTTACTTTTTGAGATATTCGCAAAAAACTATTGCTCTTGACTGAAACTTGTTTACAAAAAAGTAAACAGATACTGGAACAGGCTTACGTTGTCATGGGGCGTGCACCAATATGGGAAATTCAATTCAGTACTAACAATAGTTTTTTGTGAGTATCTTGAAAACTGAAAGAGACCCCCTCATACGTAAAAAGGAAAATATTGTTCAAAATGTCGAAATCTATAACATACTTACATTTCATCAAAATCTGAGAAGGGTACCTCTCAACAAAGTTCACAGTGTGAAGTTTAATTTACCTAAATCAATTTTTACTATTTATAATGGTGATCGTAGCGATAATTATTTATCATAACGAATATTTCGCTCATTACAGATAACAATTTGGTGCAAGTTATGTTAGGCTACGACAATAGGAACTTCTTACTTTGCAGTTTAAAAAAGGATTCAACATGGCAGGTACCGCTTGATTTGAATTTTCAAGAAGGGACCAAAATTGCATTCACATGTAATGGCCAAGGTCATGTGCATTTATCTGGCTATGTGATATCCGACGAAGATGAATTGGATTTAGATGAATTGGAAGATGAAGAAGAGGAAGAGGAAGTACCGCAATTGGTTGATAAGAAAGCTAAGAGGAAAGCTACCGAATCGTTGAAAAACCAAAAGAATATCAAGCGCTCCAAACGAGATATAGAAACAGAATCATCGGAAGACGAAGAAATAGATTTAGATGGTAGCGATTCCGACGATTCTGATAGAGAGAGTGACAAGTCATTGATAAACGTGAAGGAAGAAGAAACAGACAGCAATGAAGACGAGGATGACAACGAAGGAGAAGAAGAGGAAGAGGAAGAACCAAAAAAAGTAAAGCCTCATCAGAAGGACAAAAAGAATAAGCAACAGAAAAAAAAAGAAGATATAAACAAATTAGTAAATGGTAAAGATGCAAAACAAGACCTGCAAAGTAAACAACAAAAGAAAACTAAAGGGAAACAGCAACAACAACAGCAGCAACAACAACAATCTAATAAACAAAATACTCAAATTGCCCAAAATGTTCAAAAGAAAAGGATAGTAGAAGGTGGAGTGCAAGTAGAAGAACTAAAAATAGGTAGCGGGGCACCTGCAAAAACTGGAAAATTCGTATCAGTATACTATGTAGGTCGATTGAAGAATGGAAAGAAGTTTGACTCAACCACACAAGGAGAAGGTTTCAAATTTAGATTAGGAAAGGGTGAAGTAATCAAAGGATGGGACGTTGGTATCGCAGGAATGGAAGTTGGAGGAAAACGACGTATTACAATACCACCAGCTATGGCGTAAGTATTTCCTCTGGAATTTTTTTAATAACAGTTACTTACCAAACTTTATTTATGTATATATCATGAGTATATTATTTGTATGTTGTAGGTACGGTGCAAAAGGTTCACCTCCTGTTATTCCTGGCAACAGTACACTTGTATTTGAAGTTGAACTTAGAAATGTTCATTAAAAATTATACACATTTTACCGGCTTGAGTATTCGTTGAGCATATCGTATTTTGAAACGGCAGAATCTACATCCCTTTTTTTCATTACCCAACTTCAAGATATTGCAACTTATATAACATCATTTTCAGAAAAAGTGTGATGTATAAACTTAAGTGAATATAGCGTACTGATTCATTACGTGTGTATTTTTTAAAAAATGTCTGAAATCATATGTTAAGAATTGAATTAATAAATAACATTTACAAGTAAAATTGCACATATTTCTGTGATAAATTTATCCTTGTTGTAAACTCTAGCTATAGATGATTAAGGTATAAATGATTGGAGTTTGTATAACAAAACTAAATATATTTAACAGAAAAGGAAGCACAAAGTTGGTGTGAACAGAATGAGTGAATGTACAGATGCTTGATCACGGTCAGCAAGATGTGCGAACATCGCGGATCGTTGGCTGGGCGTAGTGTTGCCAGAACAGGGAAACGAAGGGGAATACATTTTACCCCTTTATGTATAACATACGGGCTCTAATAAAAAAGTTTTAAAAAGTATCTTTTTTATTTTCTCATGTAATTCTTAACAATTACAATTTTTTTCAAAATCATTTTTCATGTCATTTAGTAAACCAATTCTTCTAATATTTCAAAAAAAATCAGGTCATTTCGTCCGATTATGAAAAAGTTATACTGTTTTAAAATGTGTTCGAATATTTTCGTGAGTCACTGTATATAAACGTAATGATGTGATATTGTTGAATAAGTATATGTATATACAACATTACGTTTATTTGATTCGATAAGAAGAAACGAATAAAACTTGCAATCTCTTATTTTAGATGCATGAAACTAATAATAAACTAATATAAAGTATAAACTAATAATATACGTATAAGCTATTAAAAATCCTAAATAAAAGCAAACGTGTTATCATACATATAATATTTTTCGTTTATTAATAATCTATGTTTTACATTAATTGACATTCGAGTAACAATTAATTTAGATAAATCATGAAAATACATATATAACTTAATAACAAAGGATTTTTTCTAATGTTTCTAATTTTAAAATAAGCATGTATAAACTGTGATTGATACTGTAATACAACTGATCGGAATCAATATTATTATATAAATAAGATTTACGCGCATGGTATGTAAACGGATAAATGCTTGTTGTAATTTATCTCTTCAATCAACCTTTTTATTACATTGACTTTTACTCCAAGATAATGTGCACACGTCGTTTATGCAAGCTTTCACCAATTGTGGAGGTTCTTCCAATTCTTCATCTTTACCTTTATTTCTACTTTGCCACCATTTCAACATTATCGGTTGTATCAAAAACCTCCATATTACAAGTAATATAGGGATAGCGACACAAGGTACGCAGACCATTTTAAGATTATGATGAGGACAGTCTGAAAAATACAATGGTTTTTATTAAGCATGGTTTTAGAATGTATGCCTGTACATTAGATTAGAAATGTATATATTTTTCTAGTATGTGCAAATCCATGGAAGCTCAGATTAAATCAAATATATTGCTACATACCTGGCTCCTTACTCAACAGCAACGACGGTATCTGAAACAGTGTTGTGAAAAGAATATAACCTATATCATCAAATCAAGATACAAGGTAATGTAAGTTCAGTCGAACTTTACGTTGTTACTTTCTTATCTTGTCACGTTGAGACGAAAGATATTGGTGTAATATCGTTATCGAGTAACTTTAAATTTTATGTTTAACGAGTCTGTAATTATCGTTTCCGAGTTGGTTCAGATTATTGACGAAACTCAGCTGATTGTCATGATTTTACCATATACACTAGTATGTGTAGTATACGTGTAAGTACATTGCGGTACATTGGTATTATATATTTATATGTATGTATTTGCTCGCATTTCCATAAGCATGCGCGGCACAGTTCATCGAATGGACGGGAAAAATATGAAATATGGCAACTATAAAACAAAAAAAGATATTTTGAGGGCACGGGAATGTTCAGGAGAATCTACTCTACTGTATGCATACAATTCAAATAAAGCCTATTCGTCGCTCAAAAACTTAGATTATTGAACATTTAAATATTGTACAGTAAAGTCGCGATCCAGCTCTCTGTCTAAATATATAGCTCCCTGAGAGTCTCCAACAGTCTCCAATCTCCACGATTACTATCTATCCCTTCGCCTACCCCTTCCACTGAGGGCATCCCGCGAAGGGTCATGAAACTCGAGCTGCATCGGTCGCCGCCACTGATATAATACTAGTATACAGTGGGTGTAGAAAGTATTCGTACACTGATAAATTTCAAACTATAAAAATATGAACATATTCATTGTTTACAGAAAAAATAGTTAATAAACAACAATTTTACAGTTTTGTTTGAAAATCAGTACGAATACTTTCGACACTCACTGTATATATCAGTGGTCGCCGCGCGGTTCGTGTTTACATATTGTTCTTTTCTACGTTTGACAACCTTTGTACTTTCGGCGCGGTCGACGCAGTCATAAAAAAATAATATTCTCTCACTATCTATTTATGTCACAGCTCAGAATCGAGAATCGGCTTAGATCAAGACTTTACTGTATTTCTGATCCCACAGATCGATTTTTGGAGCAATTATGTATAAGAAAAGTGTAAGAAAATAATGCTCGTTTATGAAATATTTTGAAATTACAAATTGAGCTATCTCATATGAAACTTGAAGTAGGAAGAGTTGCTTCAATGATTTCTTACGTACAATATTTAGGAATTTTTTCCCTTTAAAAACCAACACCAAAACATCGTCTGAAATTTTGGTGGAGAATGTAACATTTCATGATAATCGATATGGTTCCGTGATGATTCGCCTTCTCACCAACGAGAATCTTCTCGTGAGCACTCTTTGTTCCTCTCTGATATTTATTTTTTATGCTACGCTACTTAATAAAATTATACACATTGTAGTTACGTTAAGTATTAAAAACAATAAATCTTTATTTTTGCATTTTCACAGTACTTTTTTTTAAACATTGTATATAAAAATAGAATATTTGTTAAATAAAACGACAACACAATTAATTAATAGTAATAACTATATTCAGTTATAACATCTAATATAGCTTTTCTTTCTGCATTAACTGTTACACCAATTTCAATTAAGTCTTGATCAGTTAGACTCATCAACAACTCAAAATCTACCTAGAACAGTTACAAAAAATTCGTTCGCTATCACAAATCTTATAATTTTTGTTGTATAAAGGTCTAATACACTTACTTCTTGCTCAAGGAATATAGGAATATGTTGACCTAATCCATGACGTTGTAATAAAATACACATTTTTGTTTCTTCCGAATTCAAAATCATTCCTCTTGGTGGTGTTTTATAACGCGGTGGGGTCGGTGTAGTTTCACCAAACACATTTTCGTCATTTAGATCTGCAGGTACATATGGCGAACGAACTGGACTAAATTCAGGAATGAAACCAAGGGTTGTATTGGGATCATCTTCTTCATCATATTGTATATTCAAATCTGGTGGTCGGATAGACTGTAATCTTCAGTACAAATGTGAGACTGAGTTAACATAAAAAATTGTTTATCAACTACTATATTCAATAATATACCTCTGCAATGGTCGTTCTGGTAAAGATTCGTTGTGGTTCGATTGTTGTATTAATTTTTCAGTTTTATCTTGAATTAATTGTTCGTACTTCATGTTGTTCATTGTGCGGATATTAACTTTATCACTACTATTATTGTTAGTGAAATAGATGTTTGGAGACCCTGGTACGATTTCATCCAGAATGCAAGTCAGTCTTGGCGAGATTATACTGCATAAAGAAGGATCTGAATGCTTTAACACTAAATTCAAATTAGAAGGTATCCCTTTAGAATATTGATTAGAACTCATTACTACGTTGTTGTTGCAGTCCTCGCTGTACTTTACTGAAGTATGTACCACAGTTTTAGGTACCACGATAGAACTTAAGGCTGACATTATGTCGTCATTTTTATTTTCTTTGTCATATTCTTTTAAATTTTTTGTTTGGTTTGAATCACTTTCTACAAATATGTTATCTGAAGTATCATTCCAATAATTTTCTACATCATTATTTTCTGCTAGGTTTCTGATTTCTGGTACTGTTGATAGTTTCATCATGATATGTGTATATTCGTCTATGAAAAACAATAAAAAATGTTATTAGAAATATCTATGGACAATATTACATGTTTCCATTTAAAAAGTACACATATGCTCTTACTAATCTTAGAAACTTCAAATCCTAATCTTAACAATTGAAAGAACAGTCTCTTATCATTTTTCATTGCAGCTATGCAAAGTGGTGTGATGTCATCGTGCATACAATTCATTAATGCAGATGGACATGCTTCGTATACAATTTGAAACATGGTTGCATCTATTGCAGCTGCTAATCCAAGAACAGACATACCTATGTATTATTTTAAAATAAAAAGAAAAGTAAATTAATTACTTTTTGAAGTTTTACAGTCTTAATTTGTATTTGTAATTTAATTTGTATGTTAATTTAAGAAATTAATATGCTCACCAAGATAAGTTGACTCGTTTACATTAGCATTCTTTTCTAAAAGATATTTCACCGTTTTAATGTCTCTATTTCGAATAGCTATCATTAATGGTGTCCATCCAAATTTATTTTTCCTATTGATTATGTTAGAACTATATTCTTTCCTTAAAATTTCTTTTGTAATGTTGAGACAACCATTTGCTGCACTGGTGTGTAACAAATTCTCCCCATGAGAATTCACAGTATTCAATGTATAATCTAGAAACAACAAAAAGAAATACATAATGTAAACTTTATTTTCAGTATACATCGGTAAATAATTAAAATACCTTGTTCTTGCAGTACTTTTATAACTTCTGTTTCTATGGTCTCTCTTATGTTATTGTTTGTGCTATTTTTGTTAAACATTGTTTTATTTCTCTTTATTTTTCCTGTAGTAAGTGTTTTTCACCGTTATAGTTAAATAACGAAAGTGATCTACAAGAAATATATTTCGTTCTTTTTTGGATTACTGTTTGTAAATTTCTCATGCTAAGTTATGCTATAAATAGTAACTTCTCATCAAGGTTTGAAAGTAGTAATAGTTTTTAAAGAAAGCATGCATAACGACATTTAAAAAGATCATTTCGATCATTTGCTGCAACAATAGCATACCTGAATAAATCAAAATTTCCAGTCTTCGAGTTGTATGGGTATTGATGGGTATGTATATTTAGTAAAATCGGTTGTGATCGGTTGAAGATTCTTGAATCTTTAGTAGAAGTTGGTAGAAATTCTACAGTGTTCTACATTTAGCGGGTAGAGTCGTCAGGAGTTCCATAAACAAGTTTCAGAAATTCACCACACGAGAGCACTTGGGTCACTTTTGCATTATCTCGTTTGATCCAATTGGATTACTTCAACGCTGAATTGTAAGTAAATTATACTAAAACTTCAAGAAAAGAGTTACAGTTCGTGTTACTATAATATTATAGTATATATTATATATAGTTATATGATATATTAAATATATAGCTCTCATTTATCTTCAAGGATAAATGAACATTTATTATATACATAGAATCGACATCTTTGTACCAATTGTTACATTTTAATTCGATGTTGTTCCAAAGTTCAGAAACGTTAAACTGATTCTCCTTAAAATCTCATTTTTTAAAAACGGAGGATATGTATATTAATAATTAATATTACGTCGAACGTGTGCATAATATTTAATTCCGTTTAATATTTTATATTATTTCCGCCAAAACTGTACGAAACTTTTGTAGGACCAGTATGGTGGCAGCACGGTCTCATAAAATGTGACGTGCATGATAATTTCTGACAGCATTTGAATTTCATTTTACATATCGTGTGTCTATTTGTCTCCGAAAGTAAATTACTATATAAAATTTATAAGTACAATTATTAAAAGTATTACCGTAACACGCGAACAACGAATTTAGTGTGACTGTTGTAATTTAAAAGTATAATTTACGGCAATAACTTGTAACCCAATGTAAGTTATTCTGCATTAAGCATTTTCTATAGCTTTCTCGATTTAGCTTTGTTTTTTATTTCTGTACATGTGTCTAAATCTATCGTTACATTATACGTTTCTTTCCCATATTTTTGTTATTTCTATCAGAGTATTTAGAAGCTTTTGTTAGGTTAACTTTCAGACGACGCCGAGATCATATTTTTTGGGGTGGGGGCAGTAATTAAGAGAATGTGGATAGGGAACACGAGTATATGTATATCGTCACCGTTAGAGAATAATTTTACCGAATTTTCATTAACTCGATTCGTACGTGCTATTGTCTACAGAAATTTATGTATGTTAAATGCTTCTGAATTTTTCTGTGAAACAATATGTATCACTGATTTTTCTTATAACAATACAATATGGGATATTGACAAGCTATAGTTGTACAGTTAGAGATTTTTTCATTATTCTAAGGTGTGAATTAACTAATTTGTAACTTATTGTTTAGAATGGGAAGCAGTAGCCAATTGTATAGTCTCTCCTGGGGAGAATTCAATTCGTCGTTGGCTTCTGCGGTACAGCTATTAAGAGGTCACGGTGATTTGGTGGATGTTACTTTGGCTGCCGGTGGACGTAGTTTTCCTGCACACAAAATAGTTCTCTGTGCAGCTAGTCCCTTTCTTCTAGATTTATTAAAGGTTTTATTTTAACTGCGATTACTTTCACATATATAAATATTAGTGCATTGGCAACCAGTTAAAATATTGCGTACACAATATATCTTTAAATATTGAGAAAAACATAATTTTTCATTTTCCATGGTTGGCAAAATGTTAATGTAATTACTTATGATATTCAAATAATTTATAGTATGACTGAAAACTTATTCAGTATTGTTTCTGTTTTATACAATTAGAGCACACCATGTCAGCATCCAGTGGTAATGCTAGCAGGTATAGGTGCAGATGATTTAGAATCTTTATTGGAGTTTGTATATCGAGGCGAAGTGAGTGTAGAACCGTCTCAGTTGCCGTCTCTGCTGCAAGCTGCTCATTGTCTCTGCATTCATGGACTAATGCCACCTACTATATTGACTGAAGTACGTTTTGCAAATCAAGCAAATAAAAACAATGTTTATACGCATCTGTGACATGTCGTAAATAGTGAAATATATTTGAAATTAATTAATTGTGTTTATACAGAATGGGGAGGAGGTACCCGTATCGGCGATACCAACGACGAACGAAGCTTTGTCAAAAGAAACCTCTAATCCTTACTTTCCGTTAAAACGAAGAAAGAAAAGGAGAAAGTCTTCCTCATCTTCCGGGAAATGGCCACGTACTGGGAATAATGCAGATAACGAAAACAGGCATATAGATGATCATAAGGACGACGACAATACTGAACATGGTGACGACACAGGTAAGAAATATGTTAAATTATATTCACTCCCTTTGCAAAGGAGAAGGTTTCTAAAAAGGAAATGGTAAGGCAAGTACCATCCTTTTTAGATCTGTAGATAAAGTAATTACAGGTTTAAGTAAGTAATACATGTTCTGTTTATAATTTAATACAAATTATTATATTGTCGCAATAAATAGCAACATTTTTCTGTTAGCATTTTTTACGACCGGTCTGTGTTTATTGATTTTTCGGATTTCCACATAGATATTCAACCGGTATATTGAATTTGGTTTGGCTAGAGGAAAGAAAGGAAAAATTGGAAATATCACTTGAAGTTGAATGGAAGTTGCGACGTTAATAATTGTGTTTGGTATCCGATATATTATTTTAGTGTGCGAACGAGTATAAAATCAGTGTACATACATACATACGTGTATATTGTATATTTGGATTGTATGATAAGGAAGGCTTCAGTGTTTTGATATTCGAAAACGGACACAAGCACAACCATCGATCGGGTTGAACTGCGGCTAATCGATGCACACCAGGATAATGCTATTCGGATAGAAGATAGAAGTTAGAAGTTAGAAATACTGTTCAAAGAGAATAATACATCAGTTCAGCCCTGCAATGGTAATGCTGTGTTTGTGTCTGTTAGCAGCCAGCGATCGATTGGAATATTCGAATCATCGGAGTTGTCATTCGCCTCGTGCTCAAGAAGCGCAACCGATCTCGATGTCGACAGAAAATTCCCAAGCAGGACCACATCAGGATCAGATATCGGATAACGAGTCGCATCTGCACACTTTAATGCCAATGCAACCGTACTCTCCGCTGCATATACCACAATTTCCCGGGCCTCTCGGTATGGGTTTTCCCCCTGGAATACCGCTGCCGTTGGTTAGCCAGGGCTCAACTGCTGGGACGGCGTCTTGCGGGCTAACTGGGAACATGAATTTGTCGAAAATACGCGGTGCATCCGATTGTCCAGGCGTTTGCCCGCTTTGCGGTGCCACGTTACGACAGGCGAGAAATCTTCGGAGACACCTGTTGTCATCCTGCAAATATCGGTTTAGTAGTAATTCAGTTCAGAATTCCTCGGCCGACGCGATGATGATCGATATAAAGCCCGAGGTCGAGTTGTCCAGTTACAATGAGCAATCGATGACATACGGGACCGACAGCGGCAGTAGTACCTGTGAGCAAATCGTTTGCAAGCCCAGTCCACTTCCTTCCCCGACCTCGCAAGGGCCGAACGTTGTTTCCCCTCAAAGCAACGTCTCCTCGCCAACCATTGCCAGATGAATCGACAAACGGTCCCGACCGTTTTAACCGGATAATTCAATGCGAACAGAATTGTTCTTTGGTTCTGTTACTGTGATTCGGAGAGGAGTCTATCTTACATTAAACTTACCTTTTTTCAGTGATTCTCAGTGACACTATTGTTTCATACTGATTCTACGGTGAGAGGGGTATAATACCGATGCTGGGGGAAAGAAACATTTCAGTGTATCTTAAATTAAGGTTGTGACTGACTCGGTGGTCGGATCATTTCTCCATAGGAAGAAATTTTCATTCGAACAAAATGAAATGAGAAAATATACCGATAGGACTGCATACAATGCAATGCAATTTTTACACAACGTCGTGTGTGACGATTATATTTTCGTAATGTAACGAGCATTATGTTTTTATTTCTGTTACTTTACTATGTTTCAGAATCTGTTTATACGATAATAAATCACGTTAAAATTGTTTATCATCTTATTGTAATCTCACTCGTATCACTCTGTACGTTCCTTTATTCGTATCCTTAGATTTGCTTTAATTTTAGTTTGTGTTATGTAGTGTGTTCAATTGAAACATTGCACGTGTACAGTTTCACGCTAATCTAAGGAAGTAGATAAATTCGTTAGTAGTAGTTGAATTGTACGATGTAACAAATACAAAGCTAAAGCAAAATATGTTTCCAAACCTGTAACGATATTTGATAAACGATCATTTTTTCAATGAAAGTTTCTTTCTACGGAAAAACAATAAAATAGAAATATCAATGAAATTTCAAACAGACTTTCTAGACTTGGTTAAATTTCTATCGATCGTGATTTTCGGTGTCTGCGCATTGGTAATTTCATTTAAGCGAGCGTAATCATTTCTTTTTGTATCGTTCGAATGTACTTACGCGAATCGATGATTTAAAATATTCTATAGGAGGAATCGTCTAAATGTTGTTTTAAACGTTTTGCTAGCACGAATTCGTTGTTACATTACTCGTATAGTTTATTTTATATTTTATTTCCATCCGAATGGTGGTTTATTCACATTTTTTTTATGAATCCAGAGACATTTCGCGTGGAACAGTTATAAACAAATCTTCCAGGTTAGCGAGTAAGATTTAGAGTATTATAGGGATAACAGGAATAGCATTCGATAAAAAATTATGCATAGTGACAGCGATGGTACAAGTATTTGCAAAGTACTTGGATGTTTTTTATACCTTTCGAATATACATATTCGTTCATGCGGTAATTCCCTTACGGAATTGAATAATGCAAACGGACAGAATTGGAGTACATATCTCTATCCATCATTCGTTTATATCATTGTTTGCCAGCATCGTCGAGATTTCTTATCGTCATCGATGTCGTAAACGGTTTAATACATTTTTTTACTGGTGAAAAATCAAGTTCCTAGACACATCATTTATTCGTTTCGTAATTATCGATACACAGACTGACGTTGCGTTTCACAAACGGTCGTGTATAGATCGAAATGCGTGTTTTGCGTTAGCGTACCTAATCGACATTAGATAACGAATTTTCTCAAGGGGATAGTGAAGATTTATTTTCATCGAAAGCATTACTATTCTTGGAAATAAAAATCATTATATACAATACTTCGACGATCAATCATTTTTCGCTACACTGACCACGAAGATGGGTCACAGGCGACACGTTCCTGCGACTCTTTTCATGTTCTCAAGGGGTTACATATGCTTCGCTTGTTTTCTTTTTTTGTAAATATAAAATTATGTTTGACTAAGCGGATATCTTTCGTTTACTTGTATATGTACATAGTTGTATGGTGTTCGATGTAAATATGTAACCCCTCGAGCCAGTTTCGTTTTCACGGAATTAATTCTAGGAGATGGGTTGTCCAAGGCAAGAAGCATGTCCGATCAGCCAGCTCCTTGTCCACTGTGCGGTGCAATTATACGCCAGTCACGAAATCTGAGAAGACATTTAGAACTTCTGCACTTTGGGTTCGGTAGCAACGGTAAATCCAGTGTCCACGCCAGACACCGAAGGACCAGCAGAACAAACGATCTCGTACGATCCACGTTAGCGTTTATTTGTCCGCCGCACATCACGAGGACCGACCATCCTAGAACTATTGAGAACAATGACTTCTCGACGTCTCTTTCCATTGCCTCGACGCTCGCTTCCAATGTTTCAGGTGAAAACAGTTACCTAAAATACGAAGCAAAGAACGATTGATACAATAACATGCGTATCGTCCAAATTCATCCTAAAGCTGACAATATGTGCCATAAGATTGATTCTATTCAGTTTTTCGCTATCTCTCATAGTTTCCGAGATATCCGCGCTCAAAATTTTCTAATTATGCTGTAGAGTTCTTTCTCACAATTCGTGAACTTTGAGCGCGGATATCTCGTAAACTATGCGTAGACATCGCACTGAGCCATTCTACGTTGGCACGTGTCCCATTCAGAAGAAATAACGAGAATAGACCAAACTGGTGATAGCATATTCAATGATACTGTATCAATCTTCCTATTGTTTCACATGATAAGTGTACGAGTATGAGTACGTATTGCACGATGCTTTTTATTCTGAAACAATGCTTTTATTCCGGAATATATATTTATGGTTAAAGATCATTGTGTTATAGTTTGTATCATCACGCAGACTATATGAGGAGCATATGTTTCCAAATTACATCGAACATTTTCCAGACTTATTGTGTTATCGTCTAGTTTCATTTCCGTAGCTTTTCGTAGATGCGACTATTTACGTGATTAATAAAGTTGACGATGTAGTAACACTTAGTCCTCGACCCTCGGTTACCGATGTTTGATGTTTTGCGGGCTTGTTATACTATCGTCTGACTTTATTTTGATAGCTTTTTGTAGATGCGACTGTTTACATCAGAGCTGGGGGAGTTCTACCCCGCTGTCGCATTGCTACGCGACCCCCACCATTTATTTTCTGGTCTCCCACTCTTCAGTATCACTCCTAGCTTGACTTTATTTCCAGAATTCTCACAGAATTAGACTAGAATTTAAACGACTCATTTTAATCTGGACTTTATCACACGCTATCCTCTTCTATAAAGTTACTCCACACTGTTAATGAAACCACTAAATACAGTTGAAATTATATCGTGTTTGGTGTCATTTTAATGAGAAAAATGCCACAAATAAGTTGGCGAAAGTTCCATCAAAAAATAATGAAATATAAAGAAGTTTTTTATAATTAGATTAGTAGTAGTTCACACCGATATACCCGACCCGGTATCTGACATAGAACGGTCTCCTCGGCCGGACTTAGAGTGGGACTTTACTGTACTTATTTCATAGGAGACCAGTCGAATGGTGGGGGACGCTGGTAAGTACTGAGAATAAGGGAAAGAAACAGTGTGCGGCCCATGGGCCGCTAGTTCCCCGGCTCTGATTTATACGATGAATAAAGTCGAGCAGTAGTTGCCTTTTAGTCCACGATCTCCGATCCTCAATTCTTGATTCTCAATCCTTGATGCTGGATCCTCTTATGGCCTCCTCGATGAATACTCGAGAGGTGTATAATTAAGGCGTTTTGATATGTTTGTATTCAGGAGGTTTGGCGGGACCAAGTTCGAACTCAGTCGCAACCGGAGATCAAGGTACGAGTTCGGCGCTACTTCCAGGCCCAAGCTCGTCCGCCACTTCCACCACTTCTGTTAATAGCGGGATATACGCATATTCGTCGGACAGTAATGTCAATATGTTGAATTGTGTGTCACCTTCGGCATCGTCTCTGCCACCATCGACCCTTTCCTCTCCACACGACATGCTCCGATACGGCGAAATTTTGAGAGCTGGTATTGCGTACCACGAATTCTCGAGATAGTGTGTCAAATAAATACAGCATTCAGCAAATTGATGTTACTTCACCCTTTTCGACACTTTCCTCTTTTTAACATACCTAATGCTATATTGATATACATTAACGATAAGTAGATACAATCGTTCCGGAGAGCGAATTAACTATCGCAATTTGTGGAGAAATTAATACAATTATGTTGTGCAAACATATAAAAAAAAACCCATCAGACTAAATTTGAAATAGTGGGTAGTAATGACTGAACTGGGGATTTTTATGCAAACTAAAAATAGTTTGCACCGATTGCAGGAAACAGGAGCCAAGTATCAGATGATCGCATAAGTTCGTACCCGATTTGAAAATAAAATTCACTGGTCAGATTTTAAATAATACAGCTTTATTAATCAATTATATAGTCACCATTCATTTCTACAATTAAGAATTCTTTTCTACAATTACAAAAGAATGGTGACTAAATGTATATATTTTTTTATACTCCGCCGTGCAGTACAGTTTTCAAAATCTATGAAAATCGGGCACGAACTTATGCAATGTCGTCTAACATTATATATAATATCTTTGTTCCTTTAATCATTTTAAGAAGCTGAGAAATGATTGTTAATCATTTTTGTCATAAATGCATAAAATCCTCAGTCTGATGTCTAGCAGTTACTACGTTTGGGTAACATCTAAATATTTAATATATTGTTTGGAGAAAAACAGTAGAAGCTATGTTGAAATGACCTGATGTAACATTTGAAGGCGAGTCAATCACGACGAATATAATTATAATCATTTCCCTGGAAATTGCGACGGTTACTTTACTTTCCGAATCAATCGTATTTGTCAACGAACGGCGAATAGAACATTATTTTCATGAACCATTCGTTCGCTTTTTGTAGCTGAAGAGGGACATAGATGAATGTTACATTAGAAATAGGTAACTAAGAACGCATGAGATAATTGGTTTATCTCATAATAATTCATAAGTCGATCAGTCTTCCTTGAAACTGTACAGTAAAATCCATAGTCGCGCATAAAGTGGAAACTGGGAGAGTGATTCACTAATTCGAATTTATTTGTCGAATTATCACTTATTAATTAAAAATAATAGTGAAAGCATTGCAAGACAGCAGTTTAAAATACGTGTTTATAAATATCTCGATTACAAAATTCCAAATATATTTATAAATAGGTTTCCTGCATGAATATAAATATAATACAATGTTTTCAGATGTTTTTATTACATTAAATTATTGTACTTTGAAAGGTTGAATTAGCTTGAAGGACACTTTCTGCAGTATTTTGCCCGATTAAGTATCCTAATATTAATACTGGCACCATGCAGTTTGTTGCAAGGAAACGACAACATTTACCGTGCTTACAAGGAAGTTCCAGTAAAAAAAGAAACAACCTCCCGAAAGGAAATTTGAAAATATTAATGTCCACATATTCGTGTATTTATATACATATATAATTTAAATTTTCTTTGGAGCTGTTTGTATCGACGGGGTAACTTGCGAAATCGACTCTCACAGCGTTCTCTTGTATCGCGAATCAGTGGTACTTTTTCAATGAACAAGGACGGAAAGAAATTACAAGGTATAATAAAACTGAATGGATTTCGACGTTAATACTATGCTGAATAAATCGAGTTATTGTCACAGCCTTCCCTCCTGTCTGAAGCGGTTTCGAAAGATGAGCTTGAGCGAATTATCCGAGTAGCGTTGCATCGTTGTTCCATCGAAGTTGGGATTTCGATCTCGCGAATTAAATGGCAGTGACCACGGAAGAATAAATCGAATGGCAATAACCGTTCGGATCAAAATTACTGTTGGATATCGTGTAGTGTGGTAGATGGAAAACGAGATGACTATTATTTACGACTAAGCTTATAGTAACATAAGACGTTTGCGTATTTTCCAAGGGACGATATAATATGCTCGGCATTGTTTCAATCCCGAAAAAATATTCTACGATATCGAAATCACCGAAGACACTTTTCTACACGACGAGATTCATTTCCTCCGAAGGGTTTTTCATGCGACCTACAACGAACGGCCAACCCCTTTCCGAAATTCTTTGGAGATTCCCGCGCAAGAGATTTAAGAGATCATCGAGATATCGCAGCTCGTGAACGTCCTCGCGCAGTTTACTCGTACGGCTAGAAATGTCCTCCATTTTTCGTTCGTCGCACTGGAAAACACGTTTTCGGAGGCGTTATTATTATTCGCTTTAATGCTTTTATGTGTAATAAACATTGTTAATGGTGTAACGCTGCGTGTTCTGTATTAACGTTATTATGTATGAATTATTAGTTTACATCGAATGATTGCGAACAGCGTGTAATAACATATTATTGTTATGGTCAGCCAGACACGATTGTTAGTAAATAATTTACAAGCGAAATGCAGCTGAAGCGCACACGTACCAATTGAATTTGTACAGAGTGTTCAACTACAGATGGGAAAAAATTTAAAAGGCCATTCTCCATGACAATATAAGGCGAAAATGAAGACTAAACAAATTTAGTTATTAAAAATTCGCCTAAAATGTGGCAGCTCGATCAACAGAGATGTACGTTGCGTACGCCACAGAGGCGCGCTACACAGAGCGATAAAATATTTTCGTTTCATTTTACTTGTCAATAGTTTTAGCAGTTTTAGTTTAGCTAAAAGCAACATTCCTTTTCATTTCTTTGAACGTTTTATTTTCTGCCTGCACAATCGCGAACCAGCTGTACAACGATTCATAGCCGAAGTTAGATCAATTATAACGAGATTGTGATTATTTACGTCTGGAGAGAAAGGTGTTGTACAGGGTGCAAAGAAATTACATATAATGCCATAGGATGATTTTACGCCCTCGATTTAGTTGAAATTGTACTAAGGAAGGTGCCACAAAATTGATCTTGACCTTGTATTTTAAGGTCAAAAGGTCAACAATTTTTTAAATTGCATTGTATTTTACTCGTCGCGGTTGAGTTGCGACTCATGATTCCTATTGCACTTTTGACCCTCGCGACGAGTAAAAAACGATGCAATTAAAAAAAAATGTTCACATTGTGATCTTAAAATTCAAGCTCAAGGTCAATTTTGCTGCACCTTCCTTAGTTCAATTTCTAAAAAATCGAGGGTCTAGAATATAGAATCATCCTATGGTAGCCGCGACATATAATTTCTTTACACCCTGCACAGTTTTGATTCAGCCAAAGGAAATCAAGTAATCATTTTAACGCATCGAAAACATGCAGAATGAATAGAATGAATAGAGTGAATAGATTGGGGAGTATTCTTACCTGAAAACTCTGTCGCAGATTATATATATCTCTGAACATATCTTTATTACTGGCCTGCAGCATTTCCACTCTCCTTTGGAGATTTCGGACCACATTTTCCGAAGTTTCGAGTGCATCCGGGACTTTCGCGTCCGTTTCTATCGACAGAGCTAGCCTGGTTAGCTGATCGTGGGAAGATGTGATATCGCAGAAACGATCCTCCTCGAGAAGAACCGCCGCTTTTTCGGGATCTGTGTCGAGGACTTCGAGAATTGATACCACTTCGTTAATAGCAGTGCATCGCCCCTGTGAAACGTAATCTCAATTTTAACGATAACTAAAAACACTGGTGTACTCGATCGTTTGAATTTCGCTGTTTGAACGGATCCGATATATTTTCGTCGTATAAAAATTCATCAGAAATAAACCAACCAAAGATTTGAAGATTAATCCTTTCCTTTACAACGACATAAAAAAACTTCATGCATGCTTTTTTGGGGCTGTTTTATTGAGCTTTGAGTGGAACGTGTTTTGCACCACAAAATTTATAGTAATATAAGGAGTACACCATGAGTGAATTTGTTAAAAAAAATCGTAAATCAATTTTTAACGAGTCGTTGTAAAGCCGTGGCTCCAATCTTCAAGTTTGAGGTAGATTCAGATACGGAAAAATTTTCCAATATTTTTACAGAAGTTTCAATTTATAGCATTTTTGAAGAAATATGGGTCTTATGGGAAGAAAACATTTTGGAAGAAAATTAACAATGTTCGTCGAAAGTAGAGACTTCAAGCTTTAAAATGAGTCCAGGTTTATTGTTGTACCATCTTTTAAACGAAATTATCACAATTTAAACTTCAGGGTGAACCCACACTGTAAAATGATTAATCCGTTTCTGTCCGTGTCTTGACATATTTCTTTAAAATGTGACACTATAAATGAAATATATTTTGTTGATTTAAAGTGTGGGGCAAAAATGAGTGAAGTATTGTCCTACACTTTGTATGTTCGTATGAAAAATTGGTGTTGAAATACATTTTGGATTGACTGTATGTACCTGCGAGGTGTCCAACTTGTAGTTCGTCGTTGCCAGTTCATCGGAAAGGCAGAGGGGTGTGTTTTGCAAGTCGCTGTGTGTATCCGAGCTCCAGTCGTTGCTTTGGATACCGGAGGTGTCATCCATAGAGGAGCTACGCGTTTCTATCCTCTTGCAGTCCTCCCAGCTAACGTTCAACCCCTCGTTACTGGATCTCTTATAGATTAAATCCGATGTCTGTACGTCGTTCGATCTTTTCTGGTCGGTCGAGGTATAGTTCGTTTTCAAGATATCGTGGTCTCGTTCGAGGGTCCCCTTCGAGCTCCTCCAGTGTGGCGAAAAAATGGCAGGCATCGCTACCTCCGCGGGAGTGGAAGATAGGAGCGTCCTTAGCTGAGTCGCGCCTAATAAAACATTTGCCAGATAGAAATGTCCTCGTTCCAAAGGTTAGGCAATGTTTTATAAAACAGAAGATCCCTTTCGCTGGATCAGTGGAGAAAACGGCCGGGCAGTTTTCGCGAGTGATTCGGAAAAATCTGTGCAGCGACTCGACAAGTTTCTTCTTCGAGTGGAGCATAGCACGAGAAGTTTAAGGGTGCAGGTGTTGAAACGAAAGTACGTCTAATGAACGTGAAGCGAAGCGAACCGATTTCACATATTGGTAGACCGCAAAACTTTACTAGGTCAGACACAATGGCTGGGTAATATGTATTCAAGCTAGCTGACGGCAGTCTTGCTCGAACAAGTTTGCGCGATCTGCCGTGCACTGTTGCACGCTCCGCGAATGTCGAACATAGTGTGCTCGCGCGGCCGTGTGCGAACGAGGGACTTCCCTATAAACGGGCAAAATACCTACCAACTTGCTTAGAGTCGATAAGATAATTCAATCGCCGTCGGCAGCGAAGCGCTTTCCATGGACTTTCATTTTCTAGCATCAGCCTCGCCTGAGAGATGGATAAGTAACGGGGCGATGGAGTGAGTATTCTATACTCCTGAGACTTAACCAGCCTTTCCGGCGTGTAGCACACTCCTCGGGACCGGGACTTCTGCGATTTAGGCCCCGCGGATTCCTCGAAGTACTCCTCGGCCTCTTGAACCGAGAACCCCGGGAGATCCTGCGATTTCGCAGACACGTTAAATCACGCGACTAAAATTCGAGAGACGAAACGTGTCAACGTACCGGTTCGTTCGCGATCGCATCGCGTTCGATCAGGTCCACGTCGAGGTCCTTGTGAATCATAGACGTGAGCTCTATCTTCTCGCAGTTGTCGTTCAAGTCCGGTTTAAACTCCTCCGCGAGAGAATAGGTTTCCTCGTCGTCGAGATCAGAGTCAATGCAGGAGAGCATCGATTCGGACGCTGAATCCAGTGACAAGCAGTCTTTGCTACGGCTCGATCTCGGCGACTTCAGATCGTCTTCGTTGCACAGCCGCCATCCGTAGTCGTCCTCGTTCAACGTCATCTTTAATTTCTCATCGCGATTCCCCCTCCCTTTCGCGAGGAACATTGTTAAAGTCTGTCGATGCGAATTTCCCGCATCAATCTTCTCGCTGTTCTCCGACGCACGGTGTATCCGCTTAAATCTGTAATCAAACAGACATTAAGTACCGCGCTGCACAGTCCGCGAGCGTTCAAACTTTTCTCGAATGCGTAAACAGATTTCCGTGTATGTGTACACCGAGTCGAAAGTGTTTCGAAATGTCGGCGATAACGAGCTAACCTCTGTTGCAGGAATTTCATTTGTATTTTAAGGAACGAGTTCGTCGAAGAATTGACACGCTTCCAGGCAAACGGGAAGCCGACTCGCTTCGCTTCCATTCACTGTTCAAAATCATTCTCGACGCGAACGATTCGATCGTGTGACGTAAATGTTTATCATCTCAAGTATTGTTTCACCGAACGAAACCGTGATAAACCGTGTTCGGTTGTTCCGTTGACACGCGATAAAGCGAATAAACTGACGGCGGGCGGAAGAAGAGAGGCGTATCTCCGATCGAGGTGTAGGAGGCGCACGAGAAATCGAACGGCAGGCCATTATACGTACACTTGGTCGGCTTCTGTGTCGGCGTTGAAGACGCGACGGAAGCTTCTAATATCTAAGAGCTGCCGATAATCGAACGATCTTCGAAGCGGCGCTCCCTCGCGAAGCCACCTGATAGAACGGAACGCGTTTTTTCCGCGGCGCGGTGCGGCGCGGCGGGTCAAGCTACTTTCCGCGCGAGTCAGTCAGCCTGGTCACCGTTCGCGAAACCTCGGATCACGATCTCTCATATTTCTCAGATATAACTAGTTTGACAGTCGTTCGAAGCGCTGTCACCGCTGTGCTTCGACTGTCTACGAAACGACCATTTCCTTGACCACTGGTCGCCATGGGGACACTAACTTAATAAGCCGGCGTCTCTCGTTCTTATTTACCGCCGCGCCGCGCTCTGTTGCTGCTGTCTCGCTATAGCTGTCGTTAACGCGTTCAGTATCGCTCCCGAACGACCCCGTCGATTAACATTAATGCGGGCGTTACCGGCTCGTTCAACGACCTTCGTAATTTCATTCTATTATGAAAGCTAATTAACCCTTTGACTGGCCTTTCATGTGTCCCGGCAAAAAATCGTTGGCATTGCGCGACGCGATTCGAGCCCGAGCTAGGCTCATTGTCAGAAATTCATTTGCACGAGCACGAGCGCGACAACAGCTACTAATTGTTGTGCAATGCGTATCAATGTTTTCTATACAGTCGCATTCATACGTGTAAACATATACGTACGGGCGTACCATGCGAGATGAGCGATCGGAAATCAAGCTAAACCAAATTTGCTTGTGAAATTATCCACGTTTGTGCACGCTGTCAGACTACAATCTTATATACGAATATATTGTACTCCTTCTGTCCCATAATAATAATAGCAAGTGAATATTTAAATGGAAATTATTGGCGAATGCAGCTGTTAGTTATGTTGTAGCGCAAAATTGCGAAGCTTTCGATCAAAATCAATGTTTCATTACATCTATTATTTGTTTTGACATATCTTTCAATTTCTGGGGTAATTATTACGAATTACAACTATTTTTCTAATTTTATCCGCTGATTGAAATCAATTGGTTTTACACAATTGTTGAATATCAACCCATTGTAAAAGTAAGATGGAAAAAGCTCACGCTTATATGGAAGGTAAAGTTTCGCAGCCAAGGGATCCTACCCAGAAGTTTAAATTACAGTAACGAAATTATTAAAAAATCCAGAAACTATCTGAACACTCAAAATAAAAATTAGGAGTAATATTTTTAATTTATTGTTTAATGTAATCTGTTAGATGATTGCATAAGTTCGTGTCCGATTTGAAAATAAAATTCAATGGTTAAATTTTGAAGAATACAATTTTACTAATCAATTATACATATAGTCACCATTCTTTTCTAATTGCAGAAAAATCATTTATTAATTTTAATTTAACCAATCTTTAACCAAATCTTTACAATTTAACCATTGAATTTTATGTTCAAATCCGGCTCGAACTTATGCAATCATCTAATAGTTTTTTGATAATACATCTTTTGCTACAATTATTATGGGACAAATTAAATTCATCAACTGCTACTAATTATTATGGCACAGAGGGAGTATGTAATTAATAGGCTGCGGATTTTTGTGCAATGCGAAAATTCTCTGCGTTAATTGCCAGATACTAGAGCTATATGCATGCTTGTTCGTTTCTTTTCTTAATCATCGAAAAATTTCTTTTTCATTTTGACTTTTCAAACAAGAGATGGTCAGTAATTACATGGTGATAAACAAACTTTGCAAAACGATCCTCATTGTATTAAAAATTAAGGTCAGCTTGATTTTTTTAGCGAAATTGTATTTTTTTTTTAAATTACTTAAAGTCCTAGATCGAAAATGAGTTTAAAAGATACAAATTTTTTTGTATCTTCTCCCGGCTGTGCTTTAAATTAACAAAATATGTATCATTTTCAGTGTCACACAAATCATTTGACAGTATGCAAAATTAATAAATTTGTAAATGTTTACCCTGATGAAGTGGGTTAAATGTTTTCAGTCTGCATATGATCCAGATGTTTTCGTGGTAAATACGTAACATCCGCAGTCTAGCAATTAAACAAGTTTTTGGCACGGTTTTCATTCACGTTTCACAGTTCCCTTTCGTCAAGTAACACAGATCCAAGTTATTCGGCACACTTTTATTACGCACAATTTTCTTGTTCAATTTTCGAGAAACACGATTTTTGTGTTCAAAGATACTTGCGGTTTGGAACACGTTACCGAACTTCACGCGAAACCTTGTTGCCCTCTGTGCTCAAATGCGTGCTGAACGACGCCGAGGTGCGACAAGCAATGTGGCAGTATTCTTACTCGTGCTAGAACGTCCGTCAATCTGCGATGGGTGTCGTGGTTTGTTTGAATACAGGCTAAATAAATATGACAATGCGCGGTACGCAATTGTTACGGATCGACTGGATGACTGTATCACATATTTACGTTTCCCCGGAGTGTATTGCTCCGCGATAGCTCGATGACCCTTTTCGATATTTTTTGTTCGCAGTGAGTCAAGACCAGAGCCGCTTCTACCCATACCGATGATCTTTCAGCTTCCCATTGATATTCTCTATTGACAAATCTATCGAGAGCTACGTAAATATTTCAACTTGTACATCTTCTATTTGCATCGCTTATTTCCCGTTTATTTAATGCGATAACGATGCGTTTTCTCTTTCGGCTTATTGATGCGCAACGTTATCTTGAAAAGTTTGTTGTATCACGAAATTCTTCTCGAGTTTGTTAGGTAGTTAGCCATGTCAGTATAATGTGATGACAAAGGAAGATTTAAGTATCTGCAGATTATTTATAGATAATGACATTGATAACAGGTAGTGCTTGCAATTATTTGTCCATAAACTGATCAGAGTTATCTTATTATTGTACAGCGACAACATTAATTATTAATAAAAACATTAGAAAAACTTAAAAATAGTATTATATTATTTTCAATCTATTGAACACATTAGGAGGAAAATAAATTTTTATTTCACTCCAGTTTGCTGCAACTCGGATAGAAAATGTTTATTTTGCATAAAGATCCGCTGTCTATTTATTATTATCATATTTCGTCAATTCATATATAGTATAGGACCTCGATTAACCGGATTCCGATTATAAACAAAAATGCGTTTCAATATGATTATATCTGTAGTTGTCAGGAAGAACGCCGCATGTCATATAATTTCACTTTCGAGATATTGCTGTTTAAAGTTTAAATCACTAATGCTTTGATATAGGACATCGGTTAAATTGCATTATTTTTATCAGCCTTTCGAATTTATTTTCATGACCTTTTTCTGGTAGATACATAAATCCTATACCATAGAGCTCAAATCTATGGTTGCAAGGAAAAACGCCGCATGTCACAATTTCAAAAAATTTGAGTTTATGCATTAATCGAGATTTACACTACAGGATTACGTATTTACCAGAAAAAAGTCATGAAAACAAATACGAAAGGCTCAAAAAAAATAATGCAATTTAACCGATGTCCTATGTGAAAGCATTAGTGATCATAACTTTAAACGGCAATGTCTCAAAAGTGAAATTATGTGACACATGCGGCGTTTTTCCTTGCAACTACAGATATTATGGAGGCAAATAAATTTTCAAAAATAGTAAATTTATTTTGGAATATAATGTACATTTTAGTTCTGTCCCTCGAGATTCGGTTATCCATCGAACCTTAATTAGTCCGGTCTGTTTGTCTGCCGATCAAGCCGGTTAATCGAGGTCCTACTGTGACGGCAAAAAGAATTTGGACTAAATTTCCTATTTCCGAAAAAGTGTTGATATTTAAATTGTTATAATTGTCTAAACAAGAATCGTACTTTTATAATCCCTCTTCAATTTTCTAATAAGATATTTTTACGTAATATAGTCAGCTGCAAACAGAACACAGGTTCTTCTTGATAATGACGCAAATTGAAATGTCTCTGGAAACATTGCTACGAGAAATAGGATTGATCAAAAATAGAAGAAATTTTAAGAAACCGCGATTTAATTAGAATATAGTTTTTTTATGCGTTAACCGATTTTGATGAAACTTCGCACATGTATATAAATTACTTAGATTTACAAAAGGCATGGTTTGATATTGTCTTAACAATTGTGATCAAAAGCAATTTTTTAAAAAATTATCTACACATTAGGTAGTGAACTAATCCTTCTAACTACTTCTAAAAAATTCAAGCTGTTTGGTCACATTTTAAAAAGTTATTCGTTTTCAAAGGGTGTGCGGATACTCTTCACATTGGCGGTATGTTTACAATGGCAAATATATACACTTCGAGTGCATATCGGAGAGGTTGGAATCTCGAGTGTTTTCTAGGATACGTAGGTCGAGAAAAAATCGCGTTAGATAAGCAAAGTAAGTTGTATTGGACTCAGAATGAAAATTTCAATGGAGCAGCATAATATTCCATAATGGAGGTCGCGCACGCGTGGCTGGTGTCGCGAGCCTCGCGTCGCGGCATGATTCAACGTGCTGCGAACGATAGCGCGTCCACGATAGATTGTCTTTCATATTTTCGCTATTTTATAGAAGTCAGCCTGTGGTCTAGGGGTACGATTCACCACCGTGAATCCAGTATCTGGATAGAAACGGGTATTCGAGACTACATGCTGATTTTCAATTTTTTCCGGGAGATTTTTCCAAACAAAGGTCAACAGATGCGACAGGAACACGACCCGGTTAAAAACGCGAATTTAATTTCATTTTTAGGACGAATATTCATTAGCGTGACGTCAAAAGGCCTTGATAGAACCTGGTGCATCACCGATAAGCTTATCGTTACGGTTGTTGCAGTCAGGTGTAACGGGTGTTTTATAAAGTCTTGATAATCGACGCGAGATCGCGACGTATAGATCGAAAGTCAACCATCAGAGATCGACTGCTTTGCGAAACAGAAAAGACCTTACCTCGAGAACTTTGACTCATTTTGAAGGCGAATGTCATCATCGGGACATTCAGGACATTCAGGACGACACCAGGACTGTGCATTTAGTCACAGCCGTCTCTAGTACAAGCCGGAATACGGTCAATTTGGCTACGCTGTCTCTATATGCTACTGTGCAGATGCAATAATTTGATCAGACCAGAGTCTATGGAAATTTATTATAACTTTGGAGAAGTACATTGTTTTCACTCGAAAAAATTCGAGTATACTCCAAATATATCATCTAATAAACTCACAAGATTTCAAATTGATAAGTTCTATACTTTTTCTTTAAAATTTTCTAAAAATGATCTAACTCGATGGTCGTCATACTAGCATAGCCCCTTCGGACCAGAGTCGCCAGACTTGTGTCTCCACTCCACCTTCCCTTTCTACGTTTCGTCCACGTCGTTCGGTACTGGCAGAGAGAGGGAAACTTCTTCCCCCTAATTATGTGCTGGGCACGGTTGGGGCCCTTCAAACGCTTGCTTCTCCCACCAACGTTTCTTCCGTGCAGAGCGCATCTTCGTTGTGTTCGCTACTGTTTCGTGTCTTCATTGCCCCACCGTAACGGTGCTTACTGGAAGGGGACAGTGGGAGCTACGGTGGGGACAGTTTTGTCTCGATTGAGACAAATGTATGCCCAGCACTGCCCCAATTCGTGCTCCCTCCCCTCATCTGGCGACTCTGGATCGGACTGATGCTCTATCTATGAAGTTGCATATGTATAAATTAATTACGTACATAACAAACGATCAGTACATACTCTCTCTATTCATTTTCTCCCTTATTTAAGGACACACACGTCATTTAGTATCCTGATGAAACTATTCATTTCTAAAAATCCTCATGTCCACAAAGAATCAACGCTGTTCGAGACTTTACGTACCACAGTGTACGTACACAAGCAGCGTCGTTACAAATTTCCGATTGGCTGACCTTCCTATGCCGATCGCAACGATTATCTCGTAAATGATAACGCAATTAAATCAACTGTGATTCATGCAGCTCTGCGTGAAACCGCCGCGTAGGTGCATTTCGCGGTTACAGAAAAAGAAAACATAGGATACTATTCCCGGCGCGGCGCTGTAAACTAATACTTGGGCGTAAAACGTAACGCCTTCTACGCCTTTGTTTCAGCAAAACAAAGTTGATCATTCGTTTATTTCTGTAAGAGATCGTTATCTACATAAATCCCTTTTCACTTCAGCTTTCACTTTCTGTTCGATTCAAAGATATTGACACGCGGTGTTGTTCCGATACGCAAGCGTTTATTGATGCACGATTGAGCGGGCCAAAACGATTAATCTTTCGAACTCGAACCAAAATAAACGATAGGTTAATACGCAAAAGTAGACTGTGGATCTGTGTGAAAATAACAATTAAAGACTGGAATGAAAAAAGGCTGCAAGTGCCATTTTTTCAACAATTGTTTTCTTGCAATACAATACAATGAAATATGACTGAAAGTTCCCTGTTGATCGGTTAGTTTGTTGTTCCTTTTTCAAGAAAACAACAAATGGACTTCTTTCCATTTCATCTATTTTTTTCTCTTTTTTAAAGTCATATATTGTTTTCAAGTTGTGTTAACTACAAATTGTAATTTTTTAAAGTATCTCTGAAATAAATTGTATTCCTACAAGTATTACATGGATTTTCCTCGGAATTTTCATTTTGGCACTTACTACCTTTTATAATTCCAGTCTTCAAGTATGACACATAAATAAAGTTAATTTCTCTTTTTAAAAGTTTTTTTAATTGTTTCTTTCCGCCTCTTTAATGTTTGAAATTGCATCCACACATTTTTTAAAATTTCTAGTATACATAATGGTGCTTTTTAGAAGTCTGTAGTTCTAGTATTAAGAATGGGAAAATAACATTTAATGGACTGAAGGCCTGCACAGTGAGCGAGCTAGTACTTTTAGAATATTTGCGGTTCGCCGTAGTTATTCGCTTCGACTGCGAACAGAAACCAACTATACATATAGAAACTTCGCACCTGTATTCCGCTCTGCGCAAAAAAAAAAATGAAAAAAGCGGCAAAATGCAAACATCAGCAAAATATGAATCCAGATACGAGAGAGCAGTGCAATTCGTAGAATTCCCAAAACTATTTGCGAAAGTGATTATAGAAAGAATGACCCCAAAAGTTTGGGTCCCGTGATTTTGAAACTTTTTTGGTGTTACTATCATTTCGCAGAAGAACTAGAGAACTTAAAACTTGTCTTCCAGTCTACCCTTTGCCCTTCTGCGAAGCTGTTCCCCCCGCTTTCGTCACGGTCCGGTCACGTGACGCATTTCATTTTTTTCGTGCACACTGTCACACTGTCACGTGACTGATCTGGTACTGGCAGAGAGGGGTAACTATTTCCCCTCAATTCAAGTCAATTTTCCTGATGTGGCGACTCAAACATGAGAGTGACTGTTTACTTGTCTTTTGTATAACTATTATATGCGATTGAAATACAATGTTTCTCATCGATAACTGTGCATATCAATTTCTGGCCATTATAATTATTATTTGTACTCAGAAATGTTTTAGTTGCAAAAACAATTATCCTATGACTCTTTTCCATTTTCAACGGGACATTGGAGCAATGAAAATTTGAAATTAGCCATAGGAGAGGCACAAAAAAATGAGATGTCAAAGCATGAAGCACAAAGGACATACGAATCCCCATAAGGAAACATAACAAAGTCTTGATTAGGACCATCTCTCCCACACTGTGTGCGACAGATGCTACTTTGTCAACGTATTTTTTTTTTAAATTTCCATTTAACACTAAACGTACCACGAGGGGTCAAATGACCCATTTTAGATTTTTATTTGACAGTTATTGAAATTGTTGTGTTTTCATGGGAATTTATTGAATATATTTTTTGACTCCAGTATACAGAGTGTCTCAGCTGAAGGAGGCCCCTTAAATATCTCCTTTATTTTTAATGGCACAAAAAAAATATTTATGGCATAATTTAAATGGTATTGAAGGAGGAATGTCATAGAAGAACAATTTTTTTGTCCGGTTATTTTTTAATAGTTTTTTCAAGGTCATCGTTACTTTTTATCGGGAAACTTATTTTTTTTCTTCCATCTTATTAATGACTTGAGCATATTCAAATGTTTTTTTCAGCTGCTATAAGAATGAATAAAAAAAATTAGTTTTCCCGATAAAAAATAACGATGACCTTGAAAAAACTATGAAAAAATAACCGGACAAAAGAAATTGTTCTTCTATGATATTCCTCCTTCGATACCGTTTAAATTATGCCATAAATATTTGTTTGTGCCATTATAAATGAAAGAGATATTAGGTGAAGTAAAACGCTCAGAACTTTTTACTTCACCTAATATTTAGTTGTCCATCTTCAGCTGAGACACCCTGTATATTATAGTCAAAATCACACAAAATATAAATAAATTTAATCTTGTTATTTTTATAATACTATACATATCAGTCACTTTTGATGGTCGGTAGGTTTAGTGTTAATGTTATCGAACAAATTTTCATATGAACCACACAAACAAGTAACAGGCACATGTTGCCCTATGAAAATGACAAGATTTAATTTATTTAGTCTTTGCGCGGTTCTTACGGTAATATGTGTTCTAATAAAGATATTTATTATGTTATTTTTTATGAAAGAACCTTTTTAATTTCAATAATTCTGCAATAAAAATCTAAAACCGGTCATTTGACCGGTCGTGGCACGTTTAGTGTTAAAGTATATGCATGTACTATTACGAGAAAAAAATTTGTTTTAATTCCTACTGGAACAAAGTTGTTATTGGCTCCTAGTGAAGAAGCATCTCTTCTACATTTACCCTGTAACAGTTATGGTTATTATTATCCCTCGTTTCGAGCAGTATAGACAAAATCGAGCGAGTTCGCGTAAGATTCTCCGAGCAGAGAAGCCGAAAAAGGATCGAGCGAGTTTCGAACGAGCGTGGGAGAAATCGTACGGCGAGAGGTCGACTTCCGGGGGTTGAAAGGCGCATGCACAGAAACATGGCGTCCTCGGCGGGGTAGATTGTCGAGTGTACGGCGGCCTAGTGGGGTTTGGCGGGGTTTCGCGGGGTTTGTCGGATCGATAGCGCGCATGAGGGGTGCGCGAACACCTACGAGTACGAGTCGGTGATCGTGACGACATTGCCGCCGCCGTGAGTCGAGTATCCGGCGAGTATTCCCCGATGTCAATAGCGTACGTGCGTCCCAGTGACGAACACCGGGTTCGGTAGCTCGTCGACGAGGACTGGGATCGGATCGGGTCGGGTCGGGTCGTGTCGTTTCGTGTGTGTCCACTTGCGCGGGTATACGATCAGGAATGCCGGCCGGTTTCCGTTGCTCTGATCGCTGTCATCGCCTTCGTCGCGTTCATCCCCTTCGTCGGTCCCGTCGTGGCAGCGATCTCCTCTGAACGAGAACCGAGTCGCGGATACGCGAGTGACTCTGATGCACGAGCAGCTTGTGTTCAGGCGGGTATCGCGCGGAAATACCGCCGGAGCCGGAGCCGAAGCCGGAATCGGAGCCGGCATGTCATCGACTTGAGAGCTAGTGATATGTCCGTGATGTCCCGAGGCTCGCCCTGGTGCCTGGCCGCACCGGGGCCCAACAGATTCCTAACGCTTCTCCTGATCGTCGTCGCTGCCCTCGTCGGCTTACTATCCCCAGGCGTCGTCGGCGAGAAGAGCAAAAAATGTGAGTACCTACAGTCTACCCTCTACAACTTTCCTCGCGATTCTGCCCCAGCTGTGTTGGTAACTACTCCAACTCGCACCGATGCCCCACGAACGTGACAAATTAGGGTTGTTCCGGCATGAAATGCGGTTTGAATGTTTCGGGTCATGCGCTTCGGGGAATGTTTCCTGAAATTGCTGCGATTTTGCCGGAACCTCTCGACACCTTTTCGAATAACGTTCGTTTTCACTGTTTAATGAAGCAGGTCAACAACGCCGTGCAACGTAAAATTCGTCCCCTTTCCTTTACATCGTGTGATCAACGTTTGCTCGCTTTACTCCGACGTTTTTAGATCTCTTCGTAAAACAGTTTTATATCGCATTGTGTTGTTAATTATACGGCCCATATCGTGCTCCTAAGACCACGTGGGGAAAA
The DNA here is from genome assembly GCA_028455765.1 of Lasioglossum oenotherae. Taxonomy (NCBI): domain Eukaryota; kingdom Metazoa; phylum Arthropoda; class Insecta; order Hymenoptera; family Halictidae; genus Lasioglossum; species Lasioglossum oenotherae. The sequence goes on along the minus strand of CM052279.1, from coordinate 24,725,870 downwards.
AATGTGGAGCAATTATCTGGTCGCGTAAATTACTAGCAGTCCAAGATTTGTTCCGCATTGTCGGGGATTTGTTGTTGCATGCGTTGAAACGACTCAATCCACAGCGTGCAGTAAGATTATCCGCCTTGCACTGTTATTACAGTCTGACTCGAGATTTCATTGAATATGTATGCTATTAATTACCTTTCCAGTGAAATAAAATACTATTTCAGACAAGAGATATAAATTCTCCTTTTCTTCTACGAAATTATGAACAACAATAAAGCTCTAATCACTGTAACCGTAAAATAAACCGTGGTGCTAAGAGTTTTAACGCAACGATTTCGTCCCGGATTAATTTTAGCCGAGTCGTTTCCGCCACTTCCTTATTTCGTAATGCGCAAACTTTTGTCAGCGCGCAAAACGGGGTCGAGGGCCTTTCATTGTTGGTCCATCTCCTTTGCTCTTTGCGGGTCTGGCTTGCCGGGCCTGTTCAGTGGTTCGTTGAAACGAATTGAACCATTCGTGGCTGAAGCATCGTACATTCCGTAATTTAACGCTCGCCCGGTGTCCTAATTTAATTACAATAATTCCGAAACGTTCGTATTCTATGCTGTCGCGAGATTGTCAACCTTACTGGGCCTGTTCAAAGAGTCATTGAAACGAATTGGACCGTTTCGTGCATGAAACATCGCACATTTCATAATTTAACATTCCCCTATTGCTCTAATTTTGTTACAATAATTCTGGAGCGGTGTCCGAGACTGTCAGCCAACGAATGCTTACGGAAAAGGAAATTTTCGAAATTGTAGGGGCGTCGCTACAGGTGCTGGTAAACGACCCGACTGTCCAGTGAAAATTGCAGTGATCACGCCAAAGTTACCGGAACAACGTTAATTGTTTGCCGGAGCGGTAGGCGGCAGGAAGATTACTACGTCGCCGTGGCCAGTGCACGACGAACGTGACGCGGACCGATAAACGAAGCTAATTACGACAGTGAAATTAGCTCTGCCGAGCAACCATATCGCACTGATTTCGCGATGACGCGTGATCGATTGATGTCCCGCGTATCATTGATCAAAACGTACGCGTGTCATAATTACCTTTGTACGCGTAGTGCCGCCTCCACGGAAAAGAAAAGCACCCATTTCGTGGCGTTTACGCTACACATATCCCGCGAACACCACCATCTCGAGCGCTTAATTGCACAGTCGATGGTAGTATCATAAGCGTTGTAGTTGTAAAGCCGATGTAGGCTTTTAAACTCTACTCGAGATTAAACTACAATCGAGGAACCGCCTTTAAGCACGGCTTAGACTTTAAGCTTTGGCAGAGAACCTCCAGGCAAATAGTTTTGATTGGTAATGGACTAGGAGAAACATAGTAGCAACAAATTCGGTGTAAAGGAGGAGCTAACCGCGTTCAAGTTTCCTCCTAGTGGAAGCTAATGGGTCTAATGAATTTATTATTGCAGCTGGTATTTGAATAATCGATGAGCACGCGAACGATACACTGCCACCACGGCGCAAACTGTAAACCTACGAAAATTTCCTAGAAGACTCTCTTCTTATCTTATCAGTCGGTTCGAATCAAATTTTTCATATAATCCTCTTTTTCGCTGAGCTGGCGGAGGACAGTCCATGTTTAAGGGTCGGAAATGTTGATTTTGCAGAGATAGGGGAACCCAACTTTGATATCGCTTTCCTTTATGCCTCGGAAATGGTGGTTTTATTTATGGTAGGGTTCGTGTATGTTGTAACCCGGGTACATTGAAATTCATTTTCTATTCAGCGATAAGCTACTTAAAGAGTCACTGTGAAAGTGACGTTCGGATAAATGAGAAATTTCGCGAGGAGCTGAGGATAATGGATTCCCTTTTTATTCGGTCTCTTATGACGCGCTGTCATCCATAATACGAGCATATGCTTGATAAATTCAGGGATTTACCAGTGAAAGGAAGAAATTACAACGCTGCTGGCCGATCGGAATTGAAACTTCCAGTCGGGTTTCAGCCCGGAATTTGCTCGTTTGAAAAATGTCCTACGCGGTCGCGCGTCCTTATCATAGTTTCTTGGCCCATAGACGATTTCTCTTTCGTGGGGGGATGAACATCGGTGGCGGTGGCGTACTGCTGTTTCTTATGTCCTCCCTGTTCCGCGGCCTTCTCGAACTTTCGTGGCAATCCTTGTCACTGTCTGGCGGCTTGATTTCTTGCTAAACTCTCCCGGCAAGAAACTTCGCGTCCGGAAACGAGTGACTCGCTCTCTCCCCATTTACTTATCCCGAGGGATAGTCGGTCCGGGTCCAGACCGTGCATCACCGGCGACCACGGTCCTTCGACTTGGCAAAATTCCACTCAATTTCCGTGGAATTCACGCGCAACCGACGGACCGAAATTCTTCGCGGAACGATCCTCGCAAGATCATCGCCGGAGGTCCATTTTTGAAACATTTTCTCGACGCTCTACCTACTAGTGCACAGTGGTCTATTTTCCCAAGAACGTGGACAACATTTACATTTTTATTAGTTATACGTTATTCATTGCGTACAGATCAGTCTCGGGTTTTTCTTACTATCTAATTTTGCCGTTGTCTTTACTATGATGGAGGATCACATTCACAGGGGATATTTAAAGAAAAGAAGATTTGTCATTTACATCGCGATTTCGAGCGAATATCTTGTTAGCATATTGCCGATCTTTATACAAAATTAAATTGTTTTACCTCGATTGCAACAGACTTTCTTTCTTTAAAATAGGTTGAAAATAGCATTACAATAGTTTCAAACCCTTTTATTAATTTCGCTATGTTGTGGTTCTGTTACCCATTTTTGTCACTGATTTACTCCAGAGTTTACTTGGGAATTGGAATATACTAGAATATATCAGAATATACCAGAATGTACTAAAATATAGTAGTGTTGATAAGGTAGACTTTCGACAAAATACAAAAATTTGTGCATCGATTGCAAGAAACAGGAGCTGCATAGACAGTTTATTTCTTCTTCTTGTTACAAAAAATTTCGCGGGAAGTTTCTTGTACAAGTGTACAACTGTCCACGTAATATATGACAAGGGATCAAGGGTCAGTATTATTCGAAGATATTGCGTACAACGCTTTCTCTATATTCTCGAGAACGCAATTGTCCTTGGTAAATGCGCTGTAAAGAAGGCGGCGGATCCGCGCGACGTTTGTGTCTCGATGTAGATTGAAGCTTTCGTAGCTCGAAGAGTTTCGTTAAATTGAAAGGCCACGGGTCGTAAGTTGGAGAGGCGGCTTCCTATCGTTATGTCGAAATGTTGCTGGGAAATTACTAACAGGGCTCGATTGGTAGTAGCACCGCGGTGCCTCACCTGTCGCTTTCTCGGTTTCCTCTCTTTGTGCGGCAGCCACCTCAATTACCGAAGCTCTTCGTATCGGTAACTTCGAGACGGCCAATCTGCCTCGGCCAATCAATTCCGACGAATGTTTGAACTTTATAAAATCCACAGAAATTCGCCTCGCCAGTTCGTTAGTTTTTCAAACTTCGGATTTATCTTGGAACGATACGCGGCGAACTTTTCCATTTCCCTCGACACCATTTTGTATAATTTATTGCCATAAATCAGCATCGATATTCCCGTCCCCGTCCAGATAAGAATGCCTGGCGGTAACTCACGACGCTGTGTTCTTTTTTGCAAGAGACTGCATCTTAAATGCCAACCGTGGCAACCGACGATATCTTTATTTCTGTGCTTGTGGCGCGCTAAATGATACCCTCCTTTCCTTCCTCGGAGCCTTCTTGCTTCTTGATATGCAACCATCGTTGCCGCGTATTGTGAGCTTCGATACGGTTACTCTTCCCTCGGGGGCAATACAGCTACTGCAAGGGAAATGTACTTACATGTCTTGTAGTATTTCTTTCATCCCATCTATAAACATCGCTGCTCAATTCCTCGCGAGCCGCGTGTGCATTCGCTGGTCGAGGTATGTAACCTCGTCTTCCAAGCTAAAGTTATCGCTCCTGAATTAGTGATCTTGTTTTTTTCCAAGGAATCTCCGAACAATTATGTACAGGGTGGCAGTTGCATAACTTTTCGTCAAATGTAAGTTTTCGAATTTTTGCTCCACAGTTTTGAAATTCTTTCTTTGGAACAATGGAAAAATTCACGATAGAGCAACCAATTAAAATAATTGAAATTAGTGTTCCATTATTTTAACGCAGAGAGTGTACAGCCGCTATTTTAATTTCTCGAGATTCCAATTTCAACTTCACCACCAGATATGTCTCTATGGGGATATTTGAAGGATCGAGGGTACGTTAATAAGCCCCGAACAATACAACAGCCAAACGACAATATCCAGGAAGAAACTCAGGCTCTGGGACCAGGAACACTGAAAGCTGTGATGCAAAATGTAGTGGAAAGAGCCCACGTTTGTGAAGCAGAGAATGGGAGTCACCTACCGTGACGTTCTTTTCCGCTTCTGAATTAAAAATATCCCCATTTAACGTATCTCAAACCACCATAGAAATACAAATAGAAATGAGAGAGAGAGAGAGAGAGAGATGAAAGAACGAGAAGTTTATTATTCATTTCTGAAATGATGATTTATGGGCCACCCGGTACCTTCCACGATTACGAAGAGACATTCCGATAGGACATTGATTCGGAAAGCTTGCGCAAAGGCAAACTGTCATTACGAAGCGGGTATTTACTTTGTATCATTCACGTTTCATTTACTATTCATAGAAAACTGTGGCTGGGACGTTCGTTGCGACGCGACGCGACATCTTCCTCAGCAGACGCGACATCTTCCTCAGAGGGAAGGTTGAAATTGAGACTGCATCTATCATTCTGCGGCCATCTCAAAGAACCCGAGACGTCTTGATCGAAGGAACGTCTGCTGGCCAGGTCGCGCCAATGTAAACACCTGCAACGTGCTTAACATTAGCAACGAAAGAAATTACGAGAAATCTGATCAATAGAGTTCTCGGCAACGTCGAACCGGTCACCGGTCTGACCGCGATTCGAAAGGATCCTCGGGTTCAGGGATGATTAACAATGCAGGAGGAAGGTTATGGAGGTATCGATCTCCCTTTCTTCATTTACGTGCCTCCCATCGTCTCCCGCTTTGTCTTCTTTTTTCAGCTGTTTGTCCTTTTCGAACCTTACGGCAATTCGGAATACTGCGCGTCAGAAGCAGACCTTTTCATCCGTGTCGTGAGCATTATTGTGCACGCAATCTGTACGTACAACCCTCTCTGCCAGTGGTTTGAGCGCTCGCAAACCTGCACCGAGTACTATCTACACACTTCCGTTTTTCCAGCGGCAACCCTTCTTCTACCCTTCTTCCTCCTTCTCTCTCTCTCTCTCTTTCTCTCATTCTCTCATTCTCTCTCTCTCTCGCCCTCTCGCTCTATCTCTCCTTCTCTCCTGATGCACTCGAAACGATGTTGCTTCGTGCACAAGCAGCACGTTCAATAGATACCAAACGATCAATGAGATACTCGTTTGATATATACCCGAACAATATGTTCCTTCCAGTTCTTGTTTTGCTATCGACACGTGTTACGAGTACGAGGCGGCTCGAATATCGGATTCCTCTAGATAAGATGCTTACGAAAATAGCTCGTCGAGTTCGGCGCTTGCATTTCTAATCCTCGCGCTTCTTTTCGCTGCGACAGTTACAGAATACGTTAGGATCTCTCTCAACGCGGCTGTGTTGTATAAAGCTATTTCTTATTCCGACGAGAACGGATAAACGTAAAACAAAGAATTGTCCAGAGCAGAAACTTCTTCCCCGCCGTAGCTCCGCGACCCCCACGATTAATCTTCTACTCCCCCATTCTTTAGCAACACTCCTAGCTTGACTTTATTTCCAGATCCGGGCAACTGGCCCTCGGGCAGAGTTGGGCATTAATCAATTAAAATTTTAACCAAGATTGATTGATTAATGTGTACGATTAAAAAAGGTAATCATTGAAAAATGGACGATTGTGATTCAATCGATTGATGTAGTTAATCGTCAATCGTTGATTAAAAAAAGGGATCATCGAAATCGTTAATCGCCACACGGTGTATCCATAAATTATAAAGAGAAGGGAGAGAGACAGAGAGAGAGATGGAGAATTGACAGAAATATATCTCGACAAAAGTCAGTTTACATTTTTTCAGTATGCATACAGTTTTGATTTCGTATTTCATTCCGTTTCAGCAGTTAAGCATTAATCAATTATCCGATTGACGATTACAATTGAAAAGAATGTAATAGTTAACCGCAATTAATGACTAAAGTAGGAGTCTAATTGTTAATTGCGATTAACGATTGAAGTAGAAATTTATTCGTCAATCGTTGATTAAATTTTTGCCCAACTCTGCCTTCGGGACGCACGCTACTTCTCTCATAATTATGATCTAAGAAATAAACACTCAATAAACATTGAATGTAAGGCATTTTGACTTGAACCTTACTTTTCAGAGTTTTTGGGATGTCCCAACTTGTACCGAAAATTTCTTTTTACCGAAATCATTGTCTTCAGAAAATTGGCTATAACTTTTTATCCGTTTGCGCTATCATTATACTTTCTGCAGCTAAAATGTAGCTGGCAACTATTCGTATACAGTTTTTCGCGTAATTCTCGTGCTACGAAATTTTACGAAAAATATTTTTGGAGGTAATTCGATTAGGCTCTATAAAATGATATCACAGACAGTTCGGTGTTGAAGATATGATGTTTTTCTAGAGGTCAACTAAACTTATGTCACTTTTCGTTTGTTTTCGAATTGTTTTGTATTATAGTGTGCAGTAATTTTTTGTGGTGCCTCAGGGGGAGTACGAAGAATTAAGTTATCAGGAAGCTGGGGAACGATCATAGAACAAACAGGCATGCATTTCATTGAGTAGATCAGTTTGACGCAATAGTAATATGCAACAACATTCCTGCAAAGAAATGCGAACAGTCATATATTTCGCGACTGAATATTTTAAAATTATTTTTCGTTCGTGTTACACGTAGACGCCGTAGTACGGCTTTGGAAGATGAAATAGCGAAACCGCGTGTTCCGACAAGAATTTCGAATTTTCTTGGAATACGAACGGGCCAGAGATAGTTACGTTTTCTTCTTACATCCAGAAAACCCCGTAAAAATGATTTACAAAGGGCTGGCGAGGATATCCTGCGCATCTGTATCGACGAAACGCCGAGCCCCGCATCTGTATGCAGATGTGCTATCAAAACGCGGAGGAACAAATCGAATGACTGTAACAGCATTTACTGAAATGGCGAGAACGAACGAACAGATAAAAAGGTCTGTAAGAAAATTCATTCTTCTATAGCACGCTGCTACTACTACACACGGTGCAGCTACATCCTGACGGATGATAAATTCAATATGTCCTCCCGTGATACCCCTTGAGAACCGCCTATCTATCAGTACATGAAAGATACGTATGCAGTCTGCATCCACGTGCATCAAATATTTGTCTCCGTGTTCGCCTCATTTTGAATACCCTTTCGACATCCATCTGCGTATTTTTAAGCAATCCAGTAATTATTTGTGACGGGCGCGTGTGTAGAGTGCAACACTGGGGCCAGGAATTATCGTGGAGGATAATCTTTTTATATAAAAGCTGATAAATCGTCGCCATTTGATGTATATTAATTAGACTGCGGATTTCATGCATCTGCGACAAAAATGGGTAGCCGTGATTTGGAAAAGTGCAAAGATTAAAACAAATTCAGAATCTCAACAATTGTTCACACCTTAATAAAGCCACAGACGAGAGAAATTAACTCCTATTTGGCTCCTGCGTCCTGCAATTAAAGCGAAACATTTTTATTGTGCATGGAGGTCCACAGTCTAATTAGACAGAATAGCCCAAAAGTTGCTAGACCATTTAAAATGTAAATTTCTTTACAGAAGAATGAAAATGTGAATATTTTAGATGGGAATGGTTATAGGACCACCCTGTAATATTCACAAAACGTTTTCGTATGCATTATTAGTAGATTGTAAGTCAATTGTAAGGAATTGTATGTAGTTTTTTGTTTAAGCATTTTAAAAATTCTAAAATGATATCAGAACATCCTTAAGTTTTTCGAATGTCTTTTTAGTTTTGTACTTGACCTATTCATTTTTTGCGTAACCGCATAATATCCGCAGCATAATTATTATTAGTAATTGTAAGAATACATATGTTCGATTTAAAAGATTTTTCTCATGAAATTTTCGCGTCAAGTATTACGCGACAAGTCCGTAAAAAATGCACTGGCTCTATAAAAATATTTACGCGATCAAAAATTGCAATCGAAATGCAGAAAATATAATAGGCGTGTATTTGACTTCAAATATATTTTTGATTAATTAGAAATGTGTGATTGTTTGAAAATTATAGATAATTTGTGGAAAGAATATTTGTTATTTTATCGTTTGATTAATCGCAGGGTGAGAATGGTAAACGTATAAAATTATGTCTGTTGCCAAGTGTCGTGTATTTGCTGTTATTATACACTACTGTGCAAAAGAAAGAAGCACCCGGCTATATTTAATAGAAAAGCGTAAAAAATCAAATAGGAACACAGTAATTTTTGAAAAAGGATTCCACTGTTTAATTGAATAGTTCTGAGAATATGTGTTATTGCGTATTATATGTATAATACTTCAAATGCAATAAATCAATCATTGTACAATATAATTTCTAAATAAAGATATTGTTTGTCATTATATCTTATAATTATACTGAATGCTTCTTTCTTTTGCACAGTCATATACAATGGCTCACGAAAGTATTCGAACGCCCTTTAAAAGAGAATAACTTTTTTATAATTGTAACAAACGACCTGATGTTTTATAATCAATTAGAAGCACTGGTTCATGAAATGATATGCAAAAAAGATTTTCCAAAAAATTATAATCTACAAAGTTACATGCAAAAATAGAAAAGGCATTTTTTAACCTTTTTTATTAGGGCCCTTAATGAAAATTTAAAATACATGTTTTGTAGATCTCTGTTAGTTATACACATGCTGAAAATTTCATCGAAATCGGTTGACGCAGGAAAAAACGACTCGCGTCGAAAGATGTACGATTTTGTGGATTTTAAGCAGAAACTGATCAAAAATCGTGTAAAATTACGATTTTCAACATTTTTAATCGCTTGTAGCTCGTGTGTATGTTAATTGATTTTGACGAAATTTTCAGCGTGTGTACAACTAACATACATCTACAAAACATATATTTTAAATTTTCTTTAAGGGCCCTAATAAAAAAGTTAAAAAAATGCCTTTTTTATTTTTGCATGTAACTTTGTAAATTATAATTTTTTGGAAAATCTTTTTTGCATATCATTTCGTGAACCATTACTTCTAAAATAAAAAATCAGGTCGTTTGTTACAATTATAAAAAAGTTATTCTGTTTTGAAGGGCGTTCGAATACTTTCGTGAGTCACTGTATGTATACTGAAATTGGAAGTCTTAGTACCGTTCGGGCTCGATGGCGTCGTGGAGTAACTGTTGGACTCACGAACTGCGCGTCGCACGAACTCGGGTTCGAGTCCCCGTCGCCTCTACACCTACATTATTTCCAACTCCTCTCTCGATAACTTTACACTTCTCGGTTTTTCTCCTCTCTATCTTGAAGTACCCACAGCTCAGCTCCAGTCGTATGCAATCACAATACGTATTGGCGTTCCTAAACTGTGGAGATTAATGTGCTGTTAATTTCGCTATGTTTCAGAAGTGTATACTGTTACTTCTGTAACACGCTTAACAGCCACACAAAATAAATTTTTTTTTTTTATTTTCGAACAAACTGTACCTACACATCAAAAGTTCGTCTCGAATCGTACATCAAAAGTTCATCTTAAATTGCGCATCGAAAGTTTTATCGAAACGTTGCATGTTCAAGTTGGATATCTTTGCACAGAAGAAGAGACTGTTGCCAAGCTGTTGTGCGGCGCTATGCGAAAACAGTTTTGCGATAGAGCATTACATAAATTTTGAGGTAAAGCGTAGCAATAGTAGAAACTCGGTAACAGCATGAATACTAAATTTACGGTTTGCCGCAGTTTTGAGGGGGAATTGTATTTCGCGTTACATTTTCGACGAAGTTCACTAATACTCGCTACTAAATTATAGTCCACCCCCAGGACTAATTACATTGGCCTCAACAAGTGCAGTTAATCTTGCTTATAATTTATGTGTACTTACGATGTACTCTATTTACCGATGCGCGGGGAAGGCAGGCAAAGATTTAACAAACTTGCCGTATTTCGCTGCTTCAAGATGGTGCAGGTAATAATACATTTTCAGTTGCTCCCTTAACATTAAATACGTTCGGTATTTAGAATTTTTCTCTTTGCAGGACTATAATGAAGAGCAAAATTGAACCGATAAAATAATTTTTTCAGTAAATCATCATTTATGTATTTGTTATATTATTAAGACAATATTTATCAAATAGATGTGCATGATTTTAAATTTATTTTAGTTTCAGTTCTGACGGATTTTATGCGCTTATGGCGGAAATGCGTAGATGAGATAAAAAGAATTTAAGAACATGAATAAAATGATTAAAGACAGAAGGAGGATTCTAATAGAGATCTAACTGTAAAATCATATGCTTCTTGAGTGTCTATGACTCTGTCTGAACCGCATGGACAATGATATCCTGGAGAAGTGATGCGATTCGTTCAATTTTGCTCCCCACTGTACTTGATTATCCGTTTATGCAAATCCGTAGATATTTTATCGAATGTCCGCTCCTAAACCGGCTCGTCTCATATGATGAAATCCCGCTGGGACGCGCAACCATAATAACATCTTTTAATCCCGTGAAAAACGCAAAGAAGTTCGTCGGCCGGGAAAATCCGTGAATATTTCCTGGATGACGGTCAAATTTAAAGCTGTCTTCACACCGGCTTAGCCTGGACGTGCGTCTTCGTGACGAGGCTCCAGAGTATGGTGGTCGCATGGTCGAAAGATCCTACGGCCGAAGCCTCGTAGCTTATTCGCGACCGCAAATCTACGTGGGAAGGCTGAGGTAGCTTCACGGGGAAAAACAGCTCGGAGCGGTGTGGACACGGCTTAATAATCGCTTTTCTCGTGAAGCCGGGCACACACCGAAGTCGGTTATAGAACAGCGGCGGTGTGTAATAACCTCCGTGGCCCAGATACGGGAGAAAAATCGAAGTCGTCGACAGACATATTGGATGCTGGGAAGATAGTTCCCGTCTCGATGTTTTTGTCCCACTTCTTACACCGGTAACTCAGCGTGCCTGGAACATCCGACATCCAAATATCAATTCTTTCGAGACACACGTGTGTGCTGGGCGCACGGCACCGGATCGATACGATTCGGAGGTGCATAATCTCTCTCGTGACAATGCACCTTTTCTCCATCGACGACGATCGAACCGAACCGGAATAAAATGAAAATGCGACGTTCCTCGCTCGGCCCGAATTCGGCCCACACTTTTAGGAACGGAGAACGTTAACGTGCTCTCTATTCTGCGAATTTCAGCGATACGTTCCAACGTTGTTACCGTACTTACACTCCTGGACAAAATAATAACGTGCTTCTTCCATTTCCCGAAGACTAGATATCAGGTTGTCCCAAAAGTTTCTCTCGCAATGTATATGTCTCATACTGTCAAACACCACGAGCATACCACTGTGCAAAAGAAAGAAGCACCCAGTAGACTTTGTATTGTACCATGATTGATTTATTGCATTTAAAGTATTACATAATCCGCAATAATACATACAATATTCTCGGAACTATTCAATTAAACACCGAAATCCTTTTTCGCAACTTAATGTGTTCTTATTTGATTTTCTACGCTTTTCCATTAAATATGGCCGGGTGTTTCTTTCAAACAACGCGCTCATTAACGTTTTATTACTTCCTAAGCTTGCTTGCAATTTCTTTTCTTAAAAAAACTAGGTTGAATTTGCATCGTGCCCAATATGGCGTCTTAGAGATGCCATTAGTTTCTTACACCAAACTTGATTATAGTATATTTTTAACTTATTATAAGTTAACACATGTAATAGAACATACACAATATTAATCGAGGCAATACAAATTATTTCTACAAAAGAGTATCGTACAAATTGTATTTGTACAATTTATATTGTAAGGCAAGGGGTTAATCGAAAAGAAGCACTCTTGTGACAACTGCGGAACGATGAAAGTCATCGATACATATACAACAAAGCCTCTGGTAATGACTACAGATGGCAGTTCATGTATGATAGATGATTATCTTCAATAATATCTCTTACACCTAATCCTGACAACAAGCAAATAGAATTTCTGAATACAGCGACACAGCAACGTAATTATTCGCCGAAATAAAGTTCGCCCTTTATGAAACTTTGTGTTTCATTTCGAAATTCTATATTAGAAATTAAAGAAGGTGCATGCGTGCCGCCATTTTGTGTAGGAGTGTACCGTACTCATTACGGCCATCGGCCTTCCGATTATAGTTAAACCGAACTTTCCACGTTCAGCCGTGCTCGTATTCCGCCGCGCGGAAAAGAGCATCGTCGTTTTGTTTCATCGTGTAGACGATTAGTCGGTGCCCCTCGACCCTGTTGTCTGCAGCCTGCATTCATTGGGTTTATCGGATCGTAAGCCCGGCGTCCGTACGCTTAAATTAGCGTTACACGATAATTTAGCTGTTTCGAGAGCCCGCGCTCCGGTTCTCACGCCACGCGTTCGTTAATTCTTTGCATATTTATTTATTGCTATCGCGTGCACTCGCCGCGCTTATTCCCGGATTATTTCGGCCGTTGGCGCGAGCTTATTTCGCTTCCGTGTAATACTTGTGTCTTGTTCCCTCCTGGATCGTGCAACGTGGAAACTCGTGATCTCAAACGAAGTAATTATTTAACACGGTATGTCATAGTTCATCGTGGTCGATTTTCCGTGTTTCCGAATTTGTAATCTAGATAAACTTGTTTGTACATTACGGTGACTACCGAGACCAATAAAATATTCGACTGGAATCAGTCTCTCTTAAATTTCGTGCTGGCTTTTGTGATTTTGCGGGAAATTTTGGGTCTACCAACGAAATGAAACAACAGCGTTCCCAGCTAATTCTACCATAAAATTCTATTCATACTTTAGCCCGGAAAAATTGCCCCTTTTTTGTCGAAAGAAGGGGTTTGCGCGATCATTAAAAACTGCTGTGGCTGGCATTTAATACCTTGGTCTGGCGGCGATCGTTAGTGCAAGGGGTATAGAGTAGCAAGAGATAAATGAATTAAGGGTCGAATGAATAATCTCCGGGCTGGCTGTCGATGGTACAAAGACCGCACCTATATTTTAGTCGTGCTGCACTTAGTTGCACGATCCTCTTTTTGCCCGCTGTCCCTTATCCTCCAAGTTCCTCCTCTTCTTCCTCTTCCTGTTTTTCTCCCGTCCTCTCCTTGAGCATCGCCGAACTCTTCTCCAAGTCGGCGGACGCCATTGTCTGGCAAGGTTCTATTCAATTCTAAACTCGGTTGGGACCACAAAGATTCCCTTTTAGGAATTAACGCACGGGATCCAGAGATTTCGTCGAATTTACTGTCTCGCCAGCATTACGCATGCTTCCTCGGCGTTTCCGTCTCACCTAACAATTTATTCCCCTCGACGAGCACTTCCAGAATTCGGGGATTTTTTATGGAAACCTTACCCCCGTACCTCATCCCGCATATTATTATCGTTCAGATTTCACGGTCCATGAGTTTCTTGACGCGCCTTCAAAGTGAAAATGAAGGATAGTTATTTGGATAGTTGCTCTACTTCCGCAGTTTCAACCTCACAGTGGCTGCGTTAACCAAGTAGCTATGTGTTCCCAACAAACTTGGGTTAGCGCTTCTTCGTTAATCTGCGTGTAGACGATTAATTAAATTCCGCATTATGACGATAATACCCGGGAGATCGTTTGAACATTTGATTTGTTCAAATCGTTCGGGCTACTTCTCTCCACGGTGAGAGTTAGAGAGTGAAGGAAGTATGGATGGCGAAAATCTTCATTTAGAAACATTCTATAGAATAATGTTTTGTGTGTGTATTATTTGGATGGTGCGTACAAGTCATACGGTGCTTTTGTTGTTATTTATATCAACACGTGAAAAAATACATCGTTTTTGATGCGTTACTCGAAATAAACTACACAGTTTATCACATGAATACGCTGTATGTTCCTCTAGTAATGTGTGCTTAACATTATTTATTTCTCAATAATTATACCCCTCGCAAGAATATTAAGTATTTATTAAAATTAATCAGCATTTAGTTATAACTTGAGCAGTATAATTTTAGATCTGGCTCAGTTAAAACCCGATTGATATTTTAATTCTATTACACGTAACTCGTTAGTGACAATATCGATCAAGATTGCACCAAGATACTAACAAAAAACGAGATGTATTTAATATTTCCTCCAAAGACATCTGCTGCCAAATATCAGCAACAGCAAAGCCATATGTTTACATCTACTAGACAAAAAGTTCCAGAACTGTACTAGTTTTGTATGAAATACAAAACAGAATAATTCAGAGCGATGCATGCGATGAAGCTTGTAAAATAAATGGAATGTCGACGGCTAAGGTGTGTAGAAAGTGTGATATTGAAAAAATGATTTTTACGGGACTGTTCTACCGAAATTCCTTGTGCTGGATTATTATCAATAAGTAACATACTGCTCGAGAGCAAAAATGAGTCAATGTTTCCTGAATCGACGCATTCAAACAAAGATTACAAATTACCTAATGTGTCACGACTTTGTTTCGAGGTTAAGTCTGTGGAGCCCCCCCCCTGGAGATACGAGGGGGCCCCTAAAAATAGTTTCCTTTCGGGGTTCCAAAGACAGTTGCAGCTAAGGATTCGTTCAGTAAAGAGCTTCCTCTCGTGCCACGATCTAAAGAAATCTTTTGTACTACAAGAAAAAAAATGCCAGTGTACATTTTATTTACACCCACGTCCAATATCTCGATACCCTAATCGTAACAGCGGTATCAACGAATTGAATCGTCACGGTGAACTAACCAATTGTATAATTAGCAGTGACGTGCTTGCCATCTGGATCCGACACGCTTGAATTGCGGTTTGCGGGAGTATACGCACTGCCGAGTTTCCACTTTTCCCGTTCGCCTAACGTCTGCATAGCATCTGCATAGCGTCTATGGGGGTTTCATTATCGCACGTCCGCCAACGCTCGAGAATTAACCTTTTTTTTTCGTCCCCCCCGTAGCCTTGATGAAATATTGTAGGCGTACGCGTGTCAGAGGTAAAACAGGTTGGGCGACGAATCTCGTTTCGCCAGTGGTTCGCGATAAGGAAAAATTTTCGAGATTTCCTCGGTTCATCTCCTGAACGGGAACTTTATTTCCTGGGGTAAGTCGAGGGCGGAGATGCAGACTTGTTACCCAGAAGACGTGTCTTTATGAATCTAGCCACTGCACCTGCAGCTATAAATCTCTTCAGGATATTACTTAATGCAGTGACGTCTCGAACCACGATAAATCGCGTTCCACCGCTTCCTGACATTTTTCGGCTCGGACGTACCGATACAGCCTCGATGCGCGTCGTTCGCGCGGCGGGATCGTATTAGAGAAAATTCTACAAGATTTCAAAAGCCGTGTGTTTGGTAATGTTTCGAATATGAAGGATTCTCTTCAAGACGTTTCTTCATGAAAATTGTCAATTACGCTCTTGTTCATGGATGAAATCTCGTCACGAAAAACTCGCGTAAGTGGCTAAATTCTCCGGTGGTCTCGTATCCGTATCTTCGGCGCATACGTAAGTGTTTCCACACTTCTTTCGCCGTGATCGCGGGCAAGCAAGTTTGAAACGGCTCCGACAGTTTTAAGGAGATCAGGACTGTTTGTGTCGAGATAACGATCCGGCTCTTGAAACTGACGCGGCCTTTATCTTATCTTCCAGTTTTGAAAAATGTAAATTTCTTGGACGATAATTTCTTGGTACGATACTCGTCGAGACATCGATTCAAGGCCACTGATTGACCCTGTTCGAGCGAGAAGGGTTGAGAGAACGTCGATCGAGACGCGAATCGGTCGGACGAAGATGACGCGGGGAGCGGTAACGATGAAATGACGCGACAGGAGGCTGCGAAACAATTCCTATCACAGATCACAGATCGCAGCTCGTCGAGTCAGCGGTAAAACTTGGGCTGCCCGAGGGGTTTCGAATGAGAACGGGGGGGTGAAGGAGAATCCTTCAGGACTCCGACAGTCCGCTACCGGCAGCAGCCAGATTTATGATCCCACAATATCCTCCTATGATTGGATCCTGGCAACTTTCTTGGCCGGCCCTTTTTCTTTCGACACTCCCCCCACCCCCGCTCCCTGTTTACTCCTCACTCTGTCCCTCCTCCTCTCTTCTTTCTCAGTTCAGTCGGGCTCTGCTCGTCGCGCCGCCTTCTTACCAACCACTTCACGTTGAACCTCCCTAGCGATGACGTTTCCTCTTTATTCCTTTTTGATCCCTGTTCCGCGAGAAACTTCGAAAGGTGTAGGTATCACTGCGGTCTACCCCGTTTCTTGCATAACCACGGGTATCTTCCAGTCGTTTTTATAATCTTGTATACGCGAGCAAAGACCGTTCCGCTGGACGGCGAAACTTCGCAAAGTAGATTCGCTCTGATCCCGCGTAGCACCGGCACGAATGGGATTCCGAAAGGATCCTCATTACGTGAATGATTTTCCCGAGCATCCGTCCTCTCGCCTTCCCTTACGATGCCCTACGATCGATCGTAACAGGATGCGAGGAAATTGTGGTTTGCATCGCGACGGATCGATTGTTCGACGATTGCCACGCGACGGAGGGCGACGTCTGATTATGTGGGCGCGCGCGCGCGCGTTGCGTCGGCACATGGAGCAGAAAATTAAACAAAAAACCGCGCGGTGATCCCTTTCACCGGGAGGCAATCAGGAAGGCTTAGGGCAACGGCTCCGTCTCTCATAACAGGTCGGATCTAAGAACCTGCGGCTGGTCTGCGAGTTCCTTTTCATCGAGGATTTAATATCACTCTATAGACACCGAATTCTCTTTATTCCATTCGGAGCATGCTCGATTCCTTTTTACCACGTGTCGCTTTGTTCTTTTACGGTATTTCGATCCGATACTACCGACCGAGTTTTTTTAATCAAATTCCGCTGTTTCGTTACGAGCGATAACATATAGGTCCGTTGCATCGGCACGCGGCTGTGGATGGTCAATAACATATTTGATAAGAAATATGTATTTAATAATGAAATACTCGCTCTGTCCCATAATAATATTATAGTAGTAGTTAATGAATTTAATTTGTCCCATAATAATGGTAGCAAATTAAAATAAATATAGAACACAACACTTATTATCAAGAAACTAGATTACATTAAGCAATAAATTAAAAATATTACTCCTAATTTTTATTTTGAGTGTTTAGATGGTTTCTGGATTTTTCAATCATTTCGTCACTGCATTTTAAACTTGTAGATAGGATCCCTTGTCTGCAAAGCTTTCCTTTCCCTTTATGCGTGAGCTTAAAATTATTGGAGCCGTCGTTCTTCATTGCTTCCAGCATAACTTGTCTTTTTTCATCTTACTTTTACAATGGGTTGATATTCAACTGAAATAAAACAATTGATTTCGATCAACGGATGAAATTAGAAAAATAGTTTCTCGGTTCTGGCTTAGATAGCAAAATTAGGTGACCGCGCCGACCACGCCAAACGTAGAAAAGCACAGCGCGTGTAAACACGGGCGAAAACTTTCTGCACATCGTCAATTAAACCAGGCTTGGGCAACTAGTGCTCTGTGCAAGCACAGCTCCGCGTTTTCTCGATTTCTGAATTTCATCACTTACTAGTTATTCTGTTAATTTCAGCAGTTTATTAATTTCTAATTGATAGCACAAGTGAAATGACAACGTTACCTTGTTATTTTATTCACATATGTAATAGTTATATCGTCAATTTAAATAAAATCACTTGGAGAAGTTGCAAGGTACGTTTCAGAATGGCTGTTTACTTAATTACACCAAAAGGCAGCAAGTTATAAAATAATTGCAGCAAGCGAATTACAAGGGAGAGAACAACAACGGGGTTGAAAAGCAGTTAACAGTTAACAGCGTGAATTAAAAGGACTGTGTACGCGTCGCGGACACGTGGGCTCTCTCTAAGGAACTCGATAAACGCGCCGGAAGTTAGATGGTCGACGTTCGAAGTCGATCGGGCCTTCGGGTTCGTTGTAATCTCGTTTCTATCTCGACATTGCCGGCAAATTGTTTCGGGAGGTTTGGGAGATAGCAGATCGAACTACCACTTGTCTATACCCTGCAGTATAGTAACTACGGAAGTTTCATGGCAAAGCTTTTACACCGAGGCGCTATTTGTCCGTTCCGCCGGCGTAACTAATTCAATATACACAGCGTTTCAAACTGTCGATGGAAACTAAATTCTATTTATATTTCAACTTTTCTATCGTCGCGCGCTAATTCGAGCGAGTTAACTATACTGTCGTGTCGATTCCCGAGGACTTTGTAGCGCGTTCCATTCGATTCGAATTCGAACTGGAGCGCAATCTATGGATCTGGCGCATCGTGATCTCGATTGCGGAAGAATTCACGCACAGAGCGGTTCGGCCCGGTAATGCCACCAACTAATTATCGATTACCTACTATTGCAGACTGGACCACTGACCGATCTCCACGTGGGCTTCAACGACACACTATTTGTAATACCGACGTTGCTAAAAATCGGTGCCCAGGTTGACTTTATTATTTAAACGTTGCCACAGACAATTCTATTCTTTCCGTGACGCTATTTTGGACTGCCACTTTGTAAGGATGTATAAAAAGTAATGGTCATCCGTTCTATGGGTGAATCCTCTGGATCGGTGGACATTTGTAAGAGAAACTTGCCGCAAAATTTGTTTATAACAAAGAAAATGGTTGGTAAAATTGTTCTTTACATCAATACCTTCCAGTCATCCAGAAGAGTCAAAGTTTAAAAAAAGCCACATGTCGCAAACGAATAGTTATTGAGATATAAGCTGCTAAACTTCTTGCAAAATTTGATTGTGCAGAATTATACGCACAATAGACAGAAGCCTACTACTATAGTCCACCCCACCGTGTCGATGAGACAGAACATAATCGTGTGCGTGCCTCGAAATAAACGAAATTTAAAGCACATGGTTTGTTGAACAATATTTGACAAGCGTTTTTTTCTCTGCAATAAACCATGGGGGTAAACATTATTTTATTTATTTATTTTTTGGGTATAAAGGGACGGACTTTTCTCGAACAGCTACCTATCGACTCTACGTACCTATCTACAGGAAAACCGAAACATGTTATTCGCGTAATCAAGTTAGCTGTGACATCCTGTATATTTGAATATATGGGCTGTTGTTCTAACAACTGCTAAATAAATTAATGTAGTGCCAAACAGGTTCCAAAAAAAAGATCTCTTTAGCGAACGAACAACAGGATTACTGTATTTTCAACATGGAGGAAACATCATAAATTCATTATTTCGTTTAATAGGAATTCTGTTTATTCACTGGACTGGACACTCTTCTCTACTTGCCATTGCCTTCCGCAATTATCCTTTTTCGTTGGCAAGGTTTGACGAGGATAATAGGACACTAGAACCGCAAGAGCACGCACCAAAAAAAAAAAAAAAAATACATTGAGTGATTGGTTGGTTTACTATATGTCGTATATGAGCGGGTCAGTCATGTGTAACGCGTAATCCAAGTGTCGATAGCTGGTGCACCGTTATCGATAGAGATCCTTTATCCGTAAAATGGAAATCACTTCTACTTCCGCTTCTGTTCCGCCGCTTGTTTCGCTTCGTGTGGTCCATCCTGATTGCCCGCTACTAGGAAAACTGTCCTCTCTTGTCAGAATCGTAACCATAATCATGATCGTACTCTCACAGTTGTTTCGCCGTGATTTGGTTCTCGATGGTACATTTGCATTTTACCAGTAAATAGATGACAGTTATTAAATACTTCGTTCGTCAATATATCCACCTTGGGCAATCTAGCAACAAGTTTTTTTAATGTTTCTTCCTGGAAATAGTGGAAAGATAGAGCGGAGAGACACTTGAAACTACCATTGTACTTAAGTACAAAATTCTACTTAAGTGTGTTCGCTCGACCAGTTTTCGTTCAATTGTTCTTATTATCTTTTTATTCACAGTAATAGATGTTGAATATTATCTGTATTATTAATTATTACTTTTATATGAGTGTATAAAAGAAATACTGTGGCAAAAGTTACATTAGAATGTTTTATTTGAAATGTATATTATGTGTATTTTCGATAAACTGAAGGTGGCCAAATACTTATGGACGGTAATGTAGCTGTCGCAGTTTTACGAAAATATCTACATGCGCATCTGTATGCTTCCGAATACGTAAAAGTAGGATATTCGAGGGCGATCGCGGCCTAGATTGATCTTGTATCTCTCTAACGGTTTTGAAAAACCCCATCTTTGCATTATCGAGAAATGAGGAGGCGCATCCCGCACCCTTGTAGTCCTAAAAACGATCTACCCCCTTAAAATGAGGGACGGATAAGGGTTAATAGATACTGATTTCGTCGATAACATTCGGAGGAACAAGTGCCAAGGGTCTAAGTTGATTTTCTTGGCTGCTCTCACCCGTAATTGTCCATAATAATTTCAAACGTGGAGCGCTGTAAACGTTTATCTCGGCGCGGGAACCCGCATTGTAGTCGTTCCTTTCCTTCCACGGTGAAATCCTTTCATCCCAGCAGCCGGCGAGGATTCATTAACGGGAGTTGCATCCCACGCATGTGGTCCGTACATCTGGCCGCAACAGAAAGACTGGGAAATTGCGATTACGAACTACTAAACACTCGGCGCGACCCGGCGCAGAGCGCGCGGCGTCCGCCCAATCAGAGAGCGGTGTGCACGCGATCTTCCAACCCGTTATGAACTTCACTTTCCGCCGCTGTGTGCATACGAATGAGAATCCTAGAAATGCAATTATTGCTGATCGCTATAGGGTGCCTTTCAATTCGCCCCGGCGCTAGAATAATGTGTACGCGTACAAACGTACGCGTACATATTCGCCCGCTCCAGCAACCAGATTACCTTTTTCCGTGCTGTAAATCCAAATATGCTCGCTCGATCAAGGGGCCGAGCTTTTCAATTGCAAAATATTACAGGTTACACGGCTGAACGCGATGAACTCGTTACGATTGCTTCTTTTTGTCGGACATTTTATTCAAACAATTTGGCTATATTGTAATGTCAATTTCCCTACTGCTGCGCACTCCGAATTAAACGGGCATGCTGGTTTCGATTCGGCATTTTTTTAAAACATTCTTTAGGAATGTTAATCGGGAGGAACATTGAAACTTTTGCTTCAGGATTTTGCATACACATTCGTGGGTGTTCGAAGTACACGAACTATTTTTTTTCAAGCAAAAATCATAAAAATTACGTGAGTTATATAACGTTTATTGGAAAATAATGAAATTCAACCAATTTTTTTGTATATGAAAAGTATGTTTCTCTAAAAAATGAATATAAATGAATGCATAATTTGAGCCGAATATCTTAAACTAGAAGAACGTGGCAGAGCCATTTTCCCAAAGTCATTTCTAACGCACATATTTGAATTTTAAATGAAGCGTTTGTCGAATTTGATGTCGAAAAATTCAATTTTCATGAGAGGTTACGACCATTTTAATTGAAATATACGTATAACTTCTTATTTTGTCTATAGAGACAGTGTTAATAAATGACTGTGATCTTTTTGTTACAGGTGAGTCTGAAATGTTACGCGTGTGTTACATAAGTTACACGTAAGTACGTGAGAATTTCCGAGGATTTCATAAACTTATTAATCAGTAGATTGCGGATTTTATGCATTTATGACGAAAATGGACACGTACAATTTAAAGCAGTGGAGGAATTTAGAAGATTTAAGGACATCAGTGTGTTAATTTCAGCTTAATATGACAATTAAAAGAAGGAAGAAAATTTGACTCCTGTGTCTTGCAATCGATACAAACATTTTTTATTTTGCATGAAGATCCGCAGTCTATTAATCACTTATTATTGGTAATAGATTGTCAGTTATCGGTTGTCGGTTGTCAAGCGCACATGTCAAACCTGTCGGAAGCAATGCGCGGCGAGCTCGCACTTGAAATCATTTCTGCAATACATATATTTAGATAGAATGCGTACGTCTGGTGCACAGAACGTATTCTAGCAAGCGTGGGTGGGATGGATGTTATAATAATATCGTTGTTATGGTTCGGGCAACGACAGATGTTTCTTTCGATTCGGAGGGTTCTCGTCGCGAAAGAATTCCAGTGGAAAAGCCATTCGAAAGTCGCGGAGAGCTATCCTAGCGGTGGTAGATATCGGTATCTTAGGTACCTAGCAATTTCTGTGCCCTGCCATCCAGGAGATTAGTGGTACATCGATGGAATTCCTCGTTAGCTACAGCTCGTATTTACCAGGATAATCTATACCGCCAATTTGTTGGCGATATCTGTGGCTGTATCGGTATCCAGTTCAACACGAAATTCCGAATCAGTTGCAATTCAACCCGGTTTCTAATAATTTACGTCAATATTAGATACTAACGATAACTTCCAATTTGTGTAGCGTGCATCCCTCTATGCGCCGCTAATCTCTTCGCTGAATAACCTCTCGTATCTTTCACGTATTTAACATTAATATCCACTAGCGGGGAAATTCTTATAATAAATTACATCTTACTGGAATTCTAATAATAAATTAATTTTATACTTAATTTCAGCAGAATGTCAAGTGTAAATTTGCAGAATTCTCATGAGAAAGGTGCCTGTGCTACATTTCCCTCCTGCTACATGGTGCACGAATATCATAGAAACAAAAATGAAAAGGCTTTCTGGAAATAGAGACTTTACGCTTTGGAATGAGACTGGGTAGAATGTTGTACGCCTTTTTATTTATATTTAAAGGGAAATGTTGTCCAGAATTACCTTGACAATGAATTTCAAGGAGATTGGAATGTGAGAGGTGATAGCACATAGTCAAATTGATTCACAAATAAAGTTTCTTGCGAGTGAGACTTTAAAGGGAAATGTTGTTGAGAATGATGATCATGGCAACGGCAACATATTTCAAGATCATTGATACCGACAAGTTCACCGCGTGTTCCAATATATCGTGCGTCAAAAGAGGTCAGATTCAGATTTCGGATCTCCGGCTCAACACTGACGACTACTATACAACTTAAACCGGAGAAGAAGTAAAGTATTAGTAGAGATTAGAGATTAGACAGTAGAGATTAGACAGTAGAGATTACTCTGTTATTAGCAGTCCGATCGAAAATGTTTTATCAGGTATAGCATGGTTTCAACAGAGCTTTTACGCGATTATAGTAAATTTTTCGTCAACTCTTTGTTTTATGAATCTTCAAGGTCACCTTCAATTTTTTGCAAATACAGCTATAATTTTTTTACGCCTGTTTGTTAGAGGACTTCAGCGAATTCGGAAACGTATCATAACATTTAAAAAATTGCTTTCTTCAATTTTTTTTTTTACAAAAAATTTGGTATAATCACGTGAAAGTTCTTTTGAAACCATGTACATTTGATAAAAACATTTTCAATCGGACAGCTAATAACGGAGTAATCTCTACTGATCACGATTCGTGATTCGCCCTGTATTCAACGGGCTCGTTGTTTCTTTTCTTGACCGACATTGCAACGAAAAAATAAATTTGAATTGAATCATCTCCCACCTCCCACTAGTCGAACACACTGCAGAATATCATAACGCACGGTATCGAGACGTTACCGTGTCCGATAGTTTCGGCGTGTCGAGTGCGCGTGTGAATCGCATAAAAACGGGCTGCGGGGATCGATAAACAGGAAACGAAGCTTAAGGAGGGAGCGCGAGAGCGTTCACTGCGAGGAAACTTTGCGATTCGAATTATTCGATTACAGATTCGACAAATCGTGACAACCACAGCGTCAACATTGTTAACAGAGCGCGCGGGACGGAATGGATTAATCGAGCGTGTTACACGTTTACACGATGAATCCGATTGCAGCAGACCAACGACAAACGGTGATTTCTAGTAACGACCGAGCACACCGGCGCGCGGTGGTGGTACGGTTTTCCCGAACCTCGGAAACCAACGTTCCGCTTGCCGGGAAACTCTTCGCGCGCAACAAATCTTGTAACCCTAACGAACGCGAGGCTTAACGTTCGATCGCATGGAACTACAAAAGCTCGTAGTCACGTTTCGTTCCATAAAACTGATTATCGACTCGGGTTTCGTGCGGGTTCCAGGCGTTTTCGTGAAACCCCGGACGAAATCTATCGTTCGAAAACATGCCAACTCACGGAAACGGTAATTTTCAATCGCGTTTTCCTGCCGCCGCGCCGCACTATGGGCCAAACCGACGAAATCTGTGTCAAAATCAAAGAACTTTCGATAGAAATGGGATAGAGCGATGATTATTATTATTTTTTTAATTAAAGCTGAAATATTGCAAAATATGGGAAAAATAGGGTGATTATAGTAGGAACGTTTTTTAACCTTAAAAAAATTCGTTAAACGTGCACAATTTCAAGAAAATTGTGGTTTATCCAATAGCACGCGCGGAAAAAATTTTTTTTTCACATGCTATACATCTTTCCCCGTAGAATTTTTCACGCCGATTTCAAATCTGGTCTCAAAGTTTGCCTACGATTTTGTAAAAAATCGACTTTTGTGAACAAAACTAATGAAATCATTTTTTCGCTGAAATGATTTGAAAACCCACTAGTTTGAAGGTATATTTTGTATTCTCATATGTAAAACACAATAAAAATAAATATAACGAAGTATTTAAACGTTTACTTGACGTATATCACTTGACGAACGGTCACTTGATGTATCGCTGCGATTATCGCTGGCACTCCTTGTAGCCTGTGTGTGCAACTGATATTTTTCATTTACACAGAAAGYGAGGTAAGCATTTAAGCTTWTTAATTTAYWTCTCATCAACAAATTTYTTWACTTCWGGTGATAAAAATAAARAAATAAGRTATCWCATAYMWGRTAYCWKRTATGWGATAYCTTATTTYTTTATTTTTATCACCWGAAGTWAARAAATTTGTTGATGAGAWRTAAATTAAWAAGCTTAAATGCTTACCTCRCTTTCTGTGTAAATGAAAAATATCAGTTGCACACACAGGCTACAAGGAGTGCCAGCGATAATCGCAGCGATACATCAAGTGACCGTTCGTCAAGTGATATACGTCAAGTAAACGTTTAAATACTTCGTTATATTTATTTTTATTGTGTTTTACATATGAGAATACAAAATATACCTTCAAACTAGTGGGTTTTCAAATCATTTCAGCGAAAAAATGATTTCATTCGTTTTGTTCACAAAAGTCGATTTTTTGCAAAATCGTAGGCAAATTTTGAGACCAGATTTGAAATCGGCGTGAAAAATTCTACGGGGAAAGATGTATAGCATGTGAAAAAAAATTTTTTCCGCGCGTGCTATTGTATAAACCACAATTTTCTTGAAATTGGGCAAGTTTAAGGAATTCTTTCAAGGTTAAAAAACGTTCGTACCGCAATCTCTATAATTATCCCATATTCTGCAAAGTTCCAGCTTTCATTTAAAAGAAATTCCGTCGCTCTATCCCATTTCTATCGAAAATTCTTTGATTTTTACACAGATTTTGTCGGCTTGGCCCATAGTGCGCCGCGCTGTTTCGTTCGCGTCTTCGGCCGGTGGTCTCTAACACGTCAGCAGTTAATGTTACAACGGCGGCACACCGCCGCGCCGCACCGCGCCGTGAACAATCCTCAATAATTACGTATCGTCGAATCCTCGTCTTCGCTCACAATCAGTCCAATATGCAGACAGATTGGCAGAATAATTAAGTCTGGGCCACTAGAATGGGAGGACGCTCGAACGATGCAAATTAATATCTCGTTCGCGCCATTCCTGCTGGTAGCATCGATCCGACAGAGATCTGGAATTGGTCGGGCTGGGTCGCGAGTCGAGTCGCATCCAGAATCGTAATAGCCCTTACGAACCGGAGCACGGAAACCTAGCTTGCATTCGAAATATCAGCCATACCTTCTCAAGGATACGATCCCGCCAAAGTCTGTTAACTGCATAGAAATGCTTAATCCTGTTCCCCCGCGTCTACGCGATACCATCGAGAATCCATCGAGTCTCCGCCGAGCCGCTTGGGAAGGTTAAAAGTCGATTGTTCCGCTGATCTCCGTTTTCGAAACAGCGATCGAGTTCGGAACAGACCCCTGGAGCTTTCGGGAGCACAACAGACTCGCGAGGACACGTGTTATTCCGCGTTCGTGAATTTTCCAACGGAATGTCCCAGCGAAACGGACAGCCTCGGTGAAGTAAGTATCTCTATGGACGTCGTCGAACCCGTGTCCCCGAATTTCTTTACGAGCGTACACGGGAAGGGCCGGTCAATGCTGTTCACCTCTTTCGCGTCGAGCTATTCCCGTATCGATCGTCTCGATTCTACCGTGTGCCGTAGACCAGGCGGCGTTCTCCATTTACACGGGCGGAATGACAGGGACGACCGATCGATCGCGAACGAATCTGAAAATAAAATCATCCGTTTCGGACATTTTTCACGGCGACGCGTACCCATATATGTATATCTCAACGGAAACCGGGATTCTAATTTGCCGTTACAACGACGGGAGCATGCAATTAGACCGGCAGAGACGCGTCGGCGCGCCTCGTTTTGTGAAGTTTAATTTGAATTTAAAGTTTCGAGAATATTACTGCGCAGCTACGCGCGGAGGCCATTCACGTGCTTCAAGTGTCTCTTTAATGTTTAATGGTTCATTTCGGAATTATTCGCAGACTATTCATATGCAAGTAGCATACCAGTTTCCTGCTGTTTTGAGAGCCCCTTTGTGCAATGACGAATGTTCTGCCAACAACCGAGCGAATCTTTATCGATATTTCGGTCGCGGGCACAAAGCAGCGAACGCGTGCGCTTGGAAACGCGTACTATAGACGAGATATACAGAGTGTTACAAAATTATTGTACTTCCTTGATTCCTGAGGCATTTTCAAGCAACTTTTTCCTTTGCGAAAATGTTCTCTGTGGCTTCGTTATTGGAGTTATCAACACGGAAACACGGACCAATCAGCGCGTGGCTACAGCGGACGGATTTCGGCTCGGTCAATCCCAACGCCACGCTCAGTTGTAACCGCGTTATGATTGATCCACGTTTTTCGTTAATTATTAAATAAGTAAAGGGAAATGCAACATTTTTGGGACACGCTGTAGTGTTTCAGAGGTGGCAAAGAAAGTCAAACTGTCAGTCGACTTGTCAAACTCAGGATTATTCGAAAGAGGATTGCAGAGATCGCGATTGTACTGTACAGAGACCGTAGGTATGTTGCCGAGAACTGAACAGCACAAAGACGAGAAGAGTAGGCTGTTAGCTCTACCTATTCTTCTCTAGGGTGTTCCATCTGTTAGATTATTTATAATAATACAGAGTTTGTCAACATCCATTAAACTGTTTACAATAATATATTAATACAGTTTGTAGATACGAAGTGAACAGCACAGAGACGAGAGGCTGTTTTCTCCACCTAATCTTCTCTAGGGTGTTCCATCTGTTAGCTTATTTATAATATTAGGTCATCCCATAAGTTCGTGCCGTTTTTCGAGCGGTTGCATATATTTATTTTGTAAACATACAGTGACTCCCATTAATATTCGGACATTCTTAAAAACACCATAACTTTTTTAATATTGGAATATACGACTTGAAATTTTTGAAGAAGTTAGAACAATTGATTTGCTACACAACGAGACAAAAATTTTTGAAAAAACTGCAAGTTGTCGGAATTGCAGAGAAAATACTAAAAGTTGTATTTTTAACTTTTTCATGTGGGCTTGTATGGAAGATTTAGAAAACACATTTCGTAGATCTGTATCAATTAAACATTTTCTGAAAATTTTTATCAAAATCGGTCGACGTTGTAATTAGGTACAAACTTTTGAAGATGGTAAAAATTGCAGTTTTTCACGATTTTCGGTCTCCAACTGCAGTAATTCTAAGGATTCTTAAATCTTTCAATGCCTGTCGTTTTTTCCCGCATCAACCCCGATCTCTATGAAACTTTCACAGTGCATATAATTGATACAGATCTACAAAACGTATTTTTTAAAATTTCAATATAGGCCCGTATAAAAGAGTTGTAAAATGCAACTATTAGTATTTTCTCTACAATTCCGACCAAATGCAATTTTTGAAAAAATTTCTTTCCACATCCTGTAGTAAACAAGTTGCTCAAGCTTCCAAAAATAGTTCAATTCGGATAGTCCAATATTAAAAAAGTGATGGTGTTTTTAAGAGTGTCCGAATATTAGTGGGAGTCATTCTGTACCTTTAAGTTTGTCTGAAGTATTTTCGGAACATCTGACATCTCCTCAACTTATAAACCTCGTGATTTCTGTACAAGGTCTCGAATTTTATCTTCGTCTGTCTGAGGAGGACGCCCGGAACGTTTCTCGACTTCTAAACAAAAATTCCCAGCTTTAAAACGTTGGAACCACTTCCTACAAGTACGAGACGAAAGCGCACTTTCTCTGTAAACAGCACGTATGTTGTTCGTGGCGATTGTTACTGAGAACTTCCTTTCCGAAATTCATATAACATAAGATGTCGGAAATAAATACGCATTTCGCTCATGATTTTTCACTGCTAGGGATCACTGTGTTCACTTTTTCACGATCTTAGAACCACGAAAACCTTCTCTAGACTGTTCCCGAACAGCTACGCTTAAGTGCATTGGTCCCTTATCGCCTAAAGTTTATAAATCGACGCATGAAATCTACATACAAAAGTCGGCACGAACTTTTGAGATGACTTAATACTACAGTTTTTATCATCATCTAATTAGACTGTTTACAATAATATATTAATATAGTTTCGGTGACTTACGATCTCTGCAGTATATGACGAAAAAGAGGGGGAAAGGAATGGCCGGACGAGTTTCTAGGAAAATCTACATGACTAAAATCAAGCGTGTATTGTGTTGAATCATCGGTAGTCTGCGGACGACAGAGGACGACAGAGGAACATTGCAGGAAGGAGCCACTAACGACCGAGTTCCGCTGTTTTGCTAATTATCCAAGCTCATCCAATCTCGCCGCTCGAGGAAGCCTTTATCCTCCCGGACTACCCTCCTGGGCTACCCTGCCGTACCAGTAACTCTCGTCATCCCCTCTTCTTCTTGGGTTAGCGTCCAGCTCTTTCGCGCATCCTTGTATCGCACACCCTCACGAGAAACGATCGTTAGTCAAGGACCTCTCGCGAGGCAGCTACTTCGCTCTTGGGATTATCGATCAGACCGCCGAACCAGGTGTGACTGCAGCCTTCGTCTTCGCCGGAGGAGTTCGTCCGGGAATTTAAAGCGATCGGACCCCGTCGCGAAACGGGCTTTCTATATTCGTGTTTGCGGAACCAGTCCAACCGTGTAACGAACCGTCTTTGTTCTTTTTCCATCGTCCCGTTCGCCCTCCCCCTTCCAATTGCCTTGACGACGAAGACGGATTCGCGTTTTGATGTCGAAGTATTCCGCGAGAACTCCAGCCAATCGCGAGTCGCGAAACGAAATACAGTGGTGAACGGTTAAGTTTACACGAGTCTACGCCAGTGGACAAGGATAGAGAATGAATGTGTGCAATGTCACAATTCGAAAAACTAAACATGGAATAAAGAGAACTTTATTTTTAGTAATCGTCGTTTAAACATTCATCATTGTAGCACCAATGGATGGATGAGATTCTTCCAATTAGAATGAGTCCAAACATGAGGTAAATCGGACTAACTTTACCTATTTAATATGGAGCAGTCTACGCCTTTCAATTGTGTACTTAAATAGATAAAATATATAAAAATAACTTTTTAAAAACCACGCTTATATTAGTCCTTATTCCTGGTCCTCCATAAAATATCGAATCCAGTGAAATGATTAATAATATTTTTCCCCAAAATTTTAAGTAATTAGTTCAAAATTTCTTCTGTTATAAAATTAGTGTCGCAATCGATAGAAAAATTTAAATAAAATCATGAAATTGGTGATCAATATAGTTTAGCGCTCCACGCTCTTATTTTTATAGTCACTAATGTCATGATTTTATTTAAATTTGTATTAAATTTATCTATCCATTCCGACACTAATTTTATAATGAAAGAAATTTTGAACTAATTGCTTAAAATTTTAGGGAAAAATATTATTAATCACTTCACTTGATTCGGTATTTTATGGAGAACCAGGAAAAAAATTATTTTCTCCTTTTTAGTGCATTTTAATAGAAGCGTGATTTTTAAGAAGTTTTTTTACATATTTTATTTTCTACTTTTATTGTCATCGGACGAAAGTGTATATACAAAATTTCAGCAAGATTGAACTATTAAAATCAAAATTTGATTACAAGATTTGATGCATACAACGACAACACGGCAAGTTAATATAAGTGTGGTAAAAATAGTCCGACTTACAACGTGTTCGGACTTATTTTAACCCTCAGTGATGACGAAATGCAACTGACAGTATTCGTATGCAACTATCGAGAGTGAAACGCACGTGGTTCTACCGTACGCACCGGTTCTCTTACTTTGTCGAGCTCGAATCAGAAAGCTTGGAAGAAAGAGGTGTCCCGCTGTAAAAACCGTGCACTACTGTGCTCCGCGAGAACAAAATCCGCGAACGTCGATGCGACGCTTTGACGTAGCTAACGAAGGCGAAGTATTTACGCGCGGACGACTGTATCATGGCCAAACACAATAACACAGAGGACCAGAGTATACCATACATACATACAATATATGTATAGTGTGCGAGAGGCGAGGGCTGTACGTATGTGCCGCACTTCCGACCAGGAACTACCCTCGCCGTTTCCGGACGATGCATCATTGGAGTCCGATAAAGTTTGCGAGTCGGCGAAACTCGCGGCGTAACTAGAAACCGAGGCGAGGGCCGGGTTAGGCGAAACAAAAAGGATACGACTGCTATCTGGCAAGTGGGAGGGAACCGAGCCCGAAAATTTCGGCTCGCCGCGCCGTCTATCCTTCTTCTGCTTCCGACGACACCAGGACAAGATATATGGAGAAATTTTCCGCGGTGCGCAGCGTCGCCTTCCGCTTCAAAGTACTGTAATGCCCTCGATATATGCGCTAGAGGTGTGCACGATATTCAGAAAAAAATTATCCCCGCTCCCGTTGGGCAAACTCTAGTCACAATTACGATTATTGACTAATAACTTCGTAAGCTCTACAAAAGTAACTAATAATTGATGACTAAGTAAAGTAGAGCGTGACTAATGAGTAGACTGCGGATCTTTATGCAAAATAAAAAATGTTTGCATTGATTGCAAGACACAGGAGTGAAATAAAAATTTCTTTCTTCTTTTGATTATCCGATTAAGCTGAAACCAACAGGTTGATATCTTTAAATATTTTTAATATGTTTAGTCTACTAATGAGTAATTACTACGTAAGCATTTGAGCGTAATGACTAATGAATAATGACTAAAATTTTTATTGAGGATAAATATTGCATACTGACTATAATGGCATAACTAATGACTAAATACGCGATCAGAATTTCACTATGACCAGTGACTACAAATGGTTATAAGTTAAAATAAGACATAATAGTAACAAAAAAATATCCTATTAGTTTATAAACATACACTCAGTAAAATAAGTCTCCGTACACCCTTTAAAACTGAATAACTTTTTTAAGAAAAGTGTAAATAAAACGGGTTTTTATGTGTATCTGGTTCTTCCTCTATTTATTTAATAGTCTTAGTTTTTAGTGAATAGCAAATATAAGTTCTACAAATATAAAATGCAACAAAGTTTGAGAGCTATATTTAATATAATTAGTAAACACAAATGTTTAAAATAAGTAGCAGTGAAGGATCTGTCCTTGCGAATAAATTTCAAATAAACCACTTAAAGTAGTAGGAAGTTATCGGCGACAAAATTTAAAAAGAATTCAAAGTGAAAATGGTTAAAGGACATTATCGTAATTGGTTTTGTTTCACTCGATCAGTCGTCTTCCTCATGAATAAACGTTGTAAATCGAGGCAGCTGGTCTCGGCGAATAACGCGTTCGTCTTTATTTGGGCGGTTCGCGTCGGTCGGATCGAAGAAAATTGAACGATGTCAGCGACATGGGCTGCCGGATCTCAAGTTTGAAGAAGCTCTTCCAGACCACTCGAACTGGCCGTCTTTCTTCCAGTACTTTTGAAACAATTTAAGTACCATTTCATAGGACTTGCCCGAAAGTTTCTTGACTGCTGAGCCTAGAGTATAAATAGACATTTTAGAAAGTTGGTGAGTACGGTCTCCGAGATTGTAACTGAAAATAAAACGTTCCGAGCGGCTAATTCCACTTACGGTTGTCGATGAAGTTCGCTCGGACCGAATTACTTTACGTGGACAATTGGATTTCTTTTCCATAACAAATCGCTTTCCATGCAGATCGCGTAATTTCCGAGTGGTTTTCGTTACATCGTTTCATCCGCCAACGCGAACACCAACGGATAGAACGCTGCTGCAGCACGGTACTCGCGGCGCAATGGAAAACGCGTCGTTTGTAAATGAAACGCGTCTCTTGTTGCTCGGTGAATCAATTGGGAAGCGCGACCAGGAAACTGAGAGTCTACGGGGCCGACCGACGCACTTGGTCGAATAACCACATTGATATACAGACATCCATTCGTTTCGCCCCACCTGTATATTAATTACGCACTATTCCGGACACGGTCGACTAGAAAGCATAAAACCGTGTATTTCCAACAGGACGGTAAAGCAGCGCGCCCGGGCAAAACAATACGCGTGATTTATTTTAATAATTTAACTAACCCGTCAAACCGGCGCGCGGCGGCGAGTTTCACGAGGCATCGAATTCTCTCTTTTCCACCTTCCTTTCCACTGAATTTTCTACTGCTGTTCGGCCGCCACGGTGTACCCAAGTCACGGCGGCATACACGTCCAAATATTAAAACGCGTTCGCGGAGAATTAAAACTATATTTCACGACTAGTCTGTTCGAGCGTTTCCGCGCGAATCGCTGACGCTGCACGCGACGCGCCGCGATGCCACCATTAGCAAGCCAGATGAATCGTGGCTGTGTGCTTGTTGGCTCTGTCCACCACCATCCGCGAACATTTCGAGCAGTGCTTGCTAAGCATCGGTCGCAACTCGCGAGCAAATCGAGCTCCTCCTGCTCCATCCTCGTCTCCGTCCGCGTCTTCGTTCGCAAGGAAACTAACACGCTTGCAGCAGCATCGTGCCATTAACACGTTCGAGAAGGGCAGCGAATTTGTCGAAACTCTGGTTGCAGCTAGCACCTGCGACTAATAGACTAGCATGTTATGTTTATACAAACTCGCGTTTCCACGATGCGATAGCGAACGTAGCAAGCCAGCACTACCCGAAAATGTTCTACTTAAAAGGGGAGATTCCTGAGGTGATTTGAAGTACCTTTTTCCATTGCGTAAGTGTTCTCGCCTTTTTTAAAAGTTTTTAACAGAAAACTAATCGCTTTTAGGTCATTCCATGCCGAATCGATCACTTTTTGCAGGCACCATCGTCGATTTTGTTCTAAATGAAATATGTTGTAGTCCATGAGTAATTAGGTATAAATCCAGGTATAAATAGGGTTATTTAGTCGTATACAGTCTGCTGGTATTTTCTTGAGACCACCGATATAGACAACGGACCATAATAGCCGTGCGCTCGACTCGTCTCTACCTGAAATGGGGGTTCACGGCGTCCTTTACCAGCTCATTGTGACGCCAATTTTAATGACACCATCTTTTTTAAGGGCTCATTTTAAAGGGGAAACTTCAAGGAATATAACCATATTTTTTACAAAATTGAAATAACTTCAGCCTCTCATCGAAAAAGAACGTAAAAAAAGAATTTGTTTCCATTTTTCGAAATTACAAAGTTGATTTTCGAGGTTGAAAAAATTATTTTGTAATAGCCCGATCCTTCCCGAATAAAACAAACAAAAATGTAACTCAATCGGACAAACAGTTCCCGAGATAAAAATTCGTAAGTGAGGCCCGTTTTCGCCGGAATGGGCAAAAATTGAAAACTTTGAAGGCCTGCCATTTCTAAAAAAATTCGATACCAGTGAAATGATGATTTAAACCTCCCCTAATTTTTCATGGACTACAACACATTTCATTTAGAACAAAAACGACGGTGGGGTGTCTGCAAAAAGTGATCGATTCGGCATGGAATGACCCTTTTGTTCGTCCGTGTTTTTCGTTCGAAGAACATTTTCGCAAAGGAAAAAGTTACTTCGAATGACCTCAGGAATCGCCCCATTTTATGGATAAAAAGAAGTCAGCTTTTCTCACGAAAATAGTTTCAACGTGTGTTCGCGCGAACGCGCACTGTGCACTTAGAACGAGATTTTTCGGATGGAAAAATGGACGTAGCTCGGCAATTAGTCGTTGATACGACTGGTTAAAGGACGAAGGACGGCTCTCAAGGACGTTCTCTGTCGTCCTCTTCGAGGATCGAATTATCTGCTTAATGGGTGGTAATTGCTGCAAAGCTGCACTTACCGCAGCAGCTGCTCGTGCCTCCACTTGGCGCAATTAGGTGCTCCATCCGGAACAACCACTTTTCTGCAGTCATTAGAAGGGCGTAACGAAATTTTGGAATTTTCGAGGCGACTTTCGCCCCGTTTTTATTAATCGCGTTTACGCGCGCGCACGCTGGCCTGTATACCGGCATTTTATAATATCATGAAAATTTTACAAGAGTCGAACGTTCGTAATCGTGCAGCTTTCCGCGGGGCGTCAGTTACGTAACGTTTACGAGCGTCGGAACGATCGCAATTTACACTCGCGAGCCCTAGTTTGCTCGCCGCTGCCATGCCGTTCGTATACCGTTGAATCCCTTCCCGGGCGAATGTAAGGGAAGGAACGGGTCGCTCTGTGTTCGTTAATTCCACGATGGCGAGGTTCGTTCGTTAATCTCGACCGCCTTTTTCAGGTACAGTTTAGTGGCCCACGGCGCGGCGGCATGGGACAATAACGCGGTTGATTGTGATAGAACCCGCGCCGCGGCGCTGGTATTAGAAGCTCATTGTTCCGCGGAGCCGCTTTTCCCTTACCTTCATCCCCTTCAACTTATTCCCGAGTTCTAATGTCGATGCACGATTCTCCCGAGAACTTCTTGGATCTGTTTTCCTTTCTGGTATCATGGAAAAGGCCGAGCTGATTGCAGTCGCAATTTATTCAGGCAACAAATATTTTGTGCACCGCACAGTGATGATCGTTTCTATAAGATAGAATTAATTTTCGTGTAATTCGAATATTGGGTTGTGTAATAAAATTCTGCGTGTTTTGTATTTTATTTTTTTCTCCCCAATTTTGTGTTTTGTTAGTTAAAGTATATATATATATATATATATATATATATATATATATATATGCATTCGCAAATCATTTTCTTGCTCCACAAACCTATCTGCTTTAATTTTTCGAATTGATTAATTTTAAGCAATTTTCAGGCTTTTTCAATGGAAAAGCGATAGTAAGTGATAGACCATCGCTAACCATCTTCACTCCATGGGCTTTACTCAGAAACGTGGAGCACGGGTGCCACACAACTTGAGTGAGATGTCGAGCAGATGTCGAAAATGAATTTTTCTGCCTCCTGGAACTTCCATTGAAAAAGCCTGAAAATTGATTAAAATTCATCAATTCGAAACATTCAAGCAGATAGGTTTATAGAGCAAGAAAAAGACTTACGAATGCCTTTACCTACAACACACAAAATTGCGGGGAAAAAATAAAATACAACAGACGCGGGAATTTATTGCACAACCCAATACAATAAAATATTCCTCACTAAATATAGTTATTGTGTAAATTAACCATATTTTATTAAAGTTTACTAGTAATATTCAAATCTCAATGAAATTTTAATAGCATCTCTCCTCTAATATGAAAATTTTCTATAAAGCTATCCTCATTTATAATTAAACCCCTCCGAAATTTAATTTCGTTAAAATATTCTGTGCAAAGCTTCCTCATTTTTTTAGTACTTGTTGTTTATGGCATTAAGTTATCATTATTATTATTATTATTATTATTATCATTATTATCAGTATTATTCATTCGACTTTTAAACTTACCATAAAAATTTTCGTGTCGCGAAAACTAGATCTTCGCGTAAGCTAATACTTATCACATGGCTAAAAAGTGCAAAACGAACTATGGTTCAAAACTCAACAGTCCTCTTAAAAAAATGATGGTAAAGCTTTTTCATTATCAAACTGATTTCAGTTCTATTATATTTTCGATATTATTTCACGCGCAAAGAAATTCTTGCACGCTATACATATAAACTCTATCTGACTGAAAAATGAATATATATTGTAAATAAAATCAGTTTGATATAATGAAAAACTTTACCATTATAGTGGCTCCCGTCTATGTAATCTTCTTGAACGATACGCTACTATAGTGGCTTTCGTCTATGTCATCTTCTTGAACGATACGACACTATAGTGGCTTTTGTCTATGTCATCTTCTCGAACGATACGACACTATAGCGGCTCACTTGTTCTCGCATTGAAAGCCATGCATATTATACATAAAGCACGGCGATGTTCTTTCAAATTTTTTATACAAAGGTATACATAAAAATGTTATGTCTCGCAGTACGCGTTCAGATCTGTCATAACTACATGGATAATTAAATGGAATTGATCTCTCTTCGATATTAAAATCGTTGAAATTATATAGAGACCATTTCATAGAAAATGATTGAATAAATTTCTTAATCTAAGAATATACATACAGTGGAACTCCGTTTATATGAACTAAATTTTAGCAGTGTCTGGTTAACTGAATTCTAGCTGAGCGAAAATCTCTTTTATGAACGTGAACTCCTATTAAATGAACGAAAAATCATAGTCAATGGTGGAAACCTATTATACAGGGTTTCCCAAAAATGTTCTCCAAGGCCTTGTATAGGAGTTATTAAAGGAAAACACGGACCAATCATAGCCCGATTGCAGCTGAGCGAGGCATTGGCATTGATCGAGCCGGACTCCGTCCATAGAAGCCGCGCTCCGGTTGGTCCGTGTTTTCCGTTAATATCTCCTTAAGAAAGCCTCGGAGAATATTTTTGCAAAGGAAAAAGTTACATCATTCAAGAAAATTCAACATATTCGCGACACGTATCAACCATCTTGTTTCCCAACAGGTTCATATAAATGAAGTTCTACTGTATTATAAAAGTGGGGAAATAGATAAATTTTGTTACCCTTAAAAAAAGC
Organism: Lasioglossum oenotherae; assembly: GCA_028455765.1. Lineage (NCBI taxonomy): Eukaryota > Metazoa > Arthropoda > Insecta > Hymenoptera > Halictidae > Lasioglossum > Lasioglossum oenotherae. Next base: position 24,688,539 of record CM052279.1, on the reverse strand, counting down.
CACGCATGCCAGTCTCTTTTAGTAGGTTTAGTGTTAAAATCAAACTGCTTTCACCGACAACGATTTCTACTGAGGTCAGTGTCTCGTAGTAAATTTCGATTCAAGGTCGGGTTATATCAGCTAGTTCAGGTCATCGAACAGAATATTGTTACCCAAGTTTTGTCAACTATTTACGAACGGAAGTGCCTGCCAGGCTTCGTCCTGAAAAGGAATATCGGAACGATATTTCCGTTCGAAAATAGTTGACACAAACCTGGGTAACAACATAACAATATTCTGTCCGACTGGCCTGAACTGTCTTATATAACCCGATCTTTATGCAGTCGTACCTTCTCGGTAACGAGACGAAAAAGAAGAAGGAGAAACAGAAGAAGAAGATACTTATCAAGATACCGAGATACGCAATGAGGCATCGCTGCAGCCTGTTGACCTGTATTCGTTGTCTTCTATACAGAATCCCGTCTACCGACCAGAGTCGCCAGATTAAAACTTGTGTCCCCACTCTACCTCCCCCTTCTACGACGCTATTCCCCACGCGTCCGTCGCGGCCCGGTCACGTGGCGCGTTTCATCTCTGTCGTGCATATGGTCGGTACTGGTAGAGAGAGGGTAATTTTTTTACCACGGACCAGTTATCTCGCGACGCAATACCGTTCGTATTATAATAAGCGACATTGCATCGCGAGATAACTTGTCTGTGGCCATTGTACGAACGGTATTGCGTCGCGAGATAACTCGTCCTTAGTAGTGAAGTGGTTAAGGGAGTAGACTCGTTTTTCCAGGATTGCAAGGGTGTGGGATGCGCGTTCTCATTTCTCGATAATACAAAAATGGGGGTTTTCAGTAGTCAATAACGCTAGGTAAAAGATCGATCTAGACCGCTATCGCCCTCAAAAGTCCTATTTTTTCGTTTACGAGATGTAATTTGCATTATTCGGCAGCATACAACTGCGCATGTAGCTATTTTGATAAAGCTGTGACTATGAATAATGCAAATTATCCTCCTAAACGAAAACATAGGACTTTCGAGGGCGATCGTGGCCTAGATTGATCTTTTATCTAGCGTTTTTGACTACTGAAAAATCCGATCTTTGTATGATCGAGAAATGCAATTCTGGAAACGAGTTTACCGCCTTAATTCGCGATCGCTCCACTTATCTGGCGGCTCTGGTTCCGACGAGTTATAAGCTAGCTCACAACACAGGGCCGCATCATGCTGCTCGTCTACACTTTCGGTAACTTCTCTAAGACATTGGAAAGCAATCGCTTTCTTAGCTCGGCACTTTTAACGTCGATTAGATTAGAGAAGTACACGGCGTTCCGAGATTGCTGCGTAAGTTCACGATGTTCGCCGGCCTTGCTGTTTTCCCGCAAACTTGTTCCGGAGAAGTTTTTCTGTCCTCGAGACCCGAACGTTTCCAATAACGCAGCGCCCGTTCGCTGTACATGTTGCACACCGTAGACCGCACACCCTGTGTACCCTGTGTCCCGTGTCTAACGGGGGTCTCGGAGACCTATTCGTGGGCACGACGAACCGACAATCTCATCTCCGCATAAACACATCGCTCCTTCCACAAACAAGGGCGAAGAGGCTGATGCTCGGAGCTCTTTAATTAACGTCTGTGACAACGTGGCGCGTTCTGGCGAGCTAACTGGCTCAGAGTGTCGAAGACGCTACACGGTTTTCGACATCGAGCGCAATCGAACCGCTCCTCCTCACAGGGAATTATATAGGATCAGTGTGAAAGTTCTGTTACAATTTCAAGTAGACAGTTCTATCAATTGACTATACAGGGTGTCCCAAGAATGTCGGGAAACCTTGAAAGGGGAAGGTTCTTGAGATCATTTGAAATAACTTTTTCGTTTTTGAAAATGTTTTCCCAGGCTATTAACGGAAAACACGGACCAATCAGGGCGCGGTTATAGTTTAGCGTGGCGTTGGCATTGGCCGAGCCATTATCCGCTCTAATTGGTCCGTGTTTTTCGTTAATAATTCTTTAACGAAGCCGCGGAGAACATTTGAGGAAAAGAAAAAGTTACTTCAAATGACATCAGGAATTCACCCTTACGAGGAAACGTAACATTTTTGGGACATCCCTACATGTTTCTTACTATAACACACTTTCTGTTTTATGAAACTGATCTAACATAAAAGCTGTCGTTTCATATAACATAGCAACTGCGTGAATATCGGCAACTGTTTCAATGTTCGCACGCTTTTATTGATACTATTGACTCTCAATATTGCTGTTCTCCAACGTGAAATTACTTGTATAAACTTATCCCTTCGCTGCATATACAGGGTGTGGCCGGACGGGTAGTACAACCGAACAAGGGGTGATACTACATATAAAGAAAGCAATAACATTTTTTTGTTTGACGCTCAGTTTTCGAGAAAGTCGAGTTTGAAAATGCAGCGAATACACGTGCTATTGCATAGGAATCGTCTGACGCGTCTGACCATGAGCAACCAATTCTACTTTGTGCATATACTAAAGCACGCGAACCTGGCGGAACTTTAAACTCGATTTTCTTGAAAACGAAGCGTCAAACGAGAGAATGTTATTCCTTTTCTTCGATTTATTTTTACATGTAGTATCATCCCCAGCTCGTTTGTACCACCCGTCCGGTCACACCCTATATAAGTGTTCATTGTTTCCATTAGTTTTATAATATTATACATTCGCTACTTTTCCAAATAAGAAATGTCGAACTTTTGTCTTTTCATTTAATTGGGAGATGATAATTAACAATTGACGAGAGTGCGCCGCAGTCAAGATGACACCAAAAAAGAAATATATAGTAAAAAACTTTTTAAGAAGCACGCTTATATTAAAATGCACTAAAAAGAAAACAAAATAATTTTTTTAGATATTAGTCACTATAAATAAAAGCGTGGGCGCTAAACTATATTACCCACACTTTTATTTATAGTGACTAATGTGTCTAAAAAAATTATTTTCTCCTTCTTCGTGTATTTTAATATAAGCGTGGTTTTTAAAAAGTTTACTGGCACGATGTAGTAAGATATAGAAACGCAAAATATGGAAATACGTTAGATAGAATGAGGGGATGTCTCCGAGAGACGACGTCTCTTGATGGAGTCCGAAATTGTCCGAAATGGAACTGAATGAACGGAACACCACACTGACTGAGCTCCTTCGGTGTGAAATGGGTCAGTGGAGTGGGGATGAGTCGGAGTGGGAACGCGTAGTGGAGTAGGGAGCGCTGGCGCGCGGAGTGGGGATCGCTAAACGCGATCACGTACTACTGAGCGTCGCGCGGCGAGGTTTTTAATATTGCATTGTCATCCAGTTCTGAGCTATGTTTAAAATTTCAAGTCTCTAGCTCATCGGGAAGTGGTTTAAAATTCGATTACAAGATTTGACACATACAACAACAACAACGACAACTTGGCAAGCTAATATAAGCGTGATTATAAAAAGAAATATCAGTGCCGAATTACGACAAGGTTCACACCACCCCCAAAAAATCGGTAGACACGCGGCGTACAAGTTGAAATTGTTGTTCCGAGACCGACGTTATTCATGAGCCCGTTGAATTTTTATCTCGACAGCGAACCCCTTCCAAACGAATTAACAGAAACTGCTGGAGAAGCTGCGAGGTGCGCGTCATAAACAGAATTTATTGGCTGGGGCTTGGGGTCTCGCGTGCGCCGTAAAGAAAAATTCTATGCATTCGCAATGAATGACTGCGAAACAGAGTAATAACCATGGATACGAGTCGTCCGGGCTCGACGCCTATCGTTTAGGTCGTTCACGGAAATTGAAAGAGACGTATCTTTGATCGACGTCGACCGCTTAGTTTATTCCTCCGAGTGAAATTTTCAAAGCAGCTTCTCCGAGTCATCGGTGGCTCGGCGATAACCACAAAAATAATCGTTTGCCCGGCGATGCAGAAAAATCGTTTCTCGGGGCCCGACGAGGATGAAAATAGGACGCCGCGACGTCTAAAAATTCCTCATAACGTTACATATACGGCGCGGGTATGTCGGCAGACAGTCTGTCCGTGCCACGGTGATTCCATTCTCCGCTCGAAGGGGAATTTCTCCATGATAAAATTCAACGAAATCCGAAGCCATCCGGCGAACCAGGCCGCGCACCGCACCGCACCGCGCCGGAACAGTTAGTCCGCTTGGAAAATGCAATCCTTCGTGGAAAATCTCTTCGGAAATTTTCAGCTTCGCGAGGCTCCGCGCATTTTTGCGCGCGCGGACATATCCTCGCTCGTTCTCGAGAACTTATTTCAGGGAACACTGCCCAGTGGCGGAACTGGGAGCATTTTAAACGGTCGGAACCATCGAAATTCCTCATGCTCCACAGTTTCTAGAAGATTCGCAAACGTTTAGGTCTGCTTTTAATCGACCTCTTACAACGTTCACGATCGTCCTCGATTTTATTGCCTGTCGTTCCAAGTCGGTTTGTTTGATTTCAGGGATCGGACAAAGTAACCGTAATGAGGGTGGAAAAGAGCGAAAAGGGTGAAAAATTCAAAAAAGAAATTTGTTTATGAAAAATTGAGGTCACCTTCATTTTTTTAAACGGCACTACATATTTTTTAGTACATAATAGTATGCAGCCTACTATACTATGACCTCGATCAAGGTCATGAACATAATACATAAAACAAGGTTAATGTTAAGGTCATGGCTAAGCCGTTGAACTCGTCCTGACATAAGCAATAATATTATGTATGTTCTAAGAGCGTGAGACCCTCTATTTATAATTTATATTTTGTTGATATTCAGATACAGTGAGTGTAAATAGTATAAAAACGACCTGATTTTTTATAATCAATTAGAAACATTAATTTACGAAATGATATGCAAAAAGAATTTTCCAAAAATTATAATTTATAAGATTACATGCAAAAAAAGTAATTTTTTAAAACTTTTTATGTGGGCCCTTAATGAAAATTTAAAAGATATATATATTTTTTTGTAGATCTACGTTAGTTGTACACATAAAAATTGCATCGAAATCGGTTGACGCAGGAAAAAACAAAAATAAGGATTTTAAACAGAAACTGATCAAAAGTCGTGTAAAGCTAAGATTTTTATCATTTTTAAGCGCTTGGAGCTCGTGTGTACGTTAATCTATTTCGATAAAATTTTGAGCATGTGTGTAACTATTATACTATAGATCTACAAATCATATATTTTAAATTTTCATTAAGGGCCCAAATAAAAAAGATTTGAAAAATACCTTTTTTATTTTTGCATGTAACCTCGTAAATTTTAATTTTTGGAAAATCTTTTGTGCATATCATTTCGTAAATCAATGCTTCCAATTGATTATAAAAAAATCAGGTCGTTTGATACAATTACAAAAAAGTTATCCTGTTTTACAGGGCGCACGAATACTTTTTACACTCACTGCTCTGCTTCTCTTTCAATAAACGGTATATTCATTTTTCGAAACTGATATGTAGGGCACGCTTTTTCTTTAATTCATTGCAGAATGCTATCAAACAGAAATGTTCCATTGCTACGGAACAATTATAACAATTGACTAAAACGCACGGTGACTGCACAGAAATGTTTCGTGTTTTCCTTCGCTGCATATTCCTCACAATTAACTTCCAACGGTATGTAATTAGTTTCGCGGTGCACACTTTCGCGATCCATGAATCAGCATTAAGCCTACATTAAATGTCATGTTACACGATATACCGCCGCCTTTAAAATTTAAATTGGACTTTCCGCAAATTCTGATAAACTTTTAAACACGTTGCTCCGTTTCCATCCTTTCGGCTCTTGGTTACACCTGCTCCATGCGAGTCGGCTCGGCTGTGTCCACTGTCGCAGTCTCATTTTCGAGTTCAAGGAGTTTCGCAAAGTTTCGCGCGAGCGTAAAGATAGCGTGTACGAATCCGAATGGTTGATTTCGAAAAATGAACAGGACCGATTTCCATAGCTGGAACGAGATTTCCGCTCTTTTCATTTTTGCTGATTCGGAACGAAGTTTCTCATTCGTATCCTACTCCGGTTCGATAATTCTGTCTCGGTGGCTGGCGGAAATACATACATACAGGATGTCCCAAAAATGTACCTCCTCCAAATTCCTGAAGCCATTTCAACTAACTTTTTCTTCTGTTAAGGAGTTATTCACGAAAAACGCTATGTCTGACAAGGAGAGTGCAAGGTTGACGAGTCTCAGATTTGATTGAAACTTTGTATAGTTATAGATCTCGTTCTCCTGTTAATGTGTATACCCTATTATAGACGCAGATACTCAATAGTTTTTAAGATATTGATAATTAAAGATTTTCATTACTATTAATATACAGGGTGAACATCATAAAGTGTTACAGACTAATATCTCCAAAAATATTGATTGTACGCGAAAATGTTTCAGATGAAAGTTGTTCAGTCCAAGGTGAGGTGAAGGTCACCTTGATTTTTTAAAATGGAAACACCTACTTTCTGTATTATGAATCGATGGTCTATCGAATTCCGAGTAAAAATGTATTGACCTCCATATGTCCTAAATCTAATAGTTAACGAGATATTATCGAAACGATTTTCTTTCTTCTTTCGATAATATCTCGTTAATTATTAGCTTTAGGACATATGAAGGTCAACACTTTTACACTCAGAATTTGATACATTACTGATCTAGGGTATACAAAATAGGGCATTCCATTTTAAAAAAAGCTCCACCGCATGTTCCCCTCGATATTTAACAACTTCCATCTGAAACATTTTTTTAAAAACGTTTTTGTAATGTTCGCCCTATATATATTCATGGTAATGAAAACCTTTAATTATAAATGTCTTCAAAACTATTGGGTATCTGCGCCTATAATGGGGTACACACGTTAACAGGAGAACGAGATCTATAACTGTACAAAGTTTCGATCAAATCCGAGACTCATCGACCTTGCACTCTCCTTATGAGTGTGGCGTTGTCATTGGCCGAGCCGGACTGGGTCTGCAGAAGCCGCACTCTGATTGGTCCTTGTTTTTCGTTAATAATTCCTGTGAACAAGGCCTCGGCGAATTTTTTCGCAAAGGAAAAGTAGCTTCGAATCACCTCAGGAATCACCGCTCTCATGGAAGTACACCATTCCTGTGTCACCGTGTATATCGTGGCACGCGCGTCAAGGGAGAAAAATAAAACGAGGAATGAGAGATCCGCCTCCGAAGCAGCCGTCTTCTCGAATCTGTTTCGGTGCCTGAAAACTCTCGGGTCGCTTTTATCAGATCCGACAAACTATCCTGCATGTAATTTCGCATCCGAAACTGTGTAACAGACGTCGACACGGACGTCGCCGTCGAGAAACGGGGACAAAGGCGAGCGTACGTAGGCAGGCGCCTCGTGTGCTCGCGAGCCAGACAGATTTCAGAACGTGCAAGTGGAAAGAATCGATCCGCCGGCGGACGTCGATTATTCGCTGCGAGCCGAAGATGCTTGCAACGGCGCGGCGGCCTGATATTTTTTTTGGATAATCGGCCAACCGAACAGATAGGGAGAGAGCAGCGTGGGAGCCGATCCCCAAGCAAGATTGCCTTCCCTAATATCCGTAGTCGCGGAAAAAATATCATTCCAGGATGAGTGACGTCGCACGACTGCCAGTCTACTCGGAAAGAAATGCTTCGCGGAATCAGGCCGCCGATGTGAACCCGCGTGAATGAATAGCTGCGCAGATGAAATCGGCAGATTATGCTGCCTGCTCGCGGCGTCTGCTCGCGGGAGGCTGCAGCCGCCGCCGCCGCCGATTGTAATCTGAAACGATGCAGCGGTTCCATTCGGGGGAAAACGGGAGCGAGAGAGAGAGGGGGGGGGACGGGGGGTGAGGGAGCGCAAAATACGAGGGAAACAGAGGACGGAATGTGGGCACGGTCCCACAGCCGAAAATCACGTCGAATCCGAACGCTAGCTCGTAGCTAACGATATCGAATCGGATAAACGCCGTTAAGGCGTGGCTGGTCGCGCGGAGGAACAACTTTATTACAGGTTCCCTTAGATACGACCTACGAAATCCCGCGTTAACGACTTCTCGATAGGGCGGCTCTACGTGTCCAGGAAAAGCGTTGATGTGCATGTGCAGCACCGTCGCGCCGTGCGCCACCGCGACCATTCCCAATGGATCGATGCGGGACGAAAGTGCAGGGCGACGTGCAGCCTCTCTAGGAGGCACAGAGATACATTTAATATTTTATCGGGTGAACAGCAGCAAGTGACCGAGAAAGCGACTTATTGTCTGTGCACCTTTCTGCCCGTATAAAAGACTTTTTTTCCAGATCGCCGCGCGTGCTGCAATTTTACAAGATGTCTGTGTTGCACCAGACACGCCGGTTTTCGAGGATGCGCCGCGCCGCGTCGCGACGCACCGGGGGAAAATCTCGCTCGAGGCTGACTTCCGACATCCACGCGGAGGAACGGTAACTCGGTAATTGGTTTCGCTGGCTAAGACAAGCCGTTTCGTTGGGAATCCATGGAGCCGCGCCGCGAATGGCTTCAAGTGGGAACGCAGGAGGATCCGTCCGCCGGAAGTTGCCGGGTAACTTGCGAGTATCCACTCGAGAACTCGACACGACGCTTAGATGAACTAACGCCGGCGGAGGCTGCTTTGTGCCAAAGAAATATGTATACAGCCCGCGATAAAATCCATCCAGCACTCTTACCGCGAACCACGAGTGTCATTCTTGTTGCACACACGGTCTAGCCCGGGGTGCTATCGCTGGCTCCGCCAGCTAAAGGACTCCTCCGCGCCGAGAACTAGGCGCATACTTTTGTTCCTCTGTCCTCCGTATCTTCGCCTAGGCCTAGACGATCGAAACAAACCCTAATTCCGATCCGCTCGTGGCTCCGTTGCCATGCTCCCACCACGCGAGACGCATTATCTGTGAATTACTGCCGTCAATTTAGGGGACTGCGAGAAGATGAACGGCGGCAAGGGTGGATTACGCTCGAGGACGGTACACGCACCCCGAGAAAGTCGCCGCGTATCGTGCAATTTACATGCGCCGTGAGGTCTAATCTACTCGCTTCTGGGCTTACGCTCGATTGAATCATAACCAGCCAAGTTGTCTACAGCACTCCACCCGCCAGACGTTTTACCACGGACGCAACAAATCAGCCCGGTAGACGGTTCCGTGATGCTACGAAATACAATGAAATCTCTGTAAAGTCGCCACGCCATTTTTGTAAAGCCGTATAACGAGGTCAAAAGTGCACTATTGATTTTCTGAATATTGAAAGGAATTCTTATATTAAACTTAATATCGGAGTAATTTCAATAATAAATTATAATTTGAAATATTAATTGAGGGGAATTTTAAGCCCCTAAACCAAATTGAATTCGCAACAGGTCATTCGATAGCTTATCCAAAGAGCGACGAAGTATATAAGGTTTTGGCGTAATTTCTCTTATCCTCTTTAATTGAAAATTCTGAAGAAATTCAGGCATATTTTAGCTATTAGAACGCACATCTATGAATTTTTTTCAGCATTTCTAGCTTCGAAATCGAATTTTAAGAAATAAAAGAAATTTTTCAAATGTCGATTTCTTGTAGAAGTCATGAAATACACTAAGTTTATATTTTTACAGTTTTAGCATCTCGTTGTGACTGTTAATATATAATTCTTTCAGATTTTTTAAAGTGAGGGTACGTTTATTGTCGTCCAATTTAGGCGGATTTTAAATTGTTAATGACTAACCAACGAAGGTGAAATCGCAATTTTTTAATTCTTCATTTTCGTCTTATGTTGTCATGGAAAACCAACCCCAATATTTTCCTATATATTTTAATAAAACCATCGCTGTATATTTACCGCAGCGTGGAGAAGATATTCCGTGAAATACGTTTCACGCGTTCACAGTTTCCAGCGTTAGTCGTAATACAACACGGAGCTAAATGTTTTCCCCGGAAAGTAATCAAACGACGACGAAAACGTTTACCCGGGAATGCAAAGGTCTTTCAGCCGGTTCGGTCTGAGTCTTTAAATTTCAATTCATGGGCTGCGACCTCGACAGCGGTTGGTCCGCGGAAAATCGCGAAGCAATATTTTTCCGCGGCACGAATAATGAAACCGCGATTCGGGAAACTGTCGGGAAACGTCGCGCTGTTTGTCGAGGACAAATCGGGGAACACGGTTCCCGGAGTTATCTCCCGAAGGACGGCGCGGCGCCGCTCCGGTCGGTCGGCAGTTATTAAAAGTCAATAAAAGGCCGCGGAATTATGATTTTCATTTGTAACTTTTTCATTTTCGCAGACCGGCTACGCAAAGATTGTGTGCGCTCGTTCGTTAATCGGAGTGTTGAACGAACTCAAGAAGCGCAGAGCGCGTTTACCCTATCGACGGGGAAAACCCTTGGAATCGAAATCAATCGATAGAGCTCATTCCGGGTAGCTTCGGTCTGTTCTTTTTTACGATAGATCAAGTCCATTATCCAGCCAATTATTTCTCTGGTAAAATATTGTTCGCAGTACCGTGCGCGCCGCGTCATTCGTAATTTGATTTCGACTACACGCGCACGGATACGTCAGCTAAGTGCACACCGATCGGGAAATGCATCGATCGATACTGTCGCGCATTTCGTTGTAATTTACAGCTCGGTACTCTGAACAGCTTGTGTCGTACTAGAACTTCGTAAACATGTATTTCATTCGATGATTGTTGAGCATCGACGGAGCACGATCGCGCACATTGGCAATTATCCTCGATACACAGAATGTCGAGCGAGCGTCGCTCAATCAAAGTTCGTACCCGGCCGCGGCCCTTTCCGAAAATCTAAGCCAGACGTCCGCGATCGAAACACCGTCGATTGACTCGAGTTGTCGCGCGCCGAAACTTTCCGAAACTTTTCTTGGGAGAAGAAGCCGCGGCCACTCGATGCCCGTACCAAAGTGGTTACACACTTTCACGAAGCTATTACCGAAGCGAGCTTCGTCGAACGTCTTCCAGCCTGAAACCACGAACGTGTTTCCGCTTTGCTCGCCCTCTCGCGCCGATAGCTATTCAGGCTTCTGTTCCCGTAAAATTATTTTCGAACCTGTCGCTTCTTCTCTCGCGCTTTCACATCGCTCGTGTCGATAGCTCCGTCGTCGACGATGCAGGAATTACACAGCTGCCACTTGGCGAAATTAAAATTTCACCGAATCGATACAGTCTTCGACTTGTTTACGAACTTTTCCGTAGTCGACGACGCCCGCTCTCTTTTCTGCACTATGTCTCACGGAAGGTGTATCGCAGCTTACTCCACTCGTCGTCGTGTCACGGTGAAGTGTACCGGTGACGCGCGTATATTTTCATAGGGAGACGGCCGAGATGAAAGCGAACACTGCTACGCGTTCGTGGGGAGCGACATACCCTTAACAAGCATAATTGGAGCAGGTGGTCGGCCATGGCTGCGGTTTTCTTGCATAGATAACTACCCAAAGGTATTCTACCCTCTGTCCTACCGGCCCAGTCGCCTTTGTTGTTGATTCACCCTACTCCGAGCAACTACGATCTTTCGCCGCTTAATGAATTAAGCTACGACGACCAGAACTAGCGTCTCCGCAAGTCGAACTATAGTAACATCTCAATATAGCAACGGCGTACACTGAAAGCTGATTGTTAGACAAATTTTACTGGCGTTTATAGAAAATGTTTGCTGCCGAATTGATCGTGACTGCAACAAACCTACAGTCAAATGAAGAAAATGGAGAATAAACAAATTGCGATTTCGACTTCGTTTTTTGGTTGTTAACTATAAATTCGCCTAAAATGCGGCAACCTGCCTAACATGCTTGCCGTGGTTTTCATTTGGGGCCATAGCGAAGTGAAACTAACTAATCGTTGAACGACAATGAACCTGCTTTGAAAATCTGAAAAAATTAAAACTGTAAAAATATAAACTTATTATTTCGTAACTTCTACAAGAAATCGACATTTCAAAATCTCTTTCATTCTTTAAACTTCAGTTTGGAAGATAAAAATTCTGAAAAGGATTCATAGATGTGTATTCTAATAGCTAAAATATGCCTGAATTTTTTCAGAATTTTCAATTAACCCCTTGTGGCCTACGATTTATTTTATGGTTTCAGTGGTTAGAACTTTTTTTATAGATCGTAATTTCATAAAAAAGGAGAATATTTATATAAATTGTATTCCTATATGTTCTCCGATAGCTGTATATTAACAAAACAAAAAATAGAATTTTATTTCGGTTTAACACTAAACTTACCATCACCGGTCAAAATGACCGGTTTCAGATTTTTGATTTTATGATTATTGATATAATAAAAATAATTTCATAAGAAATGATTGTATAGATATCTTTAGTGTCAAAGTCTAAATAAAATCAATCTTGTCATTTATAAGGGAACATGTACCAGTTACTTTCAAGGTTCGGTAGGTTTAGTGTTGAAGGAAATGATTAGCATACATTTTTATTAGAATCTGTTCAGTATCTCCGTCACGAGTCAGACACGATATTGTAAGGCAAGGGGTTGAAGAGGATGATAATTAAATCGTTACCGACTTGTAATACGTACGCGAAGAATGGTGCTTTTAGATGTCATCGGTCCGGATAGTCGAGGTTCTACTGAATCGTCGATTGAACGAGCAAATCTATTCCGATTAGTGTTGTGTTCGGTCTTCTTTTACTCAGGAAAATATCGCGAATATATTGGTAAAAACTTCATGAAAAAAGCTTTGTCATTGATATACTCCATGGATATACTGGCAAACGTTAATATTACAAAATATCAGCTTTCTCTATACGCCGAACTGTCTTAACGGTTGATGTCGTGTAGGCTGTTCCAAAGATTGGAGATAACGAAGAAGAGGGTAGGAGCTGGCGATGAAACAGGGAGCCGAGTCAGGGGGTGAGACTCGAGCCGACCCAATCGATAGAGTGCTCATTCGATATTCGTAGTTATTCAAGTGTGTTTCTGCCTACCATACCGCGAAATCTCTCTAAACTCTAAATGCAAGCACCAGGGGGTGGGTTTCGCGCTGTGTTCACGGTGGTGAGACGCGAATGGAGTAGCCGCCAGGTTCGCCCGATCTCCAATCTTCTCTCCCAGGACATGCGCAGTTATAACAGCCCCTAATACTCGGTGGACCTACTCCATAGTTACCGCCGCACCCTATGCAGCAGGGGTGGAACGTGCGCGACACGTGGATGGCGAGTCATTCCGAAAGCAAACCGCAGATGTACTAACCGAGCAACGTTATTCGATATTTTTCGTTTGCTCTTTCGGTAGTCCCTTTTCCGTAGAATCGGCGAGTATCTGATTGCACAGTGAGACTCGAGCTTTGTGTATCGTTCTCACCGATAACGCGTTCAAACGGTCTTGTACTCTTTGGCCAGGAGAAGATAGCACGTCTGATCCCACTCTTGAGATCAATTTATACTGTCCGTACAGACACGGAACGGTCAGCACTGACCAGACAAGCATTCTTTAATGCATTTGAACATAAAGTGAACCTTTAAGTTGATAAGTTGATATCTAACCTGTGATAATTCTCTTTAAAAAAATAGTACAACAATAAACCTCGACTCATTCCGAAGCTTGAAACTTCTACTCTGTCACAATTCTTTATTCATTTTTCCTCAACATCTTTTTTCATGTTGACGGGATACCGAAGGTACGTCTTTGCCGGAAATACTACATATTCAATCATCTGTGGAAGCATTGAAAAATTCTTCTCATAACTGAATCCTAGATTGGAAGATTGAAGCTTGACGACGACTCCTCAATAATAATTAATGTACGATCTCTTTTAACGAGGTTTGAACGGCAGGTGTTCCGCCATCTTTGGAGTAATATGAGGTACTGATCGCTCATCAGTAAGATGGCTGTGAGAAACTCCGTGCTACGCGTCTACTTGACGACCGTTCCCGCCAGAACCTAAGCGTAAGAGTTGGGTCCGCAGTCTGACATCGGAGTGGGGTCTCGCAGATCCCTCTGCGCTCCACTGTCGAAATCACTGCCACCTTCTGATGGACGATCAGTACATTTGTCTCCCATTTTTGTTTTAATTGTTTGTTAACCGTGGGCCGTACTAGTATAGTAGGGATTATAGGTTCTGAAGGAACATTACAGTTCTAGTCACACTCGACAGGTTCATTTGCGAAGTACCGTGGTGAGATGACAAGATGAGCCCCAGGACGGCACAGAGGCAAGAGGAGTAGTAATAGTGTGTGTGACCGCTTCGGCCAATAGAAGGCGCGCTCTTTCCAAACTAACCAATCGGCCATGCATTCTTGCCTAAGTCACCGCATTCCTGCCAGGGACCTTCTTGTCATCTCACCACAGTACTCCTCGTCCAACGAAAAATGGCACTTGTAGGTACAACGAAATATCCCTATTTTGCGCTACACGTCCTCCGCAATAATCGTGCCGAATCGTTTGACGAAGACAGCAAACGAGCGTATTGAGCGTGACTGAAAGAGAGCGATGTGGTGACGCTGAGCTCCTATGTCCAGCGTTCCCGTCCGAAACCTAAGCGTAAGGGTGGATTTATAGTGGAGCAGCGAGGTGAGCTGTGCGGTGAAAAAAAAAGAAAAACAAAGAAAATACATACGTACTTTTTCATTAGTATGTGTCGAAATGTTGTCACGAATGTTGGTTCGTTTTCACCGCGCCGCTATCATCGATGCTCACAGCTCCACTATAAATCCACACTAAGAGTAGGATCCATTCGCAGCCTGGCGTCAAGAGTGAGATCTCGCAGATCCCCCTACACCACACTGTCGAAGTCTGTGACATCTTTCGTTGGACGAGGAGTACATACTCTTGAAACGCGAAGTGGGGATATCAGGTAGCATAGACACCGATAAGTTTCCGCGTGGCATCTTCTCGCGTACGAGCGATATGTATTTTCTCAGGTGTGAGCGCGCGGCCGTGTATACCTGTCCGGGAGGTTTGAGTGCAGCGGGTCGTGGAAGCTCCTTAACACCGTCGAGACAAAAGCAATTAGAGTCGGCTGCCCAGAGAAACTCGAGACTCTGACCTCGTCTGTCGGTGACTTCAAGCCTGATTCAGAAGCGTAACCCGCAGTTTCCCTCTCGTGGCACTCTTGCCGTCGAAAGGGAGCTCGTGCCTCTAGACACCGGAGCTCGATAATGTCTCGGAAAGTGAGTGGGTAATTTGATTGCGTCCTAAGATACCGGAACAGGAAGTTGATGTAGTTTCGGAGAAGTTCCTCTACTCTATCATACTCCCTCCCCCCTCTGTTCTACCAACCCTTCGTGTTCTCTCTCTCTCCTCCACCCTTCCACTGTCTCTTTCGAGGCTGTCAGTCACCGTTAACTTGAAATCAACTCTTCCGACCCGATAAACCGTCGCGCCTCTTAAAAATCGTTAATCGGTAATCCCGAAGCCTCGAAGTTCGCTACGGCCACCCTGTAGAGGGACTCGGAATTCTCTCTTAATAGGGCGCGCGCTTAACAAGCTGCCATTTAAATAATTGCAAGCTTGCAAAACCCACGCGAGTTTCCTTCGATTTTTACCCCCGGAACCATCGTCGGCGTTACACGCGATTAATTCCCGGGGAAGAAGCCTCCGAGGATAATGGGCAGCAAATCACCAGGTTGCTGAAATTCGATCCGGAAATTCACACTCGACTGTTTCTTAGCTATTGTTAGTGTTGTTTCGGGTTTCGAAAATTCGTGATGCTCGGGCATTTACCTGAAGTCACAAGTTTTCGGGCCCGACCCGACCCGAGTCATCAAAAGCCAAATCGAAGCTCGGCTACCCGAAATTTACGTGTTCCCGACCGCCCCTAGTTATTGTTAGCGTAACCCTCGATTGAAATAAAGGGGACTCGCGTTCTTCGATCGACCCCATTACGTCCCCGGGAGTCGAGCGTTCATAAAATCGAATCGGTGATTTGTTTTTTTCTTCATTGGTTATTTTATTATTATTTATTTATTATGAACGGACCGATGTCCATTTATACAAATGTTTATAATAGAACAAAGACTTAACATAAATTACTAAGAAAGGACATGCATAAAAAAAACTGTTGGTATTTTACGTCGCTCTTAACACTGCCAGGGTTTTTTCGCGACGGGACCTATAGTTTTTTATAAGGTGGGTTCCGAACCACCTTGGGCACCACGGGGTCCACAGTCGCGCTCTACCCACTGAGCCACTGCGCGCCCCATGGTAATTTGTTTTCTTCGCGGATCGCGTAATATGGAACGCGGCCGCGCGATTAAATTGCAGCGACGCGACACACGTTGCGATTCCCATTCGTTTTATACGCGGGACACGTATCGTCGGTGGAAATCTCGTTTCGGAATCGATTAGCCAGCAGCACGTAGAATCGTCGCTCGCTACTAAAAATGTCGCTGAAAATTAATTGCACGCGAAGGCGAAACAATAATCGCGGGGCCGCGCAGGCTGTCCTTATTCCGCGATCCGATAAACGATACCAGGAATCCTCGAATCGTTTAGTAGGACGTGTGCTGCTTTCCCCGCGCGAAACCAAACGTATCAAATCTTACGCTCAACAACAGCAGGCTCTCGGAATTTCATCGGACCCGGAATCGGTTCGATCCCGCACGATTTTCTTGATTTTACGTATTGTTTCACGAACGTTACGCCCCGGGCAAACATTTTCCCCGCACGCGGACCTAGACGTTTCTCAAATGGAAGCTATAAAGTTGTAATGTATGTGTACACGTGTACGTAACGTTGCGTGACGCAAACACAGCGTTGCCGGGCTAATATAAACTTTATTGCTTCCACGTAAGAGTCCGTCCGACACAGAGTGAGTCATACCACCCAAGTTATACATAAAATCTTTAACGCGCCCAAATAATTAAAACGCGAACGTAATCTCGTTCGCTTTTTAACGGTAGGCACTCCCGTGCGATCGTACGCCCGCAAAGCCAGCTTCGTTTAGTACGGAATAATATATTCTGTTCTTAATAAAACTTCAGATTACACAAGAGGGTGCCCGGGGGGGGGGGGGAGAGGGAGAGAGAGAACAATTTTCCCGGGGAAATACGCGGCTTTCCATTAGCGTTAAGTAGTATTAATTATACCCTCTCGATCTAGAATACCATCGATACGATTAATACCTCCACTGAGGTTGATATTGACTCTTCAAATATTTTGAGTAGCGGCTGCGGCCGGGCTGTATGCCTTCGGGCTGCGGCTTGTATTTTCCAAGCAAAATTTATGCTGTTGCATTCATGAAACAATTTCTATTCATTCGCCGCGTACATCAAGCTGCAATCGGTCGATCGAATATTCGCGCGATTTGCCGCATCAGAGGAACAATTAGAATATTTTGCAAATTTCGTTCTCTTGAGAGTAACGATCCCTGGCTGCGCCGCTTTCCAGTGCACTTGAGGCTCCCTTTTCAAGCTTCGTGGAGCAGCTCTATATTTTCATTGACGTAGTCCTTCCAATTCATCGACCGTTGGCCCAAAAACGGAATCAACGCTTCCAATCTGCCAAAGATAGTTTGACATAGATACTTGGTACAAACTGACGGACCAAAGTTACGGAACGTGGAGATCCTTTGCTAATTAATTAGCGTGTATTTCTTCTCCTCTACTGTGGTTGGGATACAAAATACCACAAAGCGATAACATTCCGATCATGAATATACATTGCAGAATGTGATCTCTTTACGTAATTATTAATCTCAACCAATCTATATTAGAAGAGAAGAAATACATAGTAATTTTCTACTAAATCGTGTCAGGCTCGTGATGAAGATTCTGAACAGAGTCTAATAAATATACGTGTCTTATTAATCTCCTTTAAACCGAGATGAAATTCCATTTTGGTTTTGTTAATGTATAGTTATTGGAGAACATGTAGGCATACAATAGATATAAACTTTCTCCTTTTTTACGAAATTACGAACTACAATAAAAGGTCTGAAACCGTAAAATAAATCGAAGGGCAAGGGTTTAACCCTAATCGGTTTCAGTGGTTAGAACCTTTTTGTAGATCATAATTTCCTAAAAAAGGAGAAAATTTATATCTATTGTATGTTTATACGTTCTCTAATAGCTGTACATTAACAAAACCGAAATAGATTTTTATTTCGATTTGAAGGGAATCATTAACATACATTTTTATCAGACTCTTTAACACTGAATCTTTAACTCGAGTCAGACACGATATTGTAAGGTAAGAAGTTAATTGAAGACTCGAACTAAAAAAGGCTGTAAGTGCCATTTTTGTTTAAATGGTTTTTCCCGAAAAAAACAGTTCCCTGACGATAAGTTACAAGTTTTCAGTTGTTTACAAGATTGGTTATAAGATTAGTTATAAAATTGGTTGCTAGACGGTCTTACAGTCGGTGTACAAAGGATTCGTACACCTTTTAAAAACGAATCAATTTTTCAAAATTGAACTCAGCAGCTTGAGTTTATTTTGAGACGTTAGAAGAGTTAGTTTACTAGGTAATGTGTAAATAATTTTTTTTAATTGTTATTGGTCGCAATTATAAAGGAAATAGTAAAGACTACGATTTTAAAATTTTTCATCTGTGCCCGTAACGAAAATTTAAAACATGTATTTTGTAAATCTAAGTAAGTTATATACAGGGTGTCCCAGCATCGGTGGTACAACCGAGGTGGGGGTGATTCTACATAACAAAACAAATCGAAAATAAAGAATAAAATTTTTTCATTTGACGTTCATTTGTTTCTTTTTTATGTAGACTCACCCCCATCTCTACTGTTTCCTTCGCAATTGCGACCAATAACAATTAAAAAAAAAATTATTTACACATTAGCTAGTAAACTAATCCTTCTAACGTCTGAAAAAACTCTAGCTGTTGGGTCCAATTTTGAAAAAGTAATTCGTTCTTTAATGTGTACGAATACTTTGTACACCGACTGTATAAGTTTTACATGGATTTTCCTTGGAATTTTTATTTCGGCACTCACAGCCTTTCTTAATTCCAGTCTTCAATTTTTGTCACGTGTTTCAGAATTTCGAATGTAGTATCGAACGGAAACGTCTGGTTTCGATGGATAATAAGATCGGAATAAAGTGCACCTTGGAGAGCAATACTCGGGATTCGAATTTGCGGCAGCACACGGTTCGGAAGGATGGCGAGTCGAGGTAGGGCGAGGATGGGCGAGGCAAGTTTCGCGATAAAGATTTGCAATTCCGCCTATCGCTGCCGCGGCTCGTCTGGCCCGCGTGTTGCTCGCGACGAATTTTAAATCTGCCGGACACCGAACGCGGCGGAAAACTTTCGCGGAAGTTTCTGCACGCTGTTCTTTGCTCGCGTCGCTATTATGCGACGGTTCCAGAGAGTCAACGTCCGCGGGAGCACTCGTCGACGAGCCTCTGCTCGCCCAAATTAGGCGTTGCCGAATGAAAGAGGCCGCAATGGCGGTTACAATTCTCCCCCGAATTGACTAAGTGCTCACCTTTATTTACGAGGAAAATAGCACGCCCGTCATTCTAATAATCCGACCTCTGACCGAATCAGGGTTGCTTTTTCATCCATGCAATGCAAATTAAATATACGTTCTCGGACGGCGAACCTCTCTTGCAACTAGACTGCGGATTTCTAAGCAAATTGAAAATTGTTTGCACGATTACAATGAACAGAAGCCAAACAGAAATTTCTTTGTTCCTTTAGTCGTTTTAATAAACTGATACTAGTACATTGAAATTCTTAACTTTTAATTACTCGCACGTAGTACTTACAATCTTAAAACATTAAATTTAGTGTTTCAAGTATAAACAAAGGGGCCGTCTACACTAGCAAATATCTATTTTGCAGTGAAGTAGTTATTATATTGAATAAAAATTTCCTTGTATTGGAAAATGGAATGACCGTAAACATGTACAAAATGAAATGCGAGTAACTTATTAACGGTTATATGTATTCTTTTAATCTGTTTATTGCTTTAATTTGTACCTATTTTTACCATAAATGTTTCAAACTCGCAGTCTACTTATATATTTTTAAGAATATTTCTTGCGAATACATTCGCGTGTGTCTTTCTGTTAGTCCCAATAGCTATTCATTCAGTTTAATTACTAGTTTAATTACCAAACATACTATGAAAACTTGAATTCTCAAATGCGCATTGATGTAACTGCCTTTAAAAAGTGATCACTATCTCATTCTATGTTTAGTACTCTGCGAAGTAAGATTGATTTCTATCGAATAAATTATTCGAGTGTAAAATGTAAAGTGAACGTTATAATATCAAATTAAGAGTTTGACAGAAGCATTCGAACTTCGATATTGATTGTTTTAGTATAAACTATGAACATTATAAGCGTACAAATTATAGAATACAAGTACATACACAAAATTTTAGAACACTTGATTCATAATAGCCTAATCATATTTTTAGAGTTTTTCTTCTATTAAAACAGCCCTTACAATCAACACTAGAAAGCAGAACTACATACATTCCCCAAACGGTCTTAACCCTTTGCATTATTGTGTCGAGTGGGACTCGACATCGGAGAAAGAGAAATGTAAATAAAACGGGTTTTTATATGTATTTGGTTCTTCCTTTACTTGTGTAATTGTCTTATTTTTTAGTTAAAAAACAAATATAAATTACAATAATGTTTGAGTAATATTTAATATATTCTCTTTTTTTCTTTTTATAATGTTACTAACGTTCTCGTTATACAATATACTCTGTAATACTCTGTAATGTTGTAATAAATCTCATAAGAGATATCCTAATTAAAAAAAATATTTAATATAATTAATAAACAAGATTGTTTAAAATAAGTAGCAGTCAAGGAACTGTCCTTCGAAGTAAATTTCAAATGAAACCTCATTCGTCCCTCATTTCACGAACTGAATCTGGCCCTCGGTGCCAAATTGACACAGTGATAAAAGATCGATGAAATAAGGTAAACAGTTATATTTCCCTGTTTTTTTATTCAAACTGATCAGTTAACATTTACATCTTAGGTTTTTCGGTTGTGTTTCGCATTAGAAAAATAAAAGTCACAAAGTTTCGGGAAAATTTATTTACCAATAATAGAACAGCATAACTTACTTCGAGAAAACTATGTCATATTGACACGAAGGACGGATGAGGGTTAACCCTTTGCACTCCGAATTATTTTTCAATTTTATTCCCAACAATATTCTACTATTTTAAGTGTTTTATTTGAAATTTACTTCGAAAGACAGTTCCTCGACTGCTACTTATTTTAAACAATTTTGTTTGCTAATTATATTAAATATAGCTCTCAAACTCTTTGTTGTAATTTATATTTGTGGAACTTACATCTGTTTTTAACTAGAAAATAAGAAATTAAATAAATAAAGGAAGAACCAAATACATATAAAAACCTGTTTCCCTTACGCTTTTCTTTCAGTGTGTAAAGGGTTAAAATAGTAGGGGGTTGTTGGCAAGAAAATTGGAAAATAATTCGGAGTGCAAAGGGTTGAAGCAACGGAACTCGTAAGAGATCATTGATTGGAGCCACCCAATACCGTAGCGTCCCCTTAAAGGTGTTCCGGAAGCGGAGTGGCGAAATCTGTTAACCCGGGTACGACTGTAGCGGTATTTACTGGAGGAAGTAATGCGATAAAGGAAAGTTTACACGATCGTTTACCGGGACGATCATAAAAGCGCAAGACAATGATGAAGAATAATAGAATTCCATTTAACGACGAACAACCAACCCCCGTGCGGAAGCGATGTTCCCTCATCGTGTTCGGGGTACGCGAGCTTTCTCACGGACACACCCTGCACCGCGAATCACGAACCACGAACCACGATACGCTCGTAAAACCAGCCTGTATCGTTTCGCTCATTAACTCGCCTCAACAATGACCGTGGGTGTCGGCGTAGTACGTCGAGATCCTTTCAACTCCCGCCTATCCACACCCTTCTGGCGGTGGTAGTGCGCATACGCGACGAGAGGAGAATGGGAGAGAGAGGAGAGAACGAGAGAGGAGAGGAGAGACGAGCACCACCGAGTCAGACGAGGCGGTTCGCGCGTAAAATCGCGCCGAGCGGCAGTCAGTCGCGCGGAATACGGCGCGGGGTGCGGTTTTCTGGTGTTCGTCGTCCTCGGATGGCCATCGCCATCCATTCCCCTCGTTTCTTTTTCATTTCACACGCAGAATCCCCATAATCCGCGACATAGACCACCCGCGAATCGAAATCTCCCGTAGCCCGTCGCGTGTGACGATCAGGGATGTGCTTCGCGGGGAACGTCTTTGCCTTCTTGCTGCTGACGCTGACACTGTGTCACGCGAAAAACGACAACTGTGAGTAGTCTCGCTATCCTCTCTGCATCCTCCTGAGCCCCTACTCCTTCCGCTGCAACGGTGCACCGATGCGCCGATGCACCGCGCTTCGATAACCGGAAGAACTCCCGTACAACGCGATCCGAAAACTATTTAAAAAGTAGGTACCTACATGTGTCTCATGTGGCAGTGAATGTACATACAATACATAGATTAGGTTGAGTAATAAGATCGCTCGAGCGTGGCATGTGAAATACGTATTTTTTAATAAAAACGCACGGACATTTTATGAACGAGGTATATTTGGGAAGTAGGTCAGAACGAAATAGCACGCATTTCATTGATCAGGGATGTAGTAAGATTCGTCTTGAACATGGATTTCATACTTACAATTAATCCAATATAAAAAGAATTGTTTGGAATAATTGTCTTTGTTAAACAATTTTTGGATCGCGCTATACGGCAGTTTTTTTGTATTTCTTCCCGACAATTCAACGTATCCTCGCTTCGACGGATAATCTCATTTAAGGAACGAGCGCCCAAGGGGAAAAGGTCGTTTTGATGTTGTTCTTGTCGTGCAGGTGTCGTAGTGTATCAGACACGTGGGCAAACTTCGCTGGTACAGGTCCTTTCAAAGTTGTAGTACCACCGACGCGGCGTACTTAACCCTTAACTAGGTTGGTCTGTTGAGACCGCTTTAACCCTTTGCGGATGAGAACATTTTCTATTTTATCTTTCAACTTTACCTTAATTAACAAGATTATGAACTGAAAAGATAAGTGTGTAAGAGTTAAACCAAGGGAAACATGCTGAGTTTAACGAAAAGGTTGATATAGTGGAACTTGGATAACATCCGGGTCTCTAATCTATACTCTATATTCTACATATATTATACATATTTCTATATACATATAATGCTATACTACATATACTCTATACTATACTATACTCTACACTATACCATATACTCTATAATATACTGTACTCTACACTATACCATGTACTCTATACTATACTATAATATATTATACTCTATACCAGGCATGCACAGCTCTTTGCTCTCAGAGCAGCTCCCGTGCTCCCAAGCTGCTCCCGTGTGCTCTCGGAGCAGTGACCTAGCGCGGACGTATGGAAGGGGAACCCTCTCAAAATAGTCAAATAGCGCTTTGGGCCCACGAAAGCGTGTGAGAGTGGGGGCGACGTCTACGTCATTGTAGTCTGACCACTCCGGCGCGCTCTCCACTTCCCTACGCCCCTCCCACTCGTCTTCACTCGTGCTCCGTTTACAAGTCACGCGTACAATTGGTTCCCCTTCCATACGTCCGAGCAAGGTCACTGCTCCGACCCTGCTCATGAGCAGGGTCGAGTGCTCCTGCTCCCAAATCGTCCACATGTGCATGCCTGCTCTATACTATACCATACTCTATACCATATTATACTATACACTATAATATACTATACTCTATACTATCCCATACTCTATACTATATTCCATACTATACTATACTCTGTACTATAGTATATTCTATACTATACTCTGTACTATAGTATATTCTATACTATACTCTGTACTATAGTATATTCTATACTATACTATACTACCATACTTACATACATATAATACTATACATGTATATTATACTATACTGTATACTATAAGGATCTAGTATGCAACACAATGTACTGTACAATTTAGTAAGGATTCAGTTCAACCCTGAAACTAAATAATTGCTCTATTATCCGAACATGTATGTTCCACTGATTAGTACGGACAATCGAGGTTCTACTATATTTGAGAATAATAGCTTTCCGCAGTCTCGGCGACGGCATGCGTCACAAAGGATTAAATTTTCATTCTTTCCTATTTCCCGTCCCGCATGGCTTTCATAATTGAAGTTGAGTTCAATATTAAATTCGTGAAATGATTGACGGTTTAAATGTATATGCAGTTATTAATAAGTAGACAGCGAAAATGTTATTATTATTTAATAGGTTATAAATAATGTAACAGTATTTTAAAATGCTTCTAATGTTTTCACCGTTTTAAATTGCATCTGCTCATTCCTGCGATAAATGCATAGAATACGCTGTCTATTAATAAGAATACTTGAGAGACCGCGTATAGTAAAATTAGTTTTAACAGTTGTAGTAGTTAAGGAGTTGGAGATACTCGAATGTGTAAATGTGTAATTGTATGGATTTTAACAAGCGATGTTGATCTGCTGCAATCGGTATAGAGATTACGGTGGTCCCTATCTGCTGCATCTACTACTTACCAATAACGGCTATAAGCCAATCCGTGCCAATACGTGATCGATTCGGAGCCATTCCGAGACAGTTGTAAGCGCATTTGCATGGCTCATAAAAATTTTAAAAAGTGCCAGGATATAAAATACGACAGAATTTAGTATGATTTTAATTTATTTCAGACCTAAAAAGGCTACTACCACAGAAAATAAAGTTGTATTTAATTCGGGTTTCTTAACCTTCATCCGTTCCTCATATCACGAACTGAAACAGTCTCTCGGTGTCAAAGTGACACGGTGATAAAAAATTGATAAAATAGCAAGGTAAACAGTTATTTCTCGATGATTTGTAATTCCAATTGATGAGTTAACGTTTGCATCTTAGGTCTTTCGGTTATGTGCTTCGCATTAAAAATATAAAAGTCACGAAGTTTCAGACTTTACCTATAAATAACGGAATAGTATTACTTATTTCGGGAAAACTGTGTCAAATTGACACGAGGGACGGATGAGAGTTAAAATTCGTCTATAAAAATTGCAAGTTGCATAAAAATTTGCAGTCTAAACATGTCAGATATTATACATTAATAGCATGATCTATTTCGTGGGTCGTTGGAACACCACGTGTCTTTGACCTAAATATTCTTCTCGAATAACTAAACAACATAACATGATACAACGATTGGAAAAATATAATCGTGATTGTACATTAAACATGACAGATTGGACATTATACATCAATAGCTTGCACATTTGTTAACATGTTGACTGCCACGTGAGTCATATACAGGGCATCCCAAAACTGTAGTTCTTTGAAGGGGGTAATTCCTGAGACTATTTGAAATAACTTTTCCTTGACAAAAATGTTTTCAACGAAAATCACGAACCAATCATCGGCTTCTGCGGACTTGGTTCTGCTCGGCCAATGCCAACGCCACGCTCAGCAATAGCCGTGCTCTGATTGGTCCGTGTTTTTCGTTAATAACTCCTGGACGAAGCCTCCCAAGACATTTTTGTGAAGGAAAAAAGTGACTGTTTTTGGGACACACTGTATATAGGTGATACAATTATTCGTGTATCTTTAAAAATTAATTTTGATCATAATACACAGTTACTGGAACCGCGCCTAATTGAGATTTATGCGATCTGAAACAGTTTGAGAGATAATCCCTGTAATAGACCTGAACTCTGCAATTTGAATTACGATGGTTAAATCACTCTGATTTTCTGGAAGTTTCGGCAAACGATTGCTCTGTAAGTGTTAAATACTACAAACACTGAGCGTCACGAGCAACCGGTGTCCCAGCATTCGCGAACAGAGGCAAACCAAGAAGCAAAGACAGAAACACCTGTTCCGAACCGATTATTTTCGTCGAACGCATTCGAGTATGCTGCACCTCGGGGCGATTTGCAGAGGAGAATAATCGGATCGTTCGATGTCGAAAAGACGGCTCGAAGAAACGAAGAAAAAGGAGAAGAAGAAGAACTAGAGAAACCATCTGAGCAAAGTAGTTTGGAGCAATCTGATGGTTCGCGGGCGAATCAGATTGGTGGGATTCGCGGAGCGATACCGGGCCGCGTTGGTGGCCCGTTTTCTCCCGTCGATCTGGGAGGGTTGAACTTTTAAGAGCATGCCCGTTATGCTGCGATAACATTGTTTCTCCGTTGCCGGGCGTCGTTGCTCGGCAAGAACAGATAAAATCGGTCGACGCCGACGCATAGAGACGGCCGCTACCGCTCGGCCCGGCCCGGTTCGAAAGAAAAGTTTCTTGGCGCGGGCTGGAACAGCAGCAGCAGAACCAAAAGAGCTCGCAACTTAATACGATAGCGCTCGGTTGCCGCTCAGACGAGCCGTGCCGCGCTCCAAGAGAGAGTAATATTGATCGACGGAGCAGGCTTACATCGTCCCAAAAGGAAGCGGGACGCGACGGGGAGAAGAGGAGGATGGAAGAGGATGGCGGAGAACCGAGCGAGAAGGGTAGCGCGACGTTAGGGGGGGGGGGAAAGCGCGAGGGAGGGTCGCGCTCGAGGGTGCCACGGGAACTAGAATGAGAACGGGAAAGGGAGAGGAAGAGAGCAGGAGGAACGTCGAGGGCCCCCCTCGTGGTGGTGGCGATTGCTGGAGGGTCGTCGGGCCAACGCGCACGACCATGGCCAAAGGGTGGCCCCTTCTCCCCGTCTAACCTTTCTCTCTTCCCTCGTCCCACCAACAAGGTCTGTCCGCCCTCGCTCGCCTCTGTTTCTCTCCCTGTGTCCCGTTTTCCTTTTTCTTTCCATTTTTCCTCGCCCCTCCGTTCCTTCGTACCTACGTTTCGCTGCTGCCGCCCCCGCTCTCGCCTGGTTTGTTTTGCACGCGACTTTTCGTGGAACCCCCGAAGTTCTTTGTAGCCGTCGCGTCTCAATGTTCCCTTTTTGAAGGCTCGTTTCTTCGTGTGACCGATTTCTCTCTCGTATTTCCCTCTTGTTCGGCACACCGCCGATACTTCGCCCACCACTGCCATTCTCGGTTTTATTACACCAAGCTTGCTGTTATTCGCCTTCTGGAAATTTGCTGAACGAAATGACACGCCGATTCTTGCGTTGCACTGCCTTTTTCGTTGCTTTTTGTCTTGGGGGAGGAAGGGTAGATATTGATGGTATTCGCTGTATACCGTTCGACGCTGTTCAGGATTTTGGGTCGATGTTTCGGCATGGCGGATGGCAAATGGCGATGGTCGCGAATTTACGGGACGTGCTCGCGTCATTAATATCGGTAAATACCGTATTTCTACGTCGATTATGTGTTTCCCTCCCGCTGCGCTACGCCGCCGCCGCGCCGGTCGCCCCCGTGAATTATGGCCAACTACGCGTGTCCATCGAGCCTGTGAATTAAACGTAGGAAAGCTGTAGGACTAATAACTATGACGAATGGCTCTGAATTCTGGCTCGCTCGATCACGTCCCCGATATTCCGGGCTACAATTTCCGAGGGCTCTCCAAGAACAAGCAACCCCTGATCAGAGAGTATTTACGACGAGAGCAACCGAACTACTCTAGTCAAACTTGTTCAGCGGCGGTGAAATAAAGAGGACGAATATATATTGAAGCGGAATACGAGGCTCGTGGTGTTGGGTTTTTACGTAGACCGCTTTACACGGAGACACACAAATTGTGTTTCACGTGTTCACGCGTATATAGTACACGCACGGAAATGAAATGTGTGTCTCGTACACTACTGTGCAAAAGAAAGAAGCATCCAGTCCAATTATAAGATATTGGGTTGTTCGGAAAGTTTCCGGCGATTTTACCACGTTTTTATTAGCTCACTTTCTTTTTGGAGTAAAGTGAAAACAAGAAATTGTAATAACAACCAAGTTTATTTGATAATATATGCGCTATTGTGTTTGACAACGGTTTACCATCTTTTGGGAGGTTCGTTATCCCACTCTCATAAAACGACCCTCGTTTTTTGTTTGATTGTTCTACGTCGCTTCTTCAACTGCTATGGTTATTAAGCGACGGGACCTACAGTTTAAGGTGGGTTCCGAATAGGGTTGCCAGATCTTCTATATTTGATATGAGTCTTCTATATTGGAACTTGATATTTCCGTACCTATAGGAATTTTAAAAAATCTTTGAATAAAAAAGTTTAAAATGTGCTGCGTACCTCTTTTACTTGAACTCCTATATTTTGAGTCTATCTCGTATATACATAATTGCAGTTTTCACTACTTCTTCTATATTTGGATAAAACATTTATGGCAACCCTAGTTCCGAACCACCTTGTTCACCACAGTTTTAAATGGCACTCACAAAACGTTCCTGATTTATCGCTGGAAAACATTTTACAAGTGGTAATACGCTGATCATTTGTGATCAGTGCTTTGATTAGGTATTTAAGGTTAAATTCACCACCTCTGAATTTCGTAAACCATTCGCGCAATGTTCGATCACTTGTAGCATTATCTCCGTAAACAGTACATATATTTTTTCAACTTGAACAGCACATTCTTGCCTTTTCCGTAATAAACAAGCACTAAATGCCGAAAATGCACTTTTTCGTTGTCCATATGTACATTGACGCCACACAAAAACGGTTGAACCTATGTGCATGGTGAATAGATACAAATATTGGCGAATGCGCCAACTTTCAAAAAATGTATGATAATAAAGGTTTATAAAAATAATTGAAAATCGGCGGAGATTTTCCGAACAAACCAACATAATGACAAACAATATCTTTATGTAGAAATTGTATTTTACAATGATTGATTTATTGCATTTAAAGTATTAGATAATCCGCAACAACACATATTCTGGGAACTATTCAATTAAAGTGTTCTTATTTGATTTTTTACGCTTTTCTATTAAATATGATCGGGCGCTTCTTGCTTTTGTAGAGTACTGTATTGTACGTGTGTACACACTCGTTTGCCTACGTGTGAAAGTACTATTAATATCTTCTTCATTTGTATATGGCTCGATACAGACTATCGATCACCGATCATGCGATTACCATTAATCATGCAAAATTCGAATTGTAAACAGAAGCAACGACACACGTAAACCGATGAAATGTTGATTTTACAGAACACTCGCGCTAATGCATATTACTAATTATAGTTATCATATAAATATTGTTATAAATTATAGTATAAATTAATATAGTATATTATTGGGTTGGCAAGAAAGTAATTTCGGTATGTTAAAGTAAAATAAAACTGAATTTCATTATTCAAGCGATGAACTTTCATCAATAAAATATTTTCTTATTTAACTTTTATTGTTTTAAATTACATCCACAGATTTTTGTCATAAATGCATAAAATCCGCAGTCTAATGATTACATTATAAATAAATACTAAATTCGTTTTAAAAGGCACCGAATTAATTTCTACACCTAATAATATTTGAATGTTATGAATGTTATGAATTCGAATTCCTGCCAATTTCGAAAACGCTCAAACGCCCCGGGGGGTTCGCGAAAGTCAGTGTCGCTCCGTGACCTCTAACCGCGAATGGGATGCGCAGGTTTATCGAAAATCTTGCCGTTAGTTGCCCAAGAATGTTCCCCGGCCCACATTCGAGCAGAACTATCTTAGGTTGCAACTACGTCACGGGGAGAACTATCTCGTGTACTCTGTATTCCCGATGGCCCGAAGCGCAAAGCGCAACATGAGCGAAACTTTTCAATCGAGTTTCTTCGCCTCCGTCCACTCGGCGATGTTCCGAGCCTTTTTATTTTCACGTTCGAATCCGGACGAACCATAACGGCCGAAAGAACACTGATTCGCAGATTCTCCGCCGTGAAAGCGTCTCCGGACGCATCGCGCCACCAACTTTTTCTCCTGTTCGTCGATTCGTTTCCGCCATTGAAAAATATCGAATTTTCGTTTGTTGCAGATCAAATGAGCGATATTTGCAGGAAGAACTATATACAGGATATGTACAGGAAAATAGATGGCGCCGTCATCGTGTCACAAAACGAGAAGGACCTTGGCTGCACCATCACCTTCCAAACCCATAGCATTCTGCAGCGGTTCATGCTTCGCTTCGATCAGTTGCAGCTCGACTGCAACGATCATCTTTACATCTTCGATGGCGCGCACGCGGTCAGCACTCACAAGGTAAGTCGAATGCTCGTCGTAGGTTTGACCTTTTATAACCATGAAATATATGTGCTCCTTTTCAAAGTGGCTAATAAAAAGAATATAGCAGTATTAAACCCTCATAGACGAGATGTCTACGTACACCGTGTACTGGCTCTTGTAGAGCTTCGATATTTACAACATCAGGTCAGATTATTAATCCTGTATCTAACTTTGTAGACCCTAAGCAACATCAATTTCAAAAGTCCCATTTCTACATGGGTCCCATGGAAATCACCGACACAGATTTCTCCGACACGGTTTTCGTCGACAACATTTCACCGACTCCAGATTTGATCGACAATAGCTTTGGCCGACAACGAATTTGATCGACAACGATCTTGACCGACATCGAATTTGATTCACAACGACTTGAGACACAGTATGATAATATTGTATGATAATACATACTGTGGTCGTCTTAAGTTGTTGTGGATCGAATTCGTTGTCGCTCAAAATCGTTGTCGATGAAATTCGTTGTCGGTTAAAGGCGTTGTTGGCCAAAGCTATTGTCGGTCAAATCTGGAGTCGGTGAAAACCGTGTCGGAGAAATCTGTGTCGGTGATTTCCATGGGACCCTTTCTATATACAGTTACTCGAATTAATATTCGAACGTTCTAAAAAAGACGATAACTTTTTAAATATTGTTCTAAATTTATAACAATAGAAAATCAGAAATAACAAAAGAATTGTGAAATTACGATCGCCAGCAGATTGCAAGCAGAAGACAGATTGAAACGAACGACCACGACAAACACGTCGGTCGTTGACTCCTGGCTATCCGTGTGCCCAATTTAGTTAATAAACCCGTTTCGGCTTTTCCTTAGATAATTAATTTTGTTCCAAACATTTTTTCTGACGACAGTCCCGTGGGACACCCTATATCTATACATATACATAGAGCGAGTGACATTCAGACAGAGCTAGAGGGTGAGGAATGAAGCGGCTGTTGTCTTCGATCAACGATTCCAAGTATAATTACCGCCATCGATCAAAAGATGAGGCTCTAATTGCAGGAGGAACTGCGTTATTCTTTCCTGATTACCATCGAAGACAATGGCGTCGCGTCGCGGCGAGAGGGGACGAGTTTCAGTTCCTAGGACCATTATAATGTATTCCGCCATTATAAATTCTGAACATGGTCAGCACCCGGCGAGGCGAGCCGCCCGGGAACTTGCGCCATTAATCAGGATTCGTTTTTTCGTCGGAGCTGCATATATATCTTTCTTTTTGTTTTGACTCTCGAGGGGGATGCGATTCGCTACGATGTCATCGGTAATTTTCCGAAGAATTTGTTATCGGGACATCCGAGACTTGTAAAAAGACATCACAGGCTTCGCGAGCAGATAATAAAAATTTGTCAAATATACGAGCGGACAAATCATCGGCAAATCACAGTGAATAAATTTGCCGAAACACTTTCACCGATGAATTTTCTGCGTCGTTGTCCACCGTTGGTAGGTTTCAGATTGTAATTAAGATATTCCTGTTTTGGCGCAGAAATGTCAACGGTTTGTCACTTCTGATCGATACACCGATATATGGGGAATTCCCTTCGAGTAATTCTAGAAAGTAATAAAGCGCCGCGCCGCGGCAAATTGCGTTTGATTGATTTAATGCCTTCCGCTGTTTACGGCGCCGTGGAATTACTTACTAAGTATGCATACATACATCCTCGATCGCACGTTGTACATAAATCAACCAGAAACGTGCTGAACGGTTACACAGTTGTTCTTGTTTAATTTAATCGAGTTATTTTTAATTTCATTGGCTCGTGTTGCGCATCGTGGGTAGACGCTAATCATAAAGAAACAAGAGTCTGACCGATTGATACATCCCGGATCGCACGTTGTACATTGCACATAAATCAACCAGAAACGTTTCCAACAGTTGCATAGTTATTTTTGTTCAATTTCATTGAGTCATTTTTAATTGCATTGGTTTATTCTGCGCATCGTGGGTAGACGCTAATCATAAAGATAGAAGCGTCTGACCGATTGATACATCCTCGATCGCACGTTGTACATTGCACATAAATCAACCAGAAACGTGCCGAACGGTTGCATAGTTATTTTTGTTCAATTTCATCGAGTCATTTTTAATTTCATTGGTTTATTCTGCGCATCGTGGGTAGACGCTAATCATGAAGATAGAAGCGTCTGACCGCTTGATACATCCTGGATCGCACGTTGTACATTGCACGTAAATTAACCAAAAACGTTCCCAACGGTTGCACAGTTATTTTTGTTCAATTTCATCGAATCATTTTTAATTTCATTGGCTCGTTCTACACATCACGGGTAGACGCTAGTCGTGAAGATGGAACCGTCTGACTGATTGATACGTTCTCATTGCACGTAAATCAACCAGAAAAGTTCCCAACGGTTACATAGTTATTCTTGCTCAATTTAATCGTGATATTGTTAACTTCATTGGTACGTCCTGGGTAGATGATTACGCCAATCGCGAAGACGGAATCGTTCGACCAATTGACCTTGAGGGAACACGTTTTCCACGAAGTGTTTTCTGCAATATTTCCACCGTGCATGTTTAATTAATGATACCTATAGTCTATTGTAAATAATTAAAGCGTTTCGAATCTCTGTCGAGCGGCGCATTAGTACACTATCGACGGGCTATATGATTTAATTGTACGTGACGGATTTGCAGAACGATGGTCGATAGTGTCGGAAACGATTGCTCGATCTCTCTAGTGTTGCTGCGATCATGTTCATCAAGACAAAACAGAAGGAATGCTCGCGTAATAATCGAGAGAGAACGGAACTTCCTTGGTTATCCCTCCTCTATTCATTCCCGCATTAGCGTCGCAGATGTCCTTCGCACGTTGCTCGGACAATTTGATAAAACAACAAAGCCACCTTGAGGACTTTGACATAGGAAATCCCCTCCTTGCCATACCCCTCATGGACAGCGGTGATGCAAGGTATAAAAGATGCGACACGATCGCGAGACCGCTGATATGTTTGCGTTCTCTTCCACAATGGCTGTGTACAGTGTCTTTTATTCGAGTGTATCAAAATGCGTTCTACTAACGCTTCTCGTCGCATCCTGCGCGGCTCGAGGTGAGATCACTCATCGAACGTGAAAACCGTTCGATTAGACACCGATCACCGATCGATCATTTTCTTTTCAAAGAGATCTGCGACAAGTCAAAG
This sequence comes from Lasioglossum oenotherae, assembly GCA_028455765.1. NCBI lineage: Eukaryota > Metazoa > Arthropoda > Insecta > Hymenoptera > Halictidae > Lasioglossum > Lasioglossum oenotherae. The sequence goes on along the minus strand of CM052279.1, from coordinate 24,655,305 downwards.
TGCCCAGGCCCTCTAAGATATTACAAGGAACTCGAGTGCAAACCGATGTACAAGAATCCCGACGATTGCTGCGCCGAGACGTTCGATTGTAGCCATCTGGAAAAATTGTCCAAAAACAAGTGCTACGTAAATGGCCACGAGTATAGTATCGGCGAGAAACTCAGAGACGAGGACGCGAATCCTTGCGATGTAAGCTGTATGTGTTCAGAAGGATACCCAGAAGGCCGGTGAGTACCGCGGGAAGAGTATTTCCAAGTCGGTTCTCGAAAAATATCGAGAATAGGAGAAACTGGATCACAGTAATATTCGGACATTTTTCGAAGGGTGAACACTTTTTTAATATTGGATTCTTAAGAAGTTAGTTAGTTTACTACAAGAAACGTTAAAAAAATTTTGGAAAAATCGCAATTGGTCGGAGTTACAGAGAATATACCAAGATTGAAGACTGGAATTAAAAAAGACTCAAAGTGCCATTTCTTCAAAAATCGTTTTTTTCGCAGAAAGATGTAAGTTCTAACGCCAATGCAATGATAGAAGGCTCAAATAAATTGCATTCTTACTAGTTTTACATGGAATTTCCTCGGAATTTTCATTTTGGCACTTGCAGCCTTCTTTAAAATTCATTGTAGCCTTTTTTTTAAACAAAATCGATTTATGCAGAAAAAAGCTACAGGCATTGCAAGGTGCAAGAATCCTGTTAGATTTATTTATTACAGTTATAGGTTGAAAATTGTGATAAACTGCAATTTTCACAATTTTTATATATCTATAGCTCATCGCAGCGTTGGCCGATTTTTATGAAATTTTCAGAATATGTTTAATAGATACGCATCTAGAAAATGTATTTGTTAAATTTTCAATGTAGGCCCACATAAGAGAGTTGTGAACAACAATTTTAGTATTTTCTGTGTAATTCCGACCAATTGCAATTTTTCCAAAAGTTTTTCAGCTTGTAGTAAAGTAATTGCTCTAACTTCTCAATAAAATCCAAGACGTACGGTCCGATGATAAAATGTTATCGTCCTTTTATAAGTAACCGAATATTATTGTAATTCACTGTATATTTGTTAGCTATTTCCAGACTGCGGATCTTCATGCAAAATAAAAAGTACTTAAGAACGCCTGTATAATTTTTTCAAAATAATATCATTGTAATCGTCATATTCTGTCAAGAAACGACGAGTTATACCCTCTGTCTGACAGTACCGGATTAGTCACGTGATCGTGGCGGAAGCGTGGGGAATAGGGTCGTAGAAGGGCAAGGTAGAGTGAGGAGACAAGTCCTACTCTGGCGACTCTGATTACAGCTATTCATTTTTGTCCTGAACGCGTAAAGTCCGCAGTCAGTTACTTTATTTCGACACCGGTGTAATATGTTATTCTAATATATCGATAGAGCGGCCTACTTCAATTGCGCTGGGGTCGATTGCGGGTTTCTTGCCCCGCAAGAAAATTGTTTCGACAGAATGTCTCACGACACCTGTTGTCCGTCAACGCGGATATGCTGTGAGTAAGCTGAATTAGATAAATTCCGTTCACAAACGACATCGATTTTCTTCAAAGAGTTCTTAAGTGCGTTAAAGAGATTAAATTGAATTAAATGTCCAGTGAAGGAGGGCGAAGAGAGAGCGACTTGCGAGGTAGACGGCAAAGTTTATTACGACGGGCACCCCTTCACACCGAAGTCTGATCCGGATCTTGATTGTAACTGCTTGCCAGGATACACAGGTATATTATTTCGAATCTAGTTTAACGAAACGTTTCACGAAGAAACTCTATCTGGCGAACTCAGTGTTCTGACACGGAAATTTTTCAACGATTAGGTCAAAACGTTGAACCCTTCTGCAAGAAACCAAATCACAGATTTTGCGTTCCTCTCTTCCGAAGTGCCGAAGAAATACACAGCAAATGCGCGCCCGTCTTCTACAGTAACCAAAATGTGCAAAAGGATTGCAGTTACAATACTAGATGCCGTAGGTTTTTATCATTCGGAAGCTTTGAAGATGTCGCTTCTAATCGAATGTTCGTATTCTTGCAGCGACTGACAATGATGCCGTTGTTCACAATCACGATGGTAAATCTTTGTCAGAGACAGGTACGTCACTTAGCAACGATTTACACGATCGGCAAGAAAGCATTTGTATGAAATCCAGTTAACTTCCCAAAACATTAATGCTCAGATTATGGAGTAAAATTCTGTATGAATTTTTTCAGACACCTTTAAGTATATAATTTTAGACTAAATGCACCAAATGATCAAGAGAAGAGAAATAAACTTGATATTTACAATTATCATAGAATACAGTAGCGAAAGTTAGTGTACAGAAATGTTGTTGGGGTCATGAGGTACTTCAATATACTGATTAACACTAAACCTACCTAACTAAAAGCGATTAAAATGTCTTAGCATACAAAAATGACAATGCTCTATTTATTTAAATTTCGTGCAATTTTTATTACAATTTGTACTTGGATAAAGAAATTTGTCGAATCAATTTCCATGTAAGCAACTTCATAATTTCAATAATTATAAGATGAAAACTATAAAACCGGTCATTTGACCAGCAGTGGTAGGTTTAGTCTTAAGGGTTGATATTGAAATTTTTGTTATACTTTCGTCCTGCTTGATTCAATTTGCCAGCTGCTATTAATATTTAGTATGCGTTAACTAAATTTTAGCCGTATACATATTTATTTCTATTTGTGACGCAAAGTTCTAATGTAAAACTCGAATCGATAATATGCATCGTATATTCAAATTATGCCGGAAATTCGAACTTGCTAAGCTATGTACAAGGTACTTACCAAATTGGAATCTGGTACTTACAAGCTTGGACTTGGAACTGTTTCGAACTTTCAAACACATTCTAATCTGTGAGAGGCTTGCCTACAATTTCACTATAACTATGCAGAACTTACCGAGGTGTTATAACTCGAAATGGAATCAACTGGATTTTCAATCAAATGCACCGCGGTTTGTTTACCCGATCGATCGTGTGTTTAAATATCAACAAATATCAGCAGTTTCTTTCTTCTTACATATTACAGATGAGAGCAAGGTATGTACATTCGGTAACATGACGATGCACATTGGTGACACACTGAATGAAGGGGACACTTTTGATTCGAAATGTGTAAAATGTAAGTGTGAAGTTCCACCGTTCCCAACGTGTATTCAGGATAACGACTGCTCAACCTTGACACTTGGCACTTTTGAAAAATGAACGGATGTAATTTAACCAGCTAAACCACGGTTCAGGCGACGAAATGCTTAGTGTTGTAGATACATTTGTTTTTTTTTAGTAGTATTTGATTAATAAACCATGATTTTCACATCGGCTTGCACATATTTGTTTAATCTTATACGGACCAGAGCCGGGAAACTGGCGTTCCATGGGGCGCACACTGTGCGGGCCGCCCGATATTCGTGTTCGAGTCGGGTCGAATAAAGTCGAGCTTCAAGGACTCATCGAGCATCGGGCGGCCCGAGCGAGTTATCGCGATACCCGAGATTAAACTCTGCGTTTTTATGTAATAGATAATGGTTTTATATAATGGTAATAATGGTTTTCTTTCTTAACTTATGACGTGATTTTTAATATACTTGGTTTTTTTTATGACATTCGGTATATTCGGCAACCATGTGCATAATTTTTATTTGTATTAAACTTTGAAGTAATGCACGTTATACGTGAAAAATTTAAAAGACAATATTTGAGGCATTGTGACGAATTTATCATTATATATGAATAATATCATTAAAATATCCTTACGGAGTTACATACATCAAGAAGGTATAAAAATAAGGTAAATTATGACAATTTTTTAAGGAATAATGTTTTATTGACTGTTATATAACTTAATATCTTGTTATACAACTTATTCGTTAACTATCATTAACCTGACAGAAATTGTGCAACGCCAACTGACTCCGTCATATTTTCACGTAAGTCTCGCAGGACACTGCATAAAGATCCCTCGTTCAAGGATGTTTCCCCGAACCTGGTGTCGCCTTTCCGTTGACAATGAGTGTTGGAGTGACAAAGATTTTGGCGTCGTAGAAATGTCATTAAAGAAACATAATTTACTGTTTGTCCCCCAAGATTATTGTAATGTTATCAAGGAGTGCCAGAAATATTGTCTTTTAAGTTTTTCACGTGTAACGTGCATTATTTCAAAATTTAATACAAATAAAGATCATGCAGATTTTTGCAGAATATACCTAATGTAATTATAAAATAAACCAAGTATATTAAAAATTACGTTATAAGTTATGAAAGAAATACCGTTATTACCATTATCTATTTCATAAGAACGCAGAGTTGATACTCGGATATCGTGATAACTCGCTCGCCCGAACTAGTCCGATTCTTTCCGAATCCACCCGACGAAGTCGAGTCACTCCCAACCAGGCAACTCGAAACTGTCGGATCGAGCCCTCCCGACTTTCTGCGACCCGACCCGACGATTTGGGCTACCGATAATCGGGCGGCCCGCGCATCCCTACGTGGACGGTATCTTACAAGATAAACTATATCGAATATGTATTTCAAAAAAAATAAGTACAAAAGAAATAAGTAAAAAAGATAACTTTCGTTTATCTTTTATTTAAAATTTTTGGATAAAAAATTGCCCATCTCTGAGCTCGATTTAGATAGACAATTTATTTGACGCTTTAATTCGTGACGAGTAATTGGAAGAGATCAAAATCACATGTATCTTTATTCGTTATTTTTATTTGATTTCGAATAACTGAGATGTTGATCCGACGTTGCCACGTCGTCATACATAGGTACATAGTACGTACAGTGACTTCCATTAATATTCAATATTCGGACACTCTTAGAAGTACGATAACAATTATTTAAACAAATAGATTTTTATTATCTAATCAAATGTTTAAACCAATAATATTTTATTACTTAAACGATTGTTAAATAAATAAATATCTATTATTTAAACAATTTTCATCGCGTACAACAAACAAATATAACAATTATCATGTTATTTGACGAGAAAATATTGTTTCAAACATTACTGACAAATCAACGGAATTACTGTATTAGTATCATATTATTCTTTTCATTCACCAATTATACTTATATATTTACTTATTGTTAGTTAAATGAATCTATGGTATGGGGTACAATTAAATATTGACAATATTTCACAACATTGATAATACTTCGTACGTAACCGTGGTACATATAAGCGACATTGTAGTAACAATTATTACGAATTGGCAACGTCATTTGAGTCAAATAAAATAAAGTCAAATAAAAATAACGAATAAAGATACACGTGATTTTTATCTCTGCGAAATACTCGTTACGAATAAAAAAGTCGAATAAATCGTCTTGCTACATCGAGCTTCGAATAAATCTCAAGGTTAAATTGAAATTGCTCCATCGAAATCTCACAGATAAACTTCCGTAGCCAAAATCTGACGGATACGCCGTAAGATACATGGTAGCGCTGACTTCGACTCTCAAATAATGGCTAAAGATGAACTAAAAATTCTCAGCTGTATCTTGGGGATAATCTCTCTCGAACAGTGTCGCCAGTTGGCACCCAGACGGGTGCCAAATACTCTCCTTTTCCCCTTCCACTATCCCATTCTAGCATACTCCAACGTCCTCCACTAATTGTAAGCCGTAGACTGGTCTGGTCATCAGAGAGGAGGTACTCATATTCCCCTTGATTTTCTCGACCTGACTGCACAGCTCTCGAATAACTTCTCGCCGCTAGAGTTTGATACGCATACGCCGTTAATTTCGAGCTTTGATAAACTACAGTCGACGAATGAAATTTCTGGGGAGTATCTTACAGATAAACTATGTCGAATATGTATTTCAGAAAAATAAGTACAAATAAAAGATAACATTCGTTTATCTCTTATTTAAAAATTTTAGATAAAAAATTCCACATCTCTGACTCAAGGTATAAAAGATGCGACACGATCGCGAGACCGCTGATATTTTCGCGTTCTCTTCCACCATGGCTGTGTACAGTGTCTTTTATTCGATTGTATCAAAATGCGTTCTACTAGCGCTTCTCGTCGCATCCTGCGCGGCTCGAGGTGAGATCACTCGGCGAACGTGAAAACCGTTCGATTAGACACCGATCACCGATCGATCATTTTCTTTTCAAAGAGATCTGCGACAAGTCAAAGTGCCCAGGCCCTCTAAGATATTACAAGGAAATCGAATGCAAACCGGTGTACAAGAGTCCCGACGATTGTTGCGCCGAGACGTTCGATTGTAGCCATCTGGAAAAATTGTCCAGAAACAAGTGTTACGTAAATGGCCACGAGTATAGTATCGGCGAGGAGCTCAGAAACGAGGACGCGGGTCCTTGCGATATACACTGTAGGTGTACAAAAGGATTCCCATTCGCAGATGACCGGTGAGTACCGCGGGAGAGTATTTCCAAGTCGTTTCTCGGAAAATATCGAGAGTAGGAGACACTTTTAAAAGGACGAACACTTTTTTAGTATTGGATTCTTGAGGAGTTAGTTAGTTTACTACAAGACACGTGAAAAAAATTTTTGGAAAAATTGCAATTGGTAGGAGTTACAGAGAAAATACTAAGATTGAAGACGAATTAAAAAAGACTCAAAGTGCCATTTTTTCCGCAGGAAGACGCAATACATTCTTACTATTTTTACATGGGATTTCCTCGGAATTTTCATTTTGGCACTTGCAGCATTCTTTAAATTTCATTATAGGCTTTTGTAAATAAAATCGATTTGTGCAGAAAAAAGTTACAGGCATTGAAAGGTGCAAGAATATATATAATAAACTGAAACACACCAACTTTAAACATTTACAGCTCATCGCAGCGTTGGCCGATTTTCATGAAATTTTCAGAATATATTTCTATATGTATAGATACGCATCTACGAAATGTATTTTGTAAATTTTCAATATAGGCCCACATAAGAGAGTTGCGAACAATAATTTATTATTTTCTCCGTAATCCCGACCAATTGCAATTTTTCCAAAAAGTTTTTCAGCTTGTAGTAAAGTAATTGCTCTAGCTTCTCAATAAAATCCAAGTCGTACGGTCCGATGTTAAAATGTTATCGTCCTTTTATAAGTAACTGAATATTATTGTAATTCACTGTATATTTGTTAGCTATTTCCAGACTGCGGATCTTTATGCAAAATAATAATTACTTCAGAACGCCTTTATAATTTTCTCAAAATAATATCATTATAATCGGCATATTCTGTCAAGAAACGACGAGTCACCCTCACTCTGTCAGTACCGGATTAGTCACGTGACCGTGGCGGAAGCGTGGGGGAGTAGGGTTGTAGAAGGGCAAGGTAGAGTGAGGAGACAAGTCCTACTCTGGCAACTCTGATTACAGCTATTCATTTTTGTCCTGAACGCGTAAAGTCCGCACTCTAACTATTTTATTTCGACGCCGGTGTGATATGTTATTCTAATTTATCGATAGAGCGGCCCACTTCAATTGCGTTGAGGTCGATTGCGTGTTTCCTCCCTGGAAAAAAAATTGTTTCTACAAACAGACTGGTGATACCTGTTGTGGGTTTACGCAAGTATGCTGTGAGTAAGCTTAATTAAATAAATTCCGTTCAAAAACGACATCGATTTTCTTCAAACAGTTCTTAAGTGCGTTAAAGAGATTAAATTGAATTAAATGTCCAGTGACGGAGGAACAACTGAAAGTGACTTGCGAGGTAGACGGTGAAGTTTATCACGACGGGCACGGCTTCACACCGAAGTCTGATCCGGATCTTGATTGTACCTGCATGCCAGGATACACAGGTATATTATTTCGAATCTGGTTTAACATGTTGTTTAACCAAGGAACTGTATCTGACGAATTCATCACGCGAATTTTTCAACGATTAGGTCAAAACGTTGAACCCTTCTGCAAGAAACAAGGCCCCAGATATTATTGCGGTCTTCTCTTCCGACATGCCGAAGATATACACAGAAAATGCGCGCCCGTCTTCTATAGTAACCAAAATGTGCAAAAGGATTGCAGTTACGATACTAGATGCCGTAAGTTTTTATCAATCGGAAGCTTTGAAGATGTCGCTTCTAATCGAATGTTCGTATTCTTGCAGCGACTGACAATGATGCCGTTGTTCACAATCACGATGGTAAATCTTTGTCAGAGACAGGTACGTCACTTAGCAACGATTTACACGATCGGCAAGAAAGCATTTGCTTGAAATCCAGTTACCTTCCCAAAACATTAATGCTCAGATTATGGAGTAAAATTCTGTATGAATTTTTTCAGACACCTTTAAGTATATAATTTTAGACTAAATGCACCAAATGATCAGGAGAAGAGAAATAAACTTGATATTTACAATTATCAGAGAATACAGTAGCGAAAGTTAGTGTACAGAAATGCTGTTAGAGTCATGAGAGACCTCAATATACCGATTAATACTAAACCTACCTACGTAACTAAAAGCGATTAACATGTTTTAGCATACAAAAATGTCAATGCTCTATTTATTTAAATTTCGTGCAATTTTTATTACAATTTGTATTTGGATAAAGAAATTTGTCGAATCAATTTCCATGTGAGCAACTTCATAATTTCAATAATTATAAGATGAAAACTATAAAACCGGACATTTGACCGGCAGTGGTAGGTTTAGTCTTAAGGGTTGATATTGAAATTTTTGTTATACTTTCGTCCTGCTTGATTCAATTTGCCAGCTGCTATTAATATTTAGTATGCGTTAACTAAATTTTACCCGTTTACATATTTATTTCTATCTGTTACGCAAAGTTCTAATGTGAAACTCGAATCGATAATATGCATCGTATATTCAAATTATGCCGGAAATTCGAACTTGCTAAGCTATGTACAATGTACTTACCAAATTGGAATCTGGTACTTACAAGCTTGGACTTGGAACTGTTTCGAACTTTCAAACACATTCTAATCTGTGAGAGGCTTGCCCACAATTTCACTATAACTATGCAGAACTTACCGAGGTGTTATAACTCGAAAGGGAATCAACTGGATTTTCAATCAAATGCACCGCGGTTTGTTTACCCGATCGATCGTGTGTTTAAATATCAACAAATATCAGCAGTTTCTTTCTTCTTACATATTACAGATGAGAGCAAAGTATGTATATTCGGTAACATGAAGATGCACATTGGTGACACATTGAAAAAAGGGAACACTTTCGAGACGAAATGTATAGAATGCAAGTGTGAAGTTCCACCGTTCCCAACGTGCATTCAGGAGCGGAACTGCACAACCGTGACAAATTTTGTTGGCTGATACCGCTCTATCGTTCTCATGCATTTTTGGAGAATGAACGGATGTAATTTAACCAGCTAAACCACGGTTCAACCGACGTAATAGTGTTGCAGATACATTTGTTTTTTAATATGATATTTATTAAATATAATATTATTGTTTAATGATATAAATACATAAAAATATGAGAAGGATTGACAATTTTCTTTGCCTCGCTAATGAGAATACATCCTCAGTGAATTTGTACAAATGTATTCAGAGCAAAATACAGTACTGTGCAGAAGAAAGGAGCACCCAGTATAATTATAAGATATAATGACAAACAATATCTTTGTATAGAAATTTTATTGTACAATGATTGATTTATTGCATTTAAAGTATTAGATAATCCGTAATAACACATATATTCTCAGAAGTATTCAATTAAACAGCCGAATCCTTTTTCAAAACTTACTGTGTTCTTACATTCAATCATACAATATTTCTTTTTTTTCAAAATTACTATAACATATTTAATTAACAGACGCGATTCAAATAAATCTTGAAAGGGATCCAAACTGAGATCGAAACGTTGATTTTGCTCGACAATTAGCAAATTTGCTTTATAATTCGTAATAAACGATCGAACCGTTGCGCCGAAAACATTAAAAAATTTATTACTGTGTTCTTATTTGATTTTTTACGCTTTTCTATTAAATATGGCCGGGTCCGTCTTTCTCATTGGTAAAAAATACTGCAGTAAAACGTACACGTACACCCGCAGTAATTTGTACATGTACCCTATCCCATGAAAGAAGTAACGTGTCACCGGGCTAGTTCCCCGGTTCTGGAAATAAAGTCAAGCTAGAAGTGGGCAAGAAGTTCTCCGGCTCTGTTCTATACGAAATGTGCGTCGCTCTTCGATGGTCGTAAGTTTCCAATCGATAACCTTGTTCTACGCCCAGGCGCGTAACCATCGAGACGTATTTCAAGCATACATTAACCGCGAAAATTGCCCGAATTAGTCTCTGATCATTTTGCAGATTCTACTATTTGGCTGCGCACGAACCCGTTTCCGTTTTCAGCGGCCGGATGACCACGATTGCTCCACAATCGATCAACTAATTAAATCCCACGTGTTTCTTAAATCGTTTCTGCTTCCACATGGGTACAAACTGCACAGACCCTCCAATTTGAGAGAGTAACTGACGTCTGCGAGTCCGTGTCTATCGAATTAATCTGCAGCTTCCGATAGTTTCAAGCATTAATTAACGTCTACCGAGACCACAGGCGAATGAAAATACATAGTTATATCCGTTCGAAACTCTCTACGTTTAACACGATTCCTGCACTGACGTCATGCATGCGGAGTATATTCTATTTATAATTTTTCATTCTACTAGAAATAATGTCTCGTCAGGATACAAACATCCTTTGAATTAACATAAACGTTACTATATTTACTTCCATGAAAACATCAATAAATTTTTACTGTAACCGTTTCTTATAATTACTACAGATTTCATAAGACGATGTTACAAAATTAATAAAAATACTCTTATAGTGAAAAATATCTGCCACCACTGTTATCGTAAAAAAATGTTGAAATTTCTACTTTGTTGAGGAAAACGTAGAGTACGTTGCTCTAAAGAAGCAATTCAAGACCATTTTTTTAAATAAATTGTATTTGTCCAAGTGAAGCATATTTTCATATCGGTGTTTTGCTAAATGTTTGATGAAGAAATTAAATAACTTTCAAGAACTTACACGATTTTTCCACCAAGTTTATCAATTGATATAAATGTTGTCAAAGGTTCACACACATGCTTGATAACCGATAACACTAGAGTGCAAATTTTTATGTAATATAAAAATTGTGTGCATTGATTACGAGACACAGGAACTCCATATAATTAACCTTCGCTCGTAACGATTTTATTGAATCACAGATAACTTAATCAATTCCTGAAATTCTTTTAAAATATTTACTGTTTTGTACACTCGACAAGACTAACATATCTATCTACATGTGTAGTACAGAATTTTCGACGTAACAGCAAGTTCCAAAACAAGAAATCCGAATTTTCGGGTTAACGAAGCTCCGTTGTTAGGATAATACCAGATAGAAATGTCAAAGGTATTGAAACCCACGAGCAAATTATATTCACTGCCTACCTCTCCTAATTTACATATACACCGGCGAGTTGAAATTACAATCCGTATCGTGGGAAGAAATTATCGGCAACACCTGGCCACTGTCACTGGCACAATTCTCATTCACCGAATATTCTGTCGAGTTTCGTAAGCAACGAAACTAATTTTCTATTCTCCAGAGATTCGCGAGAAATTATGATCATTCTCGTTTATCAATGCCACGCATTATAAATAATTCATCCCCGCATATTAATACATATTATTATAACAATTTACATTATTACATCAGATTTCGGATTTCATGCATTTTAGATTTTATGCATTATGAGATTCAGAGAATTTACATAAACATCGTAGTATCATTTTCATCTTATTAAAATCGTTGAAGTACTTTTTACTTGGCTGCAGCTTCTTACGATTGACGCTTGACATTTTCATTTTGCATAAAAAACCGCAGTCTAATTATTACCAAAGATGAAATAAAATAGGATGTTTACAAGAAATAAAAGTGTTGTGCAACGACTGCCAGAAACAGAAACTGCCTAGTCAATGTAAAAGTTAATCAAACATCCTTTAAAAACTTTTTTAAAATTGGACCTTGGCTTGAGTTTTTTTCGACTTGTTTGAAGGATTAATTTACTAGGTAGCACGTGAACGACTCTTTTTAAAACTTTGCTATTGTTCGGAATTTTGGGAAAACTTATTTTTCAATTAATTCGAAAAATGATTAAATTTTCGATTTTAATTAAATTTTAATTAAATTTTATGTATGTATACAAAATACTTGCATCTACAAAATGGATATTTTCAATTTTCATTATAGGTACAGATACAAAAGTTAAATGTCGAGGCTTTTACTATTTTCCTTGCAATTGCGACCAATAGCAATTTTTAAAGAACAGTATATAAAAAAAACTTCTATAACTACGCTTATATTAAAATCAGAGTTGGGCAAAATGTAATTTCAGTTACAATTACGATTACTTACCAATTACTGTAATTTGGAATATCAGAAATACGATTACAATTACATGTAATAATTGCAATTACTTGACGAATCACTGTAATTGTAATTGTGGTCCGCAATTACAATTACTGGTTGAGCGAAAGTAATTGCAATTCCAATTACAATTACATGTTTAAAATGCACTACAAAGGAGAAAATAATTCTTTTAGGCATTAGTGACTAGAAATAAAAGCGTGGAGCGCGCTGAACAATATTGACGTAATCTTCGTGGGCGCTCCACGCTTTTATTTATAGTCACCAATGTCTAAAAGAATGATTTTCTCCTTTTTAGTGCATTTTAATATAAGCGTAGTTTTTAAAAAGTTTTTTTCATATACTTTTTTATTTTCTACTGTTTAGTCTTTTTTAAATGGAACGTAAGATATAGTAATACTGGTATGAAATAGTAAGAGATATAGAAACGCGGGATATGGAAATACGCGAGATAGAATGACTCTTGATGGAGTCCGAAATTGTCCGAAATAGAACTGAATGAACGGAACACCACAACCACACTGAGCTCCTTCGGTGCGAAGTGGATCAGTGGAGTGGGGATGAGTCGGAGTGGGAACACGTAGTAGAGTAGGGATCTCTGGCGCGCGGAGTGGGGATCGCTGAACGCGATGACGTACTACCGGCGTCGCGCGGCGAGGTGTGACGGTTAATATAAAAATTTGTTTCTCCTACACGCACAGTTTTTTAAAAAATTGTTTTTTAATATTGCATTGTCATCCAGTTCTGAGCTGTGTTTAAAGTTTCAAGTCTCTAGCTCATCGGGAAGTGGTTTAAAATTCGATTACAAGATTTGACGCATACAACAACGACACGGCAAGCTAATATAAGCGTGGTAATAAAAATAAAAATGTTGTGCACCGCGAGAAACAGTACCAGAATGCATATTAATTTCGTGATGATTTCAATAAATTGTAAATCACGTGAATCCTTAAATTGTATGTGTGTGTGTGTGTGTTTACTGTTCTGTCTTCCAATTACTCATCTTTGTTATGAACGCATACAAACCGCAGTCTAATAATAACACCGTGCATAACAAGCTTCAATAATGTGGCTTCATTTTACTAATGGAAAGCGATATTCATTCCGCAGAAACATCGCCGAGTATTTCCCTCGAAATGTTATACAAGTCACCCGTGCAATTATCTGTATCATCCTCTGCCGAAGACCAATCCGAGCTCGTAAATAATTATGAATATTTCATACGAACGATGAATTTTACAGAAAAGCATACATAAACCATCGCCATAATTATGCACATTGTTAACGCGGCCACTGTCACGACTTCGGAAGTTCGCAGTTCCGTCAAAGCAGTCGGCCGACACGCTAGTACCGTTACACCATTGTTTACGTCCCTGACAAATGAAGATAAGATGAAGAGCGTAATTGCATTGGCATGGATTGCGATTCTAACGTGCTCGTTCGGCGACAACAGATTTCTACGGGAATCTGTGAGCGATAATCGACTCGGAGACCTTGTCCACGAGATCGTGCGATCGAGGAACACGCGAGACGTTTTCATACTGATCCGAAACCATCGCAACGATGACGTCGCTGCGCAAATAATCTCCATTGTTTCCGAAACTGCGTTGAAATTGCTACCAACGATGATAATCGACGTCACGAGAACATCAAAGTCCCCTGATGATTTAGCTACGTCCGCTAGTCTTCTGATCTACGTATACGTTTCTCGTGTTGATGTTCAATCCTGGGAAGAGATAGTCAGCAATTTGCTCGTGGTATCCTTGGGTTCTCACACTCCAAGGATTCTATTCCTACTCGTAGTGGATGAAAGCGATACCCACATCGAAGACTTTTGCAAGTACTTGTGGACCCAGAAAATTATTCGAGTGGAGATTCTCGAAGTCCTGTCGTCGACGAAGCTCATGGTCGCTCATCGATACAACCCGTTTTCAAATAGCTACACGAAAGTGGATCCTTTCAGCCTCACATGGTACCCGGATAAAGTAGAGAATATGCATCGGCAGCCTATATGCTGTCAAACTACAGAGGAGTATAACACGACGAGCAGTCATTCTCTAAGCGGGGTCTACTTCCGTGGCACAGTAATATACGCCCTCTCTGTTACGATGAACTTCTCAATTTTTATATGCGACGATGTCTCTGAAGCAGAGGCGTATCCTCCTCAGTACAGTTACCTGTCAACATTGGACGATACCGCGAATTACATCGAAATGTTCTTGAACTCGGACATGTGTCTGATAACTCCCATTCTGCCGGTGAAGACTGTGCTCCTGTGGAACATCTTCTACACGATTTGCCTCGGCGCAGCCATCGTGATCGTGTTTCTCGTCGCGTCGACATTCCTCCGAATCGACGAACGTCTACGACGAGCCATGTACCTGATAAATGTGCTTCTCGGCTTTTCCGTCACGTTGTTGCCAACAACCTCCAGGGAGAAAGTTGTGTTCCTCTGTTTGGTGACGGTCTCTGTCATGTACACCACCATGTTCTACACCGAAATCTTCGAATTATCATTCGTACACCAAGATTACCAGATCGATGATTTCGAGGACCTCGCGCGATCATCACTCATCGTGATGATCGACGAGTCGACGTACCCGGAATTTATGAACTCGGAGCACATACCGCGGAGCGTCAAGAGGAACATGCTACCTTGGATGGTGACGTACGGTGACGAGATTCTTGACCTACAACCGCGCGCGAACACGTCGTACTTATTCGAACGTGGAATCGCCGAGATGATCGTGAATTCGAGACAGGACGCGAACGGCCAACGCCTTTTCAAATTGAACAACTTGTGCGTGGAGGTTCGCACCGTCTTGCTGACCATGAAGAAGAGATCACCGTACAAAGAACGCTTCCAAAACATAGCGATCCGTATGGTGACCGCTGGTTTCATGGATCACGCGGAGAAAATCATGTCGTTGGTATTCACACTTGCGCAAACACATGCTAAACATAGCGCAGTTGTAGAACGCAAATTTGAGATACCCTTCGCTTTTGTGATATTACTTTGCGGTTTGTTCTTGTCTACTCTCGTATTTTTCGGGGAACTGATTGTTTCCAAATGTTCTCGGAACACGACTTGACTTGTAATCTATATTTAAATTGACGCCTATCATTTTAATGCAACAATGATAAAAGAAACGTAAGTGCTTGTGTTTTCGATTGTGTTACATAAGAGTGCAATAAAATATTATTTCTTCGTCCGACGTGCTTTTCTGTTGTTTGTTCATGGACGCTAACTAGAATCCCAGTGGAAATACTAATTCCCGAGGTCCGTACGGTTTGTTTCGACGGTTGACGGGGGCTGTTCGCTATTGGAGGGATGATCGGGTCGCTAGATTGCAATTATGATAAACCTGAAAGCTCCTTTCGAAAGCTTTTCAATGGTATCGCAGACTTACAAAAGGGATGACCGCGCCGGGACCCTTTTGACCGCGTTTTAATCTATATCGTTCTCTATTTCCTCTTCTCTTTAACCCGAGACTACTACGACGTGCATGACAAGTTTCCCAACATGCGATCGTCAAAAACGTTCGGAGTTCCAGTTATATTATACATACGTCGTATTTGGAGGTTCGATAAGTCAAAGAGGATCAAACTAATCCGCGGATGGTTGATTCCGGAAACGAGCGTCGGTGCTTGCAACCATAGCCAGATCAGGGGAATTGATTCGAATCGAGGAGAAAAAGTTACCCCCCTCTCTCTGCCGGTACCGGATCAGTCACGTGACGGTGTGACTCATCCATGAAAGAGACGAAACGCGTCACGTGACCGGGCCGTAGCGGAAGCGTGGGGAACAGCGTCGTAGAAGGGGAAGGTAGAGTGAGGGATAAGTCTTAACTTGATGACTGTGCTTGTAGCTGGCACGGTACTGCTCTATTCAAAACGAATCGTTGCAGATTTTCGTTGAAATTACTACAAGATGGGAAACGGTAATAAAAGCAGGGACCGCGGTTGGGGTCATGGAATTTCTTTGGTTCGTCGCGGCGGTTCCCTTGACCGGTCGATATTTGTCCGAGCCACGACTATTGCTGGAGTATTGTTCCGGCAGAAAATCGATTAAAGTTATGTACCCGGCCCCCTCCCCCCTAAAGAAAGATCTTACGTGACCTACATGCGTTCCAGCGAAAGAAGGATTTCGCTGTTTGTGCGCGCGACAATACACCCTTGTCCCCGACTGAGTTTTCCTCCTTGCGAACCTCCTCGAAGTCGACTTAAAGCGGCATTGTCGTAAGCTCAAAGCCTTTTTGCCCCTTTGCTCCTTCGTCCCTGTCGTCCCCTCGCCCTCTTGAATTCGCCGTTCGCGGTAAGAAAAGAGAAAGACCGTGCCTCCAAAGCCATTCTATTTGCGTGAAATACGGTGGATGCTATGTAAATGCAGATTCGACGGACCAGTTCCGTCTTCAAGTTCGCCTTCCGCTCCGATTTCCCTGACGTTCCTTGTTTGCCTCGTTCAGTCCACCATTTTTACCCGACGTGGATCTAATCTTCCAGCACTGTTCACCTCTCCGCCGATACACGGCTACTACTCCTCGAGCAATTGTACAAAAGGGTAGGACTAATCCGATAATAAAACTTTTTTGTTTGCACCGATTTCTCGATGAAATTTTTTCCAACATACAGTGGATAACAATAGTAAGTTAATACTCATATTTTCAATAATGAAATCACGATAACAGTAATATGTATTTCACTTATAAAAATAAACAAGTTGATTACATATTTAATGGTAATATTGAAAAGAAAATTTATCACGATAATCACAGTGATCTGAAGATTTATCAAGATATTGATCTTTCTATACTAAATATACAAAATTTGGTGTGTGCCAAAAGTAAGTTAAAGTATCGTTTAATAACACTGCCCAACATCAAATTTGTTTCACAATTACATTGTGATGGTGGTACTTACGGAGTTTTATGCGCTGATTCCGAATCTGCCCTTAATTTTTCTCCTAGACGAACAGTTCTTGAGAAACAAGACTTCGAAAAAAAAATTTTTTTTTCAACTTTAAACAAATATTGTGATGGTATTATACAAGATATTGAATTTTTCTTTGCAGCAAAAGATTCTGTAGACTTTCCCGAATGCAGTGATATCTAATACTAATACATTATGAATGTTTAAACATGTTTAAACAATCATCAAAGGCGGAGAGACACCACTTTTGCAGAAACTTTTCAGGATATTTTTGAATTTATCTCAAAAAATAAGGGTTTAGCGGAACATCGAACTATACCACGCGATAGAGCAGACTTTTATCTTGAGAAATCACCCTTTGAAGTTTGCTACGTCGATCAAAAATGATTTTCTCCTCTTTAGTGCATTTTAATATACAAGCATGGTTCTTAAAAAGTTTCTTTTTATACATTTTTTAAAAATTAAAAGTCTTTACTGATTTGTTGTACAATGAATAACTTCGAATATTATCATGTTCGGTCTCATTTTGGTCAAGGTTTCTTCGGGAAATAATTAAAAACAAAACAGTTTTGTGATTTTAGTTCTCACTTAAAGTGTGTGCCATCAATTATGAGTATCATGTAACCCTTCTTGGTGATCGAACATCCGATCTCCTCAAACTGCCAGAGATAAATGTTTCAAAATTCTTATGTATATAGTGGATCGGCGAAATAATATTTCCTATAAACACAATTCTCGTGTTGCAAACATTGCGCAAAATTCGGTCGCATGCAAACGAACTCCAGCTCGGAGAGATCTTTATCGAAATCATGGAAACACTCGAGTCCTTCGAGACGAAATTGAAATACCGTGCTCTCCTTGACACACATATTTCACAAACGTTGAAGTCCCGCTAGAGTTCGCGCGTAACTTTTCTCTTATTTATCGTGCAAATAATATTGGAACGTGCCACTGACCCATTGCCAGTGCCCGAGGGATCTTATCTCGGAAAATCGAATACTTTGCACCCGCAAGAAGGGTGTGTACTTCTACGGAATTGCAAAGTTGTTCGAAACTTTCCAGATTGGAAGCTGAAGTGCTTCAAGGAGCGAAAACGAGGACGAAGGTATTCGCGTGGCTACCGCGAACAGTTTCGGAAAATCGATACTTTTTCTGCACTTCCGACGATTATGAAATTACTGGAAGCGCGTTGCACGAAGGAGGAGCATCGAATGCATCGAATATTTCACGTAGTTAAGGAAAGTTGAGGATTCCTGCAGGCGATTTCGATGTGGAATCACCGAAACATGTTGTCGCGCGAACCGCAAAGAGGTCCACGGTCGAACATTTCCACGGGTGTTGTGTTACGTTGCAATTAAATGCTGCAACGAGCCTTGCAATCGAAGTAGCGATATCGTTAGTTTGCGGCAAAGCTGCTCGTACCATCGTGAGATCGCTATTCTGATTCGAAACGAAAATTTTCGACGAAGGTACTCCGCGCTGGGCGGACAATCTCGAACTGTTTAATGACCGCAAAAATGCCTCCGTTTTATGGGGTTGTTCCAAGGAAACGACGCGCATACGTCACAATTACAACGTCTCGGTGGGTCGTTCTTATCGAGCGAACCGTTCGAACTTTTTACTCGTGGCATCGAATCGAGACGCTTTCGGACATAATGCGAGTAAGGACTGCAGACCTGTCCAGTGAATGAACACTTAAACGTCTCTTAAAATTATTATTTAGAAATAGTTGTTTAATGTCCTGAGTCTTATTTCTGTAGGGAGACTGTGTGATTGCGAAGACCATATATTCCAGAACATAATTCTATCAAACCCACCGGAGTGTACAATTCTACTCGAATGTCCCAGATTCTCTTTACTACGATCCAGATTTTCCATCATGAGGAAAATTACCTCGAGTCAAATCTGGACGAGGGCAATATCGGAAACGTCCTCCTCTTCATTAGATCTGTCGATACATATAAACTGCTATAAATTTGTTCTTGCTGTCCCCTATCACAATGCCAACATTAACCAATCCTCACAAGTAACATGTAAGATATGATATATTCGATCGTAAACCATGTGGTGGCTAATGACCTCGCTGTTAATGCGACCACATTAAAATAAACCATAAATAAATAAATTTTATGGTTATAAATTTTATTGAAAATCTGGCATAGGGTTAAACGAAAAATGTGCCGAATGACCAATGAATGAGCATCAATTTCTAAAGAATGAGTAGAGATACAAACATCATAGGTCCACTGAACCACCTGAAAATACAAATTGCTAATACTAAATGCAACTGCTGACCACTGTGCGGAGGTGGCAATAAGACACATGACTAGACTGCGGGTGTTTATGTAACATAAAAATAGTTTGCATGGATTGCAAGAAATTGAAACCAAATTGAATGTTATCTCTTCCCTTAATGATCTTAATAGAGGAACCATATATGGACAACTTCGATTTTTAAAATTTTTCAACAGTTTTGAATTTCATCTACTCAATTTTGCTATGAATGCATCAAGATCCGCAGTCTACACATCACCTTAAACAACAATAAAAATTGATGCAACCATACAAAATTTTACCTTGACAAAACCGGTCAAGCACAATTTTGCACGTAATTTTGCAAACAGATCACCGCCGATCCAAAGCCGCCGAATCCAGCAGTGATAGCCTTTACACATAATTCTGGTACACCCTGCACACGAACGTAAGAAGACATTGTGCCCTCAATAAATCTTTCTAAAAATTATTTTTTGATGGTTGCAGAACCATTATCAACGACGATAGATTATACCGTAACTTTCCAGCATTGGAGTTCCGAAGATTTCGATAAGCTCGTGCGGTATGGTTGATTTCGCGTGATCGATGACGCGCGACATCGCAGTCGACAGGTTCCGGTGCGATGTCCTGCGGCCCGATTGCGGTCACATTATTAAACCGCCGGCTATTCACGCACGTAGCCTCTAATACAGCGAAATGTACAGTTTGTACTGTGCAAATAGAAGGTTTAGATCAAGTATAACGTGACTTCGGCGTGAGTCCGTGCCGCGCGACGATCGGTTTGCAATAATGTAATCTCAAATTAAGCTAACTCAGAGTGCTCTAACGGCGCTGCGGGACCAGTGGCAGCGACAGCAGCTGCAGCCGGCGTTTAATCGCATCGACTTGTCGCAATTGTTACGCGGCCAATTCCAATCAATTCCATAACCAATCCGTTTAATTCCGGTAGCTCAAAACCCACGAACCGCATTTTTTAACGTGATCCAGTTTTCGTAAACTGAACGCAGCAAAGAAAATCGCATCGACTCGTCGCAATTTTTATGACAAATCTCTTTAATTCCTGTCACTCAAATATCCCTCAACCCGAGTCGCCAGATTAAGACTTGTTTCCCCCACTCTAGCTTCCCCTTCTACGATTCTGCTTCCACCGCGTACTAATACTAACCTATTATATATATTTAAATAATTCTAAAACACCATTACTCTGTCGTACTAAAACATTAGCGTTTACTTACTAGTGTAACGTCTTAGTACTTTTTTATAACGAATGTCCAGCTGCATCGATTGATGTATTAAAAAATACCTCATTCCATCTAAAAAAATAAAGGCGACCTACATATCTCTAAAAAAAATTACACAAAAACAAAAATTTTTTTGGTATCGTATGAGCCCCATTTTACCATTCAATTTTGTCCTTCAGACATTTGCCGTATCTTTAAAAGTAACAAAAATATTCAAGGTGGTCAAGTTAGCTGGGACACCCTGTATATTCTTCTCATCAGAAGTTGTTGCTGTTTTGAATCACATCTACTCATTTTTGTCATAAATGGCCACCATGCCTCGAACCGCATCTGTGAACGCAATCGAGTCTTTTTTTTCAACTAAACGCAGCAAAGAAATCGTTCGGCGTTTCTCCGGCATCTCTGCGTCCGCGAATTCGGTTTTCAATTGATTTCGCGAGGACTCGAAACGGTGTCTCGATACGTTAGGAGACGGGATAAAACCCTTAGGATTGAAAGCGATAAATCGTAGGCACGCAACGCGCTGGCTGCATATTCTCCGTGGGAAACGACTGGCAATAATTCGAAGTTTTGTCGCGACTGCATTTGTTACAGTCGAGCGTACAAACGACGTAATTTGTAACCAGGCTGTAACGATACGAGAACGTCGTTACACGTTGCTTTCCCAACGTTTTATGTGATTTGATAAACGGGCGTGGACGATACAGATGCGGACCTTCCTCTCCCGCGTTACGATAATAACGTTGTTACGCCAATGAAATTAAGCTTATCGATTTTCGGCAAATTTAATGCGCGTAATTTACAAGACTACTCGATAAGCATTCCCAAACCATCGAACCAGGTTTCTAAACTGATAATCAATACCCACGTTACCATGTAACCGACACTCTGCTCTTTCTGTCCTGAGGATATATCCGGCTTTTGAGTGTACAGAGTGATTTTTATAAAGTGACCGATCGCTTTCGACAGCTTTCATCGAAATGAATAGACGTACGAAAAAATCGATTCAACGAAAAATGTTCTGTTTCGATCCCAACGTCAATTTGATTTTTTTTTTATGGAACCCTATATTGCAGGATCTGGTCGTCAACGCGGATGGAATTTCGTTGACTTCGGACAAGACAAAAATTAACTTGACAACACGAACGATAATAGACAATTTATTACGGTAAACAAGGGACGTTCACAATTTGCAACTTGCACAACATAGTGTTCTATCGTTTCCTCGTCTACTCTGTTCGATTCGCTATCTCGACTACTCTCTAACAAACTCTTTTCATTAGACTGCTTCTCGGTTTTCGAATTGTCCTCGGTTACGCGTCGCGGGGGCTTTTTGCCTCCGCAACGGCCGATAACAACTTCTTCGCGACACCGAGCACCGAGTGACAACCTTACCGTTTGTTGTCGCTCGCACATATACGTACACATTCATACGTCACGCAACACACAACATACAGTTCGGAAGGTCTTCGATTCCGCGTTCACATCCTACAATATATTTTGCTTAAACCTATTAATAGGATTTTCGATAATTGTGCTGTACGAAAAGAAAGCATAGAAATTTTCTTTTAGATTGCAATCTTAAGAAAACGTAACTTGTTATTTGATAATGAAAATTGCTGTTGCTATTGAAGGTTCCATTAAAAAGTGTTTAGCCATGTACCCAGAGATGGGCGAAAATTTAATCAACGATTGACGAATTTTCTACTTCAATCGTTAATCGCAATTAACAATTAAATTCCTACTTTAGTCGCTAATTGCGGTTAACGATTACATTCTTTTCAATTGTAATCGTCAATCGAATAATCGATTAATGATTGTAAACTGAGTTTTTGTTGAGATCCATCTCCATCTCCGCTCTCTGTCACTCTCTCCCTCCTTGTTACAATTTATGGATAGACCGTGTGGCGATTAACTTCAACAATTGATTAAGTCAGTCACCGATTTTTCGACGATTTCTTTCTTTAATCAACGATTAACGATTAACTTCATCAATCGATTGAATCAATCGTCCATTTTTCAATGGTTACCTTTATTATCCGTACACATTAATCAATCAATCTTCGTTAAAATTTTAATTGATTAATGCCCAACTTTGCATGTACCATAGATTTCTCAAAATTATGCAATAATCACCAGTCGGAAATGTGTTAATATATACATGTCATTTTCTTTAAGCATAGCAGTTGAAGCTTTTGGTCAGTGTGACGTAGCATGACTTGGATGACCTTGTGCTGTGGTTAACGAATTAACGAATATAGAGTTCCATTTAAATAAATTAAATTCACCTTGAAATTACCTGGACCAGGTACTGCCGACCAGACCTGGATAAAAAATATTTCAACTAACTAAGACATACAAATACTTATTTGCAAATACTATTTCCCACAACTGATGACATATGTTTGATTTGAAACAGTAATTTAGTATTAGTTTCAAATGAAACATATGTAACAGTTGTGAGAAATAGTATTTGTGCCAATATTTCTATTTTATAGTTAAAATATTTTTTACCCAGGTCTGCTGCCGACGTATACATCAGAAGATTCACTCGGTCACTTTATAAAAATCACCCTGTACATAATGCGTGCGAAATTTTGCTTGAAAAAAGTATCGGAAGCAACAGCATTTCGAAAATGCGATTACGGACAACGTAATTTACATTCACAGCCTCGTTTCTCCCGTGACTCGCCGGGTGAAAATAACGTATAATCTACGCCACGAGGGCAATTACAATGACTCATAAAGCTAACAATGTGCCTTGTAAATCTTACAGTATGTTTATAGTGGCTCCAACGTAGACATTTAGTGGTTGTGCAGTATTTATCGTTGCACTCGAGACGCATCGTAAAAGAATTGAAGCGTAAGCAGCCAGGTAACAACATATTTATGTGGTTGACATTTTCGTTCAGATGCGTTATCTATCTTCCGGCTAATTATCAAATCATAACGTGCTAAACATTTTTCAATCAGCCGGGTATTTGATATTGAATGCTGCACGATTAGTTTGGTTATACGTCAGCGAAGTACGCGCGCGTACACGATGATCTATTTAATGGAAGTTCGTGGTAGTTTTGCTAATATTATAGCTGGCCGTCCTATGAATCAGTGATAGCGAGCGTTAATTACTTTCGTAATTAGCAATTGCCAACGGGCTGATAGCCGGTTGCTCTCTGTAAAACGACGAATGCTATCTCTAATAGTATTCTGAAGTTCTCGCGCTGGCAGAATCCTCGGGTTGTACACGGGAAATTTCTTTTAATAATTCGGTCCGTCATGGAAATTTCAGAACGATCTTCCCCGCAACAATATTCTTCATTATATTTCTAGTAATTATATATACCCGCAACTCATTAAAATTTTTTTTTCCTATCTGGACGTTCCGAGTAATTGTGTAATTATCTCGGCTCTCGCGGATCTTGGGGAAAAAATAATAGGAAATTTTTAACTGATAACCGTCTGGCGCTCCGGACAAGTTGAGATTAAAATTTTCTATCAAAGTTTTTAGGTTACGCGCCGTTAATTATCTCGCCCCTGGGCTTTCGCGGGTAGAATCGTAATTAAAAATATCAGAGAAATAAAACATCCTTGGCCGAAAGTTGTAGCGCAGAGTTTACACTGTGTCCGGCCTGTTTGAAAATCGTGGACGCTGCGAACGCGTGTTTACCGCGCGCCCGGAAAACTTGTGGTTGAATTATTAAAAGTTTTAGCGGCGCGACGCATGCGGGACATTTGCCAGCTCGCACAATTATCTCCGCGCGTCGGCTTTTTGTTCGCGGGAATCGTAACTTCCACGTTACAACGAAATTCACGCTCGCAATTAGTTCTCCGTTCGCTGCACGGATTCGTCCAGCTTCCATTTTGACGGGAAAGCTGTCGCTTTCGGCACGGTAAACGCACTCGTTTCCACTGCTCGTCTTACGGCCTCCAAAAAAGTTCTTCTCATTTTCCCGGCTACGGTGTACACGCGGCAGAACCGATTTTCGATAGCAATTTCACGCGGACGTACTCGCGGTAATAGTTTCATTACTTGCCGTGTGAACGGTGAACAGCACCAGCCGGAATGAAATACGGAATGCACGCACGCCGCCGGGATATTAGAAATACTAACAGGAGTTTTATTCGCTCGCAACAGCAGCGTGTCGATTAGAGTGGCTATTATTTACTCTTGTGTTGCAAATGTTTTTCGAAAATTCTTTTACGACACCCCTCCGAATTGTTCGAAATAATTAAAAACAATCTGCGTAACGGGAAAACGTGCCCCAGCCTTTAACCCTTTCACTGCCGTAGACGAGATATCTCGCCACTATGATTTCGTCGTACAATGCCATGGACGACGATATAGACATAAATAACACTGTCCAACAGCCAAAAAGTATTTCGATTCCCACTATGGGATTCTTATAGAGCTTTCCGCGCTGATTCCGAATCTGTTTTTCATTTTTTTCCTATACGTCCAGTTTTTGAGAAAATGGAGTTTAAAAAAAAGACATGTTTAATGTCTTGATATACATGTTTAAACAATCATAATGTATGTATGTATGGAATATTGGATATCACTGTATTCGGGAAAGTCTACAGAAGCTTTTGTTGTAAAGAACAATTCAATATCTTTTATAATAACATCACAATATTTGTATAAAGTTGAAAAATATGTCTTTTTTTTACACTCTATTTTCTCAAAAACTGGACGTATAGAAAAAAAATGAAAAACAGATTCGGAATCAGCGCGGAAAACTCGATAAGAATCGCATAGTAGGAATCGAAATACTTTTAAAAAGTTGAAATTCGTTGGACAGCGTAATCGATGTTGGAGACATGTCATCGTTGGTGGAAAGTTCTTAAATATGATAAATATTAAACACTCCATATTTGATACAATTAAAGCTGTCATTGTTTATTTTGTATGAAATGCCTGAAAGCATGGTGAAATGCATAATGTGACGGAACAATTTTTACAGAAATATCTGGTTTCCTTCCGTTGGCCATTTTATTTTGCAAACTACAAATTCTATTGTTAAATGAGATTTTTTTCCGTCGATTGTATTTTTGTATATTAGATCTTCTACATCGATTACAGTTATTTCTCTGCGTTCCATATAAAATAAGCAATAAGAACTCTAATTGTGTAAAATATGGAGTATTTTACATTTATCATGTTTAAACACCTTCCACCGACGATGACATGTCTTAAAAATCGATTACTCGCGACAAATCTTCAAATGAAGCATTTCATATCCATAATAAAGATACACGAGACATCTCGTCCATGGCATCGTTTCTTCGACATCGTGGAAACGAGATATCTTGTCCATTGTAGTGAAAGATGTAGTGACAAAATCGTTTTTTTTTTAATTATTCGGAACAATCCTGGGGAATGCCGTAAAAGAAATTTAAAAGTCGAAAATAAAAGTCACCGTAGTGTCGATACTGCAATCTTCAGCCGTGGCAAACACGGTCCTCGATGATTGCTCATATCCGCAAATTTTCAGTGTCGCTGATTCTGTAACATACAATTTTGTTTGCGTGAACGGAACTCGACCCAGGCCCGGCTGTGCCCGACAGGGTCAGATGCGCGCACCATTTTCGACAGTTAAAGCCCACCTTTGTCAACGGGCTATCATCTTTTTTTGTGACGTTTTGATACGCTCCGCCTAAAAGCCTTGATGTTCAAAGGAACGAACGCGAGCAACGGTCAAATCTCTGGGACGTATCCCATTTCAGCGTTGATATTCCACCGTATAACGATCGCGCTCGCATTTCAATCCGGGAAGCCACATTATTCTGATACAACTTTACCCGCCACCAGTTTCCTCTTTTTCTCAGTTTTACACGCTTTCGTTTGTCACGAATGCTTACCAACATATTTCCCGTCGACCTTTAACCCTCGCGAGGCTTTCACGAGTTCGTAGCAGCCAGGGTTGGGTCGATTCGAATCGTTGTTTAACGAACTCCTTTCAGATTATTCTCGAGTAATTGCTCCTTCGAGATCAATGTACGACCTCTTAGATCAGGAATAGCGAACAAGTTGATCGCGATCGATCGGGCAAACTCCAACAATTCTATGGAGAACGACTTATTCTTTAACCCCTCTTGGACAAGAAGTAATATTTTTTAGGAGGAAGGAGGAGGAAAAATACAAGATTATCAATGATAATAAAAATATATATATGATGTATATAATGTACGTAGTAGATATATAATGGTTATAAGAAACCGGAAACAATGCTAGTTATTAATAAAATATCATGTTAGTTTAATACCCCCTCCCCCATTGTCACTTATTAGTACAAAAGACACAAGTTTGAATGTGTTAAATGTCAAGATTTTAACCCTTCACTGCATGATTTTTTTAATTGAGATGAAAAAATTAGGCCAATTCTTGTGTTTTATTTAAGAGAAAAATATTTTTAAAAATTAAAACAACATTTTATCAAATGAGATAAAACGTGTAGAATAGTAAGAAACACATTCTTAGTTTACTATATGTATACCAGATTTGTTAACTGTATCAGATATGATACACTATGCAGCGAAGGATTAATAGATAGATCACGACACATTTTCTTAGAGAAGTCGATCTATATAGAAGTTGACCACCACTGTCTCAGGTCACATGGAAAAATTAAATAGACAATAGTCTTCTCGGTATTATTGTATAGACTGCTTCCGAAATAGTAGTACGTGAATTGGTCGACGATACATATTGCCGAAGGTATCGAGCCATCGTTGATTAGTATTCCGCAATTAAAATCACTTCATCTGCGTAAATACACGAATTTGATGGTGGCTGTTGCACCGTGCCGCGCCATGCTGCATCGGAGTGTACGCTTGAATTTTAACGTACCGCGAAATCGCACAAGCAGTTTGCTTTTAATTATTTCGATTTATGCGACGCGACGCGGCCAGATCATCGCCGCTTCTTCCTCGAAAGGACGGGACAACGGACATAATTAAAGATGGATCATCCGCGGTTTATTTATCCTCTAATTGCGATAGAAAGAACGCAGTTATTGCTCGATAGACAATATTTTGTAGCAACGAAGCAGTGAGCAAAGCACCAGAGTTGCCAGATGAGAGAATACGAATTAAGGAGAAAAAATTACCCTCCCACTGCCACTGGACAAATGCACGACGAAACGCGTCACGTGATGGGGTCGTGCAGCAACGTGGAGGAATAGCGTCGTAGAAGAGGAAAGTAGAGCGGGGAGACAAATCTTAATCTTGCGAGTCTGGTCCAACGTTCCACAATCAGTGCCGCCAGGTGAGGGCGGGAGCACGAATCGAGGAGAAAAAGTTACCGGACACATGCACGACGAAACGCGTCACGTGACAGGGCCGCGACGCGAACGTGGGGGAATAACGTCATAGAAGGGGAAGATAGAGTGGGGACACAAGTTTTAATCTGGCGAGAACAACGGACCGGATGCGAGCAAATCGGGTACGATCGATGACCAACTTCCTCCTGGACTAACAACCTCCCAATCCTCTTTTTCCATTTCTCCACGATTTAATTCCGTTTCCGGTAGTCTGCAAGATGCAACAAGTCTTCGGTGAATTAAGTAATCGCGAGAAATAAATCGAGCCGTATTAGAATTCATTCTCCTTTCGTTAATCGGTGAAACAGATAACTCTTGCAAGTAGACAGAACTTTCTTCGAAGGGAAATAATTACTGGATGTGAGAGACGTTTTCGATATTTGTGAAAAATTTGTCCTTTTAAGACTGTCCGAATGTGATTGTATTACCCTTAGCGGTCGTCAGTTACCTCTCACTTGACAACAGTACTTTGACGCTGCGGTCGTGTCACGGGCGAAATGACAATACGGATCTTTTCGAAACTCGCTGTCTGTGAAATGTGGATACCCTTGTCAGTTAGGCACCAGCAACGGAGCAATTAACACCTCCGATGATATATCAATACCTTTTGTAGTCAATTTTTAATATATTGTGCTCAAAAAAATGGATAAAGATAGCGACAGTGAATGTTCTGAATTCAAAATTCAAAGTGATATTGATTCTAGTGATGAGACCAGCATTCAGACATTATTAAGTCCTAAGAAAAGGAGGCTTGGGTCTGTAAAATATTCAAGTGAAGAAGAAAATGTTGTAGAAACAGAAAATGTTGTAGAAACAGAAAATGTTGGTGGCTTGAACGATGAATGGATTGAAGTCGAGAGTGATGATGCTCTCCCTACTAGAATTCCATTTACAAATATCAACCGCCAAACTTTTGGAGATGTTCAGAGCCCTATATATTATTTCAAAAAATTTTTTACTAACGAGCTCATAACGGAAATTACAACGCAATCAAATCTATATGCGAACGAGAAAATTCCACTGAAAGATGTATCCGCCAGATCAATTTGGAAAAACTGGGAAGACATTTCGGAGGAGGAAATGCTTGCTTTTTTTGGTGTGATTTTGAATATGGGTACAATGTATTTAAGTAGCATGAGAGATTATTTTGCGAAAGATCCCGTGTGCTATATTCCATTTTTCGCTGACATTTTTACGAAAGATCGTTTTTTTCAAATTTTTTGGATGCTCTATTTACCTAGAAATATTAACGCTGATAACCGTCCAGCAACAAAATTTATGAAAGTCAAAAATTTTCTGGAGTGTATTGATTTAAGATTTAGACAAAACTTTGTTCCCGGACGAGAAATACGTGTGGATAATATTGATATGCCGTTCAAAGGAAAATTCCGTTCAACTTATAAGCTCGATAAACCAGCTAAAGTAGGACTACGAATACATGTTTTGGCAGATTCAAATACTGGATATGTGTATTCGATATTGCCCCATTATGAATCTTTTGCGTCGGAGTCTTTAACTCGTCCGGAGCTTCCTATCAGTGCAAGGATCGTTTTGCATTTGTACAACAATCTACTCGAATCGATCCCTAATTCCGAAGGATATCATCTTTATGTCGACAAATACTATACCAGTGTTCCATTGGCTAAAGAATTGCTTAAATTGAAATGCTATTTAACGGGTACTATAAAACTGCCAAAAGAGATAAAAATACTTCTAGAGAAGAAGCCTTCTAAAAGTAGGTCCGCTATCGGATTCCGTGCAAAAAAAAGTATGCTGTTAGCTTTATCATGGAAAGACAAAGAAATTGTTAATATACTCAGTTCATATGATACCGGATCACTGAAAACTATACAAGTAAAAACAGATGATGGCTGTCAGGAAAAGCTTAAGAAACCGCAAGTGGTAGTGAATTATGATAAATTCAAGTGCCCAGTAGACCGAGCAGATCAATTTGGAACTATGCCTTGTTTTTTACGCAAAACATTAAAATGGTGGCGGAAAGTTTTTTTCTGGGGAATGGAAGTATGCTGCTACAATTCTTTTATTCTGTATAAAGCTGACTGTAACCGTAACAACACTAAGCCAATATCTTATAAAAAGTTTATTCGGACATTAGTTAAGTCACTAGTTGGGACTTTTCATATAGGTAAAACTAGGCGATGTACAACGTCATCAACAGACAATGAGGAAAGATTAGATGGAAAACTACATATCCTGCAAAGTTATGCCTCAAGAAAACATAATGACTGCGTAGTATGTTCTGATCGTAAGGTGCCAGGAAAAAGAAAGACAACAGTATATTACTGTGATACCTGCACCACAAAACCATACCTTCATGTTGGAGATTGTTTCAAAAAATATCATACATTAGAAACTTATAAATAACAAGCTAATAGAAGCGTGGTAATTATTTGAAACGCATGTAAGCGTAATATTCCTTCAACAAATATATAATTTCTAACAAAAATGTTATTCTTATCATTAGACTGCGGATGTTTATGCAAAATAAAAATTGTCTGCATCGATCGCAGGAAATAGAAACTAAATTGAATGTTATTTCTTCCCTTAATGATTTTAATAGAGGAGAAATCATATATTGTGTGATACCTTCAATTTTTTAAAGTTCTCAACATTTTTTTGAATTTTATCGTCCCAATTTTACTATAAATGCATAAAGATCCGCAGTCTAATTATAATACTCATAATTTTTCGCATATTTACCAAAACCAACTGCAACCTAGTGAGAATCGTGTATAAAAAGCTAGCAATCCTCTTCTTCCATTTCTCCACGATTTAATTCGTTTCCGGTAGTCTGCGAGATGCAACAAGTCTTCGGTGAATTAAGTAATCGCGAGAAATAAATCGGATCGTACTAGAATTCATTTTCGGTTAAACTTATAACTCTTGCGAGTAGACAGACTTTCTTCGAAGGTAAGTAATTACTGCATCGATATATGCTAGAGATGTTCCTGATATTTGTGAAAGATTTGTCCTTTTAAGACTGTCCGAATATGATTATATTGATATTGTTATGTTGTAATGAAATTCTGAATCACAAATAATTTTACGTGTTATTTGAACTTTACCGTCAATTTTCGAGATAACGGTTTATTCTTACCCATGGTTCTTTCGCGAAGTTTGTCCGTCTTAATGAGTAGAACATGATACAATCATTTAAAAAATCTGACCATGAAAAACTCTGCCAAGGCTCATTTTGCAGAACACTTTTTTAACAGATCTTCGCCGACTCGGATTTGTAGAATCAGGAAGTAACGGTTTTTCTACATAATCTTTTGACACCCTGTACCACGGTTGGGCATTAATCGATTAAAACTTTTATCATGATTGATCGATTAATCTGTACGATTAAAAACAGAAATCATCGAAAAATCGACGATTGGATCAATCGATTGATGAAGTTAATCGTTAATCGTTGATTAAAAGAAGAAATCATCGAAAAAAAACATAGAAGCATGTAAACAGAGTTTGTATGTACATATATAGACCAAATGACGATACACCGAAATTTAGTTTACATTTTTTTCAGTATTCATACAGTTTTGATTCTGTATTTAATTTCGAAATTTCAGTAGTTAATCATTAATCAATTATCCGATTGACGATTAATAATCGTTAATCGCAATTAACGACTAACGTAGAAATTTAATCGTTAACCGCAATTAACGATTAATAAGTATTGTTAGAGATTTTTTCAATTTATTTAACCAACTCAATTACAATATACATACCCACGATTGTACAATCTATCTATATTGTATATTAGGTGAAGTTCTGACCGTTTTTACTTCACCTAATATTATCTGTATAATATGTAAATAAAGATTGACATCGATCTATCGATCAGTTCGGCGCGCCGTCGTCCCCGCACCGTCCCACCGTTCCCCGCGAGCGGGTCGGATCGAGCACTCGGGCCTCGCGGGCGCGGCAGGGGGAGCGGACGCGGTGGATCGACGCCCCCAACTGATCGTTCGGTTCGTCTATTGACACCGCACACACACAAACGACATTCGTATATGTATTTATTATCCTTTCGAAGTCTTACGTAACGGTCTCGTCGACCCCTCTCAGTTTTACTTCTTCAATTCATCTTTTTAAATCTGGAACAAGTATTTAATCGTTAACCGCAATTAACGACTAAACTAGGAGATTAATTGTTAATTGCGATTAACGATGGAATTAGAAATGTAGTCGTCAATCGTTGATTCAATATTTTGCCCAACTCTGCCCTGTACATGGAGACATTACTGCACTGAGAAAACAAAGTAGTTACTTCAATAACACGCGTGTTATTGTAATTTCTTTACTTCGATGAATATCAATGTATTCTTTTCAATAGTATGAAATTTCGAAGCAAATCGTGATGTATTTGAATTGTCTATCATGAAATGATTGAAAATATTATTTGATTCAATACCGTATATTATTATTCCTAATATTTCTTTTTTTCCTTCAATCAGATATGTTGTTAAAAAAATTTGAGAAATGTATTGATTTATACTGGAATTGGTTCGAGGCCATATCTTACTTTTTTGAAAACATTGATGGTCAAGCTACTGGCTTATATGATTGGCGGAAGTGAGTTTTGCTATTGAAATTCAATAGTATTAAATATTAAGATAAGTTCGTATGATATTGGCACTATTCAATAGTACATCTTATTGAATCAATATATATTTTTTTTGTTTCGACAGGATCTTTTTCTCAGTGTGTATTCCGATCATGGTATCCGAGACACGAAAGTGCACGGCAAGGATTATTTTCGTAATCAGGCTCGCGATTCTTGGTGTTTGCTTTGAAGCATTCTTTACGCCGCCGTCTCCCTCCTTTTCGTTTTCCAAAGCGGGGAACACGGAAGATAAATATTATTGCGCATATATCGATAGCGGTAATAGAATCCCTACAGTTCGTACCGGGTACAGTTTTATCTACCGTACAAAAAGCATGCCGTTGTTGTCCGTTTAGCCGGCGGCCGTGTGTTTGCGTTACAGGTTTGTTTACTTATCCGGTGTAGTCGGCAGCGATGGTTAAAGTACGAACCGTCGTCGATGAAAAACCGCCCCGGGCATTTCAGTTTTTGGTGGGTGCGGGCTATTTAGAAATTCCGTGATTTCGAACTTCGAAGCACACGGTTGAATAAGAAGTTGATTTACGTTCGGTGTGCAGCAATAACGAGCTTTAAAGTGTAACCGTGACTCTCGTTAAAACTTTCGACTGGAAACCGCATACTTTTATCCTCTTAGTTTGCGGGGCTTAGTTTATGGAACGCTTTAAGAAATTCCGTTCCGACGCCTTAAAGGCAGATTAGAGTTTGCGGAGCCTTTTAAAAAAAGGTTCTGTTTCTTGTTCGCCGCGGTACGTTCCATGCATTCGAGATTGTTTTGCGTTGTTGCACCGACGAACATCGAGTCACATGAGTCGCCAGACGAGGGGAGGGAACAGTTCCCCTCTTTGCCAGTACCGGATCAGCCACGTGACATTGTGACGCATGCACAACATGATCAGGCCGTGACGGAAGCGTGGGAGAATAATGTCTTGGTGGTGGAAGAGTGGTGTGGGAGACAAATCTTAAACTGGCGACTCTGATTCTTTGTTTATTTCTTCCGATTTTTGTTTGTATTGTCCATTTATCCCTTCATTTTTTTTTTACCTCTGACACGGCGAAATAAACGTTTATTCTGAAAACATTTCTATTTTTCGCATTTTAACCCGCTACATTCGCGGATTCCCACCACTGTGCGTCAGTTCCGGTTACCTCGGGTGGATTGTATACTTGAGAAATGGCGGTTGTGAAAAAGATGATAGACGCGCGGCAGCGAAGGATGTTTGCATCTAACGGCCGTTTTTTCTGTTCGTTTTACAGGCGGACTTGTCTTGTAAAAACACGGACCAGACGGTGGGCGCGATTTATACTCGCACGAACTTCGTAACGCTGAAATACGTCACCGACTCCTGGGGCACTAAAGGAAATGGCTTCCGTCTCGTTATCACTGCCGTCAAAGATCCGAGTGAGTACTTTTCTCCTCTCATGTAGTTCCACTTGTACACTTGCTTTTTCAGCATCAAAACAGGAGTCATCCGCGGACACGTTTTGACAATTTCACCGAATATCTGATCGCTAAATATGAAACTTAACAAATGTCAAAAAGCAACCTTTGACATTGTACTATATGTCTCGCGTGTTGCCACACATCTGTCGATACGAGGTTAGTTTAGTGTGAAATACGTGTTCTTGCTCTTCAGTTGCTATGTTGATCGCTGAAATATCTTTATTCGTTTCATCGGGTGATCCATTTGGATAGAACAGTCGAAAATTCGTGTAATTTACATTTGAACATGAGTTCCGCTGTGGAACTCCAGTAAAGTCCCAATCTAAGTCGATTCTCGGTTCTGTGTCGTCACATAGATCGGGATCGGATACTATTTTTATGTGGCCGCGCCGACCGCGCCGAACGTAGAAAAGGACAGCGAAGCTCCAGAGGACTCGGTGTCCGAGAAGTGTAAACATAACTAATCCAATAACAAAACTTCTTTATTTTCCATTATCTTTTTATGGAACTTTAACTGACATATTCGTGGCATTTCGTTCACTACACAAGTAAATAACATCGGAATCATATCATACTTAGTATCATTTTCATTACAAGTTCTCTTACAGTTAGAAGAAGAAGTTCTCTACTATACCTCTCGCGAGATATTCCCCTCACTGAAAGGGGTAGGCGAACGGACTTAGAACGGTCTCCTCCGTCGGACTTAGAATGGGACTTTACTATACAGTGTTAGAGCCGGTCCGTGCTGTGTACATAACATGAATGCACACTTCGATGAAAAATAACTAATTCTTATTTGCTAAAACTATGAAGAAAGTTCATGTTTTATCTGTCAAGTTTCATAGTTAACAGCCTGATGTCTCGTAGGCCGAACTACAATTTTTCGAGAAGACACATTTCCCCCCGGTATTTGCGAATATTACGATGCAAATGAGTTGGAAAGAAGTTTCAGTTTCGAGTGTCTTTCCGCAAGAAAGTAGAGCGGCCGTCCTTTCTTTCCCCGATTCGAGAAAGCCCTCTTTTGAGAATGTTCCGCTCGAGTTGGTTGCGCTTAATGAAGTAGTTAATGCCCGGTGATTAAAAAAAAGGACTCGGCGAGTCCGGGCGGGAGAGAGAAATTCGTCGCGGAACATTTTCCATTGTTTCGTTGCTGATAAGACTCCCCGTTGTTCCCCGTTTAAATTAATTTCGAAAACGCGGCGACCGCGTCAACGAGCAATAATTCCGAGAATAAAATCTAGTGGAAAGCGGCTTATCGATGCGAAGAAGCACGCGAGATGAAATTGCGCTCGCGAGACTGTTGTTACGAAAGAGTGGAGGAGCCAATTACAGGACTGAAACGGAAACAAATTCGACTGAATAAATATTGCAGTAGGAGCTAAAACTCGTAGAGAATCGAGGACGGGAATAAACGTGGAAACAGTAAGTTAACAACATTCCCTATTAACGGCGTTCGAATCACCGGGACTCGTTATTTTGTGGAACGGTTTCAATGCCCCTGGTAATTTTAAATTAACAGCAACGCCATGGCGAAAGATAATACTGTCATCCGGCCGTAGAAAATTCGCTTCTCTGCCCGTTCCCAGTTGGAAACGAGTAAGATCGTCGTCCGGGAAATCTCGGTGAAATTCTAACGCTGAAACTCCGTGATAAATTAAACGCGACGTTTCGCTTCCAACTCGAATTTTCCTGCCTGGCTCCCGGTTCTCGGCTCGGGTTGAAAAGTACCAGTGTTGTACAGCATCAGACGTGAGAGAAAACTCGGAGCTCGTCTGCCTGGATCTCTGGGAAACAGATTTGCAAGCTCCTTTACCCAGCATCGATCATCAGGCTACTAAAAAAAACACTCCTTTATTCCACCGCGCACCGGTGTTTCCAGTTAACAACAACCACCCTTATCCGCCGTCGAACAAGTTTGTTTAGCATTTTTCAGAGATTTATCGGCGTGCTCGGCATTTTAAGGTCAAGAGAATCGTTTTATTCGCAACAATCGACAACCGATCAGCATTGCAAGCGTACCTACTTTTTCAACCATTAAACGTGAACACTCGAAAACATGGAACAGGTCCGAGAGCCGGGCTGTCGCGCTTCACTAGGCGAAACGAACATTTTCACGACTGAAATTAGAGTCGATGAGATTGAAATAGTCGCTCGGCATCGATCCGGAAACTGCGAAACGGTATTCTAGTTTAGGCTTTGCACGGAGCTCGCTGTGTAACACGAGAAATCTCAAACTGTCCGGAATCACGAAAGCTTCTGGACGCGGCTGGGACACGTGCCACCACGAGGTGGGATGGAAGTGGCTGATGCTAAGGCTAAAACTTGTCGACCTTTCCACTCCTGTAACTCTGTGTAAAATAATTAAAGGTTGAATTCTCTACCTTTACGCCTCTGAACAATTTTTCAAAGTCTCTTTATTGTTATGAGACGACTTGAGAAAATTGCTTTTCAACCATTTTTTTCCACGGTCATTTCAACGTGACATTTTGGAAGGCTATTTCGCCTGGACAATGGCCTCTCAAAAGTTGATTTTCGATTTTTAGTCGCTCGTTACGCTCGTCAAATGGAAAACAATTCGAAATATCCATACTGTGTGTATCTAACGCATGTGTGTATGTGTCCAGTACACATTATCATTTCGTCGAAGGGAAAACTACAAACGTCGTTTATAGAAAAGAACGAACGAGAAACTGGTTTCGATTGAATTCGCAAGGAAACTTTGGGAGAGCCTTTTTATAAATATTATAATTAATTATTTATACGGGTCTCGGAAAATCTATTAAGCGCGGTAATAGTCTTTGCCGGTAATGGACACCCCGAGCCTCTTTAATCTTTAATTTCAATTAGAAGTTTCTCTGGAGGAAGGTTGCCGGTCGAGCCCGATGGACTCGACGCGCTTTTATCCGTTGTTAAATATTCGATGAACAATTGCGTTCCGAAAAACGAACAGCTATCGGGATCGAGAACCGACTGGCCCGGTAATAATGCAAAACGACCCCGCATGTTACGGTTCGAAAAGCTGACAGCCCCGCTAAAAGTCAAGTAAAACTCGGTGGCAAACAATCGCGGAAGTTCTCGCCGATATTCCCCGGGCTACGCTTCATTTACATGCAAAATAGAACGAAATTATCGGCACGGTGTAATTTTCTAGTCAAAGCGGTTCATAATTTAGTTTCGGCCGCAGAATTTTCTAACGCTGGCAACTCTAACTTCCGCTGGCTGGCAACACGGTGTGTGTTGCCGACTAACAAATTAGCCTCTCAACGCGCCGCCCGGTTTATGTATATTTGCGGCGAAACTCGTTTCCATCACGATGGAATTACCAAGAGTCGGGTAATTTGATCGGCGCGACCCGGCACACTAGCTTCGATTCGAACTATTCTATGCAAAAGCTCGCGCAGAATCACGCTAATATCGTGTACTCCGGGCTGCCCAACTCAGAATCGACAGATGAGGGGGGATAAAGTTACCCCCTCTCTACCAGTAGTGGATTAGTGGCGTGTCCTGTAGTATGTCGTATCTGTTTCTACAAACATACATGGTGTAGCCGGACGGGTGGTACAACCGAGCAGGGGGTGATACTTCATGTAAAAATAAGTCGAATAAAAGGAATAACATTTTTTTGTTTGACGCTTCGCTTTCGAGAAAACCGAGTTTAAAAATGCAGCGAATACACGTGCTATTCCATAGGAATCGTCTGACGCGTCTGACCATGATCAACCAATTCTACTTTGTGCATATACTAAAGCACGCAAACCTGGCCTTTCGATTTTCTCGAAAACGAAGTGTTAAACGAAAAAATATTATCCCTTTTTTGACTTATTTTTACATGTGGTGTCATCCCATGCTCGCTTGTACCACCCGTTGGCCCCACACCCTGTATATCTTATATTCTTGTATTTTACAAATGTATACAGGGTACGGCCGGACGAATGGTACAACCAGTTAGGGGATGATTCATGAAAAAAGGAGTAACATTTTTTCGAGAAAATCGAGTTCGAAAATATAACGAAGACGCGTATCATATGGCAGGAATTGTATGGCGCGTCTGATCATAAACAACCAATTCTACTTTCTGCATATACTATACATGTAGTATAGCACCGCGGAACCCGACGTATCTTTAATGAAAAAAAATGTTATATTTTCATTCCTCAGCCAGTTTGAGTTGGAAAGCCGTTGGAAAGTATTTTCTTTGAATATATATATACATATATGGATAATATATATAATAAAATCAGGTTGATAATGAATAAACTTTATTACTCCCTCTGTCCCATAATAATGCTGATGAATTTAATTTGTCCCATAATAATAGCAGCAAAAGAAAATAAATATAGAACGCAACACATTTATTATCAAAAAACTAGATTACATTAAACAATAAATTAAAAATATTACTCCTAATATTTCATTTGATTGTTCAGATAGCTTCGGGATTTTTCGATAATTTCGTTACTGCATTTTAAACTTGTAGGTAGGATCCCTTGGCTGCGAAGCTTTCCTTTTCCTATATGCGTGAGCTTAAAATTATTGTAGCCATCGTTCTTCATTGCTTGACAATAAAGCAATTGATTTCGATCAGCGGATGAAATTAGAAAAATAGTTATATAATTCGTAATAATTAAGTTAACATAAAAATTGAAAGATGTGTCAAAACAACTTTGATTGAAGGCTTCGCAATTTTGCGCTAGAAAATAACTTACAGCTGCATTCGCCACTAATTCCCATTTAAATATTCACTTGCTACTATTATTTTGGGACAGAGGAAGTATAATTATTTAAGAGAACGGTTGAGCTTCGACTCACGCTTTCCTTTGGACTTTTTATCCTCTCTTGTGGAGTAGGGTACGACGCGATGAAAAAAGATTGTTGACCTTTTGACCTCAAAATTAATTTTGCTGCAGCTTTCTTATGTCAATCTCCACCGTACACCCTGTACATTGTACATACGCTGGTGGTCAAAGTGATAAGGCACCTCAAAGTTTTTAGCAATGAACATTCATTTGTACATAAATACCTACACGCAGAAAGTGAATATACAACAAAATAAGCTACTAACTTTTATGTAATATACTAAAAATTAAATAACTCGTTCAAACCATTTATTATTTCCACAAAAATTGACTTTCAGTGTGGGCAAAATGATAAGGCACTTTGAACATAAAATAAGAAAAGTATTAGAATTCAACAAAATTACACAATTTTTGGCAGTTTTAGTAATGCGGGGGTTGCCCTTTACGTTGTACCACTTCTATCATTCTTCTTAGTAAACTTCTATATAGATTGCTTATGGCTTATATCATTTTGATGTATGCTTTCCCAAGCTTCTAAAATTGTTGATTTCAATTCGGATACTGTACTGTGCTGCTTTCCACCTTCGTATAATATTCTTGACAGTCTTCCCCAACCGTTCTCGGTAATATTTAGGTCAGGAGACCTTGCAAGCCAATTCAAAACCTTTCTATTTTCCGCTTTGAAATAATTTTTTACTATGCGAGCAGTATGCATAGCTGCATTAGCTTTCTGAAACATATATTTTCTGACAGCAATTCTGCGAGCATATGTTCCAATTTACGCTTTAATTAAATTTAAGTAGCCAGCACTATTCATACGGCCTTGAATAAATTTTATTTCCATTTTTCCTCTATAGCCGATTCCTCCCCACATCATTACTCTACCCCGCCACCACATTGTCGACGACTCAAAACCCTCTGTTCCTTTCTTAACCCTTCGAGGGTAGGGGCTGGTGCACTGAGTGCGCCAACGACCGGTCGAAGATCAAGAGTTATTTTGTGCTCATTTTCAATAAAACCGTTCTTTTGATAATGTCTGAATTATATTTAGTAGTGTGCCTACATGGATTTGTCTGAATACCTGATGATATAAAATCAAAACTGAGTAAAACTGACCCAAAACAGCCTGGCGCACCGAGTGCACCGCCCCACCCGAATAAGGACGCGAGATCACCCCATCCACGAAGGGTTAAATGATGAAGATAGTACTTGTACCCATCTGGACCACCCAAATTTAGTTTCTTTTCATCCGTGAATATAATTCGTTTCCACTGAGATTTCACGACATGAAATTTTGTGTGTGTACAACGGTGCTTTATCATTTGGTCCACCAGCGTATGTAAATGATAATTAAGACAATAATGCCTAAATCCACTAAAATGACTGTCCTGCCCTCTGAAGGTTGGAGATAGCGGACGCTATCATTTTGTCCAGTAGTGTACATGTCTTGCCACAGCCCTTGGCTCTCTTCGCTTTAAAATCGCCATTCTCCTTTTGGCTCTTGTTCCAGCCTCGCGGATTCGATTCTCGGACGCACTTTCAATCTTCTCCGCTTCATCCAAGACGTTGCATATCGATTCCGTCCATCGACGTGTCGTCCGCTTTCGGGCATTCGTTTTCCCTCTTTCAATATCCCGGGCTTACGCCATTTTTTCCCAAGGCGTATCGCCGCGAACCGAGCGGGAAAAGGGTAAGCAGGTTGACATCGATCTTCTGTCCGTGTCGAGAAACGAGTAACGCGGAGCCAGCCAGCAGCCTCCCGGTACATACTATATTAAAAAAGTAGCCCGGCTGGGCAAAAAATTGCAGAAACGTTCGCAACACACTTTTCTTTCGATCTCGATCGCTTGATCTTGATGAATGATTCGCGGAACGTTGCACGTTTCCGAGCTCGGGGAAATACCAGGTCGAACCGGTGTTTTTCTGTGAAAAAGATTCGAATTCGCTCGGCAACAATCGCGCCTTGGAACTGGAAACCTCCTTAGCTGGCCGTAAGCCCAATTAATTACCGCGCGCGCGCGCGCGCGTTCGCGAGATTCGTTAAATAGATTGTTAATGGACTGCTAAATTCAGACGGAACTCATTAAATAGCTCTCTAGTTTTTCTCGCTCTCTCTCTCTCGTCTCACCTTTGCGAGTTGTTACGTAACAAGATTTAATCGCAGTTTTTCGTTCTGTCGGCGCCGAGGCGAAATGCTAATTAACGAATCGCCCGGCCCGACGGTTAACTGGACGAATTAAGGCGGAGGAAGCTCCGACAATGTATGCGACGTGTTTTTATTTCGCCGGGATTCGCGTTTTTCGTACGGACAAAGCCCCAGAGCATAGTTCCGGAATTCCGGCTGATGCACTTTCATAATAACATAAGGAACGTTCGGCGCGTCATGGAAAGCTGTTCACGTTTCTAAAGCTCCTTTGAGCTTGTTCCGTGTCCCGCGTTATCCTCGTTTTCAGCGTTATCTCTCGTGGTTCATGTAAATTGCTTCATCAACGATTTACGTAGTATCTTGCGTTGCTATCGCGGAAGAAAATTAACGCGGGCTATGAGGGCGTTGCAGAAGTTTTATGGGGAATCTCCCGACTTTTTCCCCATGCTTTACTCCTCGAATCGATCGTTAAGTTTTTTAATTAACAGTGGAAAAGTTTGAAATATTCATTGAATCAGTAATCTACTTCGTCGAGTCATTTATCGACTGTAACGAGGTAGACAGGTAGATAGACACCCCTCCCCCGCCGTCTCGTGGTTTCTTGCCGGCATGAAAACTCAAAATTCGATAATCGAATTAGGTCTCGCCAAAAACAGAGGAAGACAAATTCCCGACCGGATACCGGTTTCGATGCCTTTGAAATCGATAACGTTAATGCAATAATAATCCGACCGAGCCGAGCTGCGGGCTACGGATCCACCGGCAAATAATTACAATGGAATCCAGTGGTTAGTTGAAAAGGGGATAGCGGCTGTCAATCGAACAGGTGATAAATTCTGGGAAACTCTAGCGAAGTTCATCAAACGTTCTCGTATCGAGGACAGCCTGCTCGTAAAGCGACGCTTTTCGCGATGCGTACCTGTGGAGCTGTTCTGGGCACGGTTGGGACCCCTCAAACGCTTGCTTCTCCCACCAACGATGTTCACCGATTACGCCGAGATGGATGGACCAATCGGAACGAAACCTTTTGCGTCTTGTAGAATATGTTCCCGGGATGGTCCCGTGCAAAAAATATTTTACATTTCTTTATTAATTACGATTTTATTTGCGAAAATGTAGGGTGGTGATACCGTCGTGAATGTTAGACAACTCCGCTGAATGTTAGACACTAGGAACGGTAACGACGCGACGTCGTTTCCGTTATCGATTGTGGGTTTCAGATATTTATAAATTACGATTTGGAATGTGACAGCTGACAGAGATAAAAAAAAAGTGTGAAATAAAAAAGAACTTTTAAAAAAAAAATTAAACCAACTTCAAAAAAAACGCACTAAAAAGTATAAAATAATTTCCATTTAATATATGTGTATAGTGTATACACACGAACTTAAATACAATACAATCTTTTCGGAGGCGGCGCAAAATTGAACATTTTCGACACTGGAAA
Organism: Lasioglossum oenotherae; assembly: GCA_028455765.1. NCBI lineage: Eukaryota > Metazoa > Arthropoda > Insecta > Hymenoptera > Halictidae > Lasioglossum > Lasioglossum oenotherae. The sequence goes on along the minus strand of CM052279.1, from coordinate 24,612,690 downwards.
TTACGAAAATCCTGAAATTGTTCTAAATACTAATATATTTATATTTAAATAATATATTTGTGCGCCGCCTCCGAAAAGATTGTATTGTATTTAAGTTCGTGTGTATACACATATATTAAATGGAAATTATTTTATACTTTTTAGTGCGTTTTTTTTTAAGTCGGTTTAATTTTTTTTTTTAAGTTTTTGCTTGAATTTTCTTATAGAATCATTTTTATTACTTCAATAATTGTAAAATAATAAACCTGGAACCGGTCATTTCGACCGGTGGAGGTAGGTTTAGTGTTAAAGCAAGGTTAGCTCCGTTCTTAGTGCGACCGACCTGCCCTTTCCACGAGGACAGGGTCTGCCCTCGATTTGGCCTGGAGTTCCAACAAGTTTCGATGGCAAATCCATAGCAAATCAATAGCAGATTGCTTACTGGGACTGTACATGGTTTGAAATATAGTCACAGATAGAATTTCTTTCCTTCCGCTTGGGATGGTCGTCCTCCGAACTTGAACCACATAGTCATCACACGCAGTGCAAACACAGCAGTACGAACGGTCAATCGGATCAGCCACGGACAATTAACGGCAACAACATGGCACTCGTAAGAGGAAATGGCGAAAGGGGGTTGGTTACGGATTGTTAGAGTCGATGCGAAAGGAGCACGATGCCGAGGCCATTTTCACATCGGTGGAAGAAAAGTCAATATTCTTGGCCGTTGGACTCGTAAAAGAAAGGATAACTCGGTCGTTTCGAGTGAATTGAGACCGTACTTTCGTTCGGGAAGCGGGAACGATTCCACGAGCAAACGAACCGCGGCTCATTCATGAAATGCATTGCGTGCTTATACAGCGCATTAGCTGAATCGGCGAGGATCGAGCGGAGGGAATACAACACAGAAAAGAAACTTGAAAAATATGATAGCGTGATCGGCCATCGTTCTATGTAATAAACTTTTCATCTATCCGTGGGCAAAGCAGAGATAACTCGACCATTTTGATATCGAGATATGTTCAAAGGTCGTTGGTTCATTTAACGGCACGATGTTTGAACGCCATTAGACCAGCATCGACATTTTCACATTGTTTGTATGTATCTGAATAAAAGTCCACTTAACGATAACAGAACAATACCGACTTTCTCTTCGTCTTCCTTTTAATAAGAGTGAATACGTTAATGTCGATCTGACGTTGTTCAATGTGCTAGTCTTATTCCTTACTCTTGATTGATTCACTTTTCGATAACAACGTAAATACAATCTACAATCAACGTAAATACAATACATATATCAATAGAAGTACATTCACACTTAACGACAACAGCACACTATTGACACTACTCATTTTTCCATTCTCTTCCATTTGATAAGAATAAATACGTTAATGTCGATCTGACGTTGTTCAATTTGCTAGTCTTATTCTTTACTCTTGATTGATTCACTTTTCGATAACAACGTAAATACAATACATATGTATATTAATAGAAGTACATTCACTTAACGACAACAGCACACCATCGACACTAATCCTTCTTTCCCTTGCTTTTGATAAGAATGAATACGTTAATGTCGATATGGCATTGTTGATAATGTGGTGTTAAATGCGCGGTTGTCTTATTCTTTGCTCTAAATTGAGACACTTTTTGATAACGGAAGACAAATAAAATTAAGATAATACAAATTTTCTTACAATCAAGGTAAACACAATGCATATTGTAAATACCGAATCCAGCTAAATAATTAATAATATTTTTCCCCAAAATTTTAAGCAATTAGTTCAAAATTTCTTGCGTTAGTGTGGGAATAGATAGAAAAATTTCATATTTCAAATAAAATCATGACTAGACTGCGGATCTTTATGAAAAATAGAAAATGTTCGCATTGATTGTAGGTCTCAGGAGCCAAATAGAAATTGCATTCTTCTTTTGATTATCCTATCAAGCTGAAACGGATACATTGATGTTCTTAAATATTTTTAACATGTCCACTGCTTTAAATTGTACGTGCTCATTTTTGTCATATAAATGCAGAAAATCCGCAGTCTAATCATGACATGAGTGACTATAAATAAAAGCGTGGAACGCCCACAAAGATTACGTCAATATAGTTTAGAGCTCCACGCTTTTATTTATAGTCACTAATGTCATGATTCTATTTAAATTTATATTAAATTTTTCCATCTATTCCGACACTAATTTTATAACGGAAGAAATTATGAACTAATGGCTTAAAATTTTGGGGACGAATATTATTAATCATTTAGCTGGATTCGGTATTTTAAGGAGAACCAGGGGAAGAATTATTTTCTCCTTTTTAGTGCATTTTAACATAAGCGTGGTTTTTAAAAAGTTTGTTTCAATATATTTTATTTCCTACTTTCATTGTTATCGGAAGCAAGTGTGTATACCAAAGTTCAGCAAGATTGGACTATGGGAAGAGGCTTAAAATTCCATTACAACATTTGACGCGTAGAACAACAACACGGCAAGTTAATATAAGCCTGGTGAAAAAAAAGAAAAGTTGTACAAATGCTAATACATTAATTTCTTATCTACATGTATTGATTTATGCACATAAGAATGGCAAAAATTGGAGGGAGTAAACGGGGTAATTACCTCCCCCCTTTAATATAATTACACTTATGTATTATATAAAAAATACGTTTGCTAAGAAAATTAGTCCCTCTAAGCTTGTTGTCTTATTTATAAAATAAATAAAAGTCAATAAGCGACCCTCGTTCCTGGCATAATTCATCAAATCGTCTATTGACGGCAGCCGTAATTAAAGGCGAAAGGACACGATCGAATGTGTTCTTTTCGTAAGAGGGGAGTGGACGAAATTTGTCATGCCACTTTTCCGAGACGATACGTAGACGGATGCTCATCGTGACGGTGTACCGACCTCGACACGGAATTAGGGGCAGAGGAAATATTTCCATGGGGATGCCTCCCATGCCAGGGCGAATTCATCGAGCTAGCACTCTGGCGCAACCTTTGTGCGAAGATTCAGGTTCCCAGCCTCTATTCCGTTTCCGCTGGAGTCTGCATGCGTCAGAATTCCGGCAGCAAGGCAGCGTCGACGGTAACGGCGCGGCGGCGGCCTCGTTACCAACGACTAATGTGTTTATATGCATTTGCGCGACGCTTCCGTGCCGCGAACACCATTTTCGCCGTTTGTCCATCACCCTCAACATCGCTGCACTGCGAACGTCGTCGTGTCGGGACTATTCGGGTACACGGGTATACATGAGTATACACGATGAATGTTCGACGGCACCGTGAACCGGAACGGCCAAGAACACGACCATTTTGTTTCCCCGTTCGGTCCCTTAATCCTTTCGAGGAGGGGACAATGCGTTCCAAGTTAACTTTCAGAAAAACTCCTGGGAAGTTCGCATAGCAAATGCAACTGTCTTTTCACGTAGCACGCGACTCTAATCGCGGTCCATTGTTGGGGAGTTGTAATCCCGATGCAATGTACTAATGGAACACCGCGTTCCATTTGGAAAAGTAGAAGAAATCTTACTCGAGGAACGTACAGAAGGAGCGATACACACGATCAATTTACAGAAAGATCGGCGCGCGATCGGATCGGGTAATTCCATGAGAGGAGTAGGCGAAGTCTCGATCACTCGTTTGCCGGAAGATCAAGAGATTCCGTCGAGAGAGACGGGAAATGAATAAAACATAGGGTATTACTTTTCGATCGATTCTTAGTAGATTATAGCGTTCCCCCATTTGCCAGGTGTAATGGCGTCGGAGCCGTGCGAAGCAATTCGAACGTACTCGTTGTAAGTGCGCCATTTGCAGTGGCGGCTCGTTAGCAGCCATTAGCATCGTTGCCGATACATACTAATCGATGAAAACAACGCCAACGACAGAGAATATTTTTACCGAAGCGACGCGACGGCGTTTAACCTCCCGATTGCCCTAATAATTTAACGGTGGACAACGCCGAAGCGCGAATCCGCTCTAATTTGCTCGGCACACCGATGAAATTAACAATAGTCGTTAAGCAAACCCCCGCCTACCCGTTAGCCTCGTGCACCGTAATCAAGCGGAATGTTCCGAGAACTTACCTACAATTGCGCGTCGTGTGCTCGTTGAATCGACGTTAGCGGCGCACCCGATCAAACACACGACGGAGCAACGATTTTCAGCGGAGAAATATATTCTCGGAACCAACCTGGAAATTGTTTACACGAATTAGGAGCGGCATGGAACCATCGAATCCTTGAAATACCGGAGAAGTCACGGACGTATGGCTGCGATCGGGCAAATAATTAACGGGCGCTTAACGCGAAATAGACTTCGGAACCAATTTATTTGCAGAATTTACGAGGTTCCGAACTCAAACGCTCCCCGGTCTTGGAAGTGGCGTAGTTCCAGAGTCCATAATGCCCTGCGGAAAGTTAACAACGAGCCCCTCGCGAGTTTTCATTCGGTAGAATCGCAAAACTCTATTTGCGTTCAAAGTTTCGCTCGATCGAAAATATACAGGGTGCTCGGTAAGTGGGGTGGTGCAACTGTAAAGGGGGTGATTCTACATTATAGAATTAGTTGAAACTGTAGAATAAAATTTTCTCGTGGCAAGCTTTATTTACGAGATAATCAAATTTCAAAATTTGAGGAAAGCCTCGTGGAAACCTCATATGTACATACAGTTACTCGAATTAATAAACGATCGCTCTAAAAAAGACGATAACTTTTTTAGTACTGTACTATATGATCTGAACAACTTTTTCGGACGCTAGGAGCAATTAGTTTACTACAGGATGTGAAAAGAAATTTTTTCAAAAATTTTAATTGATCGGAATTGTAGAAAAAATACTAAAAGTTGCATTTAAAAATTTTTTTATGTGGGCCTATATTGAAAATTTTAAAAATACGTTTTGTAGATCCGTGTCAATTAAAAATATTCTGAAAATTTCGTCAATATCGGTCGACGTTACAATGAGCTAAAAACGTTTAAAGATGGTCAAAATTGCAGATTTTCACGATTTTCGGCTTATATCTAAGAATTCTTACATCTTTCAATGCCTTTCGTTTTTTCCCGCATTAACCGACTTAGATAAAATTTTTAGTATGTGTATAAGTAACATAGATCTGCAACACATATATTTGAAATTTTCATTAAGGGCCCAAATAAAAAAGTTTTTAAAAATGCCCTTTTTATGTTTGCATGTAACCTTGTAAATTATAATTATTTGGAAAATCTTTTTTGCATATCATTTCGTGAACCATTACTTCTAAAATAAAAAATCAGGTCGGTTGGTACAATTGTAAAAAGGTTATTCTATTTTAAAAGGCGTACGACTACCTTTTATACCATCTTTCTGGTAGCTTAATGAAGTTATTGGCTATTTTCATAAAGCTGCGACAGCTACATATTGAATAACAAAATTGGGTTTCCATTTCACCTTAATATACCGAAATTACTTTCTTGCCAACCCAATAATATATTTTAGTATATTTTCTGATATACATATACAGGGTGTCTCAAAATTCCTTCAACATCCAGAAATGGGAGGTACCTGAGGTCATCTGAAGCAACATTTTCCTTTGTAAAAATGGCGTCCGCGGCTTTGTTAAAGAGTTATTAACGAAAAACACGGACCAAGCAGAACGCGACCTAGACGCGTGTTAGCACAATCTGCCCGGGGCGCCAACTGTCAATTGGCCGACTGTACCAACACGCGTCTAGATCGCGCTCTGATTGGTCCGTGTTTTCGTTAATAACTCCTAAACAAAGCTGCGGATAACATTTTTGCTAAGGAAAATTACGCCAGGAACCTCCCATTTCTGGGTGTTGAAGGAATTTTGGGACACCCTGAATATGTATGTAGAATCACCCCCTTCTCGGTTTTACAACCAACGAGTTACCCAACACGGCGATTATTACAGGAATCCAGCGTTCCTCGCGCAATCGTTTGAAAAATTACAATCCCTCTCGGAACCGTTTAGTCAACATCGGCAGAGGGGTTCGTTTCATTTCTGCGAAAGGATACGTCGCGAAAGATTTGTAGGTAACTCGATCCCATTTTAATCAGGACTCGCCCCATCGCTCCTCCCACTTTTTCTGCCTCCCGTCTCAGGAATTCTTCGAATCCTGCGGAATGGCCAGGAACAAACGGGAAAGATAAAAGCGAAAAGAATTTCAACTATTAAATTATAGAAAATTACACATCCCCTCGCCCTGGCCGTTGCCGACAGTCGCCGGTTTTTCTTCGATTCCGTCCAGCCATTTCTCTCGCGCCAATCCCTCTAACCCTACGTTTCCCGTTTTATTACCTTCGATCCCGAACCACCCTCGAGAGTTATAATTGCGAACCGGAATAGGAGGAGTCATTACCCCCGCGTTCCATCATCGGCCACTTTGTTACGGTCTGCCAGAGATATCTTCGACGAACTTCTCATTTTTTACACGTTTCAATTTCGAGGAAAAGTACAGTTTTCTACGTTAACTTTTTGCGCTCGACTGGCCCGTCTGAGGCATCGCTAAAAATTACTATACAGGTATAACCCCCGCATAACGTGCGTATAACTATAATTCGAAACAACTTCTGCGTTATGAAAAGTAACACATTGTACTTGCCTTACGAACACAGTGCTGTTTCTGGCCACGAAAAACAGTATATTTCGATTTCGGTCTCGGAAAGTAGTATGTATGTTCTCATTCGTGGCAACGGAGAAATGCTTTTCCGCGATGGAAGGTAGCATATTTCGGTACGTTGCCTCCGAAAATAGCACGGTTTGACTTTAGCCGCGAAAAGTATCACGTTTCATAAATTGCCTAGAATTCTATTTGAAAAATGAGAAAGGTAAAGGTATACTCACACATATTTATTTCATCCCAGCCTTCCTAGCCAGGAGATAAGCTCGGTTTACTTCTGTTACATCCGCCTTATAACATAATTGAAAAAACAACAAAGTATTTCTCAACCTTGAAAAGGGTAAAGATATTTTTAAGTGAAATAAACGTCTCTAATCAAATAAATTGCTTGTTACACCCGGACCATATGAGCGTTTTGAATCATTTGAAGATGAACTTAATGGCTCCTTAATTCATAGAAGCAAGCAGAATATAAAAGTTGAATTTTCAACTGTGAAAAGTAGTTGGACAGTTAAATGACAGCGCGGACGCAGCAGGAATAGCCGGAGGGAGGTTCGTCGCCGAAAAGCGCGACGCGTGTTTCAGAACTGGCCTATCGTTGAAGCTTCGACACCTGTCGGAGAGCCCTCGACTCGAGGGGTGCATAACCCTTTCGCAAGGCCAATGCACTTGTCCGCGAAACACCATGCTTTTTTTTCTACCTGGTTCTTGGCTTGCCTGTTCCGTCACGGTTAACGTTCAATTTCTTTTTTCTTCCGTTTCCAGAGCACACCTGCAAGGACTTCCGGTGCACCGAGAAAGAATTCTGCATAGAGAAAGACCTGCTCTGCGACGGTGTGAATCATTGCGGCGATGGCTCCGACGAGGCTATCTCCAAACTCTGTGCCAGTAAGTTTGCCACCCAGCATTCATTCGAAGGACACATCCTACCCTTCGTTTCTCGTAATAATACTCGCTTCTCAACTGGAACACGAGTAAACAGTAGAACGTTGCACGTTACACGAACCGGGACAGAAAATGTTTTTCTACTTTCCCACTCCGTATTTCTCCTATACATTACCGCTCAAAAGTATGTGGACGCTTATCGTTGAAATTTATGTATGTACTATTTGATTGTTATTAGAGGATATTTATTGTTCACAGAGTTCAAGTTTGCGTACCACTGAAAATGTTTAGAAACGTATCTTCAGGGAGGCTTGTGTACCTTCAGTGAAAAAGTGTTTTTTAAGAATTCTTTTAGAACAACCACAATTGGTTATATGATAGTAGGCTTTTTCTAGATGTAAACAGGTAGCCATGAAGTACGTGTCTTCTTGTTTTAGCGTTCAAACAAATTTATATTGTTCAGAAAGATATCAACAAAAATCAAATGTATATTTTAGGTCCAATCCCTAGAGAATAATAATAAAAATGATAATTTTTGTTATAAATGCATAAAATTCGCGGTCTACTGATAAATTAGTGCTCAGATAAATTCTCCAATACTGTATGAAGCAGATCGAATGAAATTTGATTAAATCCCTTGAAGATTCTTTTTCCTCCAAGAGGAGAATTGAACAAGTGTCCACATATCTTCGAGCGGTAGTGTATGTCAGAGCCGGGAAAGTGGCGGCCCATGCAGAGTCGCCAGATCAGGGGAGGGTGCACGAATTGAGGGAAAAACGTTACCCTCTCTTGGCTAGTACCGGATCAGTCACGTGACAGAGTCGGAACGCAACGGAAGCGTGGGGAATAGCGTTGTAGAAGGGAAACGTAGAGTGGGGGGACAAGTGTTAATCTGGCAACTCTAGGCTCATGGGCTGCACATTATTTCTTTTCCCTATTCTCAGTGCCTACCAGCGTCCCGCACCATTCGACTTTTATCCTATGAAAGAAATAGCTGCCCGGCTCCGGAAATAAAGTCAAGCTAGTAGTGATGCTGAAGAGTGAGAGACCAGAAAATTGATGGTGGGGGTCGCGCAGCGACGACGAGGAAGAAGTTCCCTTGTACTGTGCTATGTAACCAGCACAGTCCCCCCGCCACGAGTTCCAGAACTTCTAGCAACTTATGGGTGGGGATCGCTAGTACAAAACGACTCGAGCGCAACAAACCAGGTTGCAACGAACGAGATTCTACTGTACCGACTTTCCCCTCAAAGTTCGAATGGATTCAGCCAACGAGAAGACGATTGTATTTGTAACGTCTGTATAGGCAGATTTCAATGTACTGTAGAACTCCATTTATGGGAACCTTTCGAGAGATAAGTTGATTCACATAATCAGATGGTTCATATGTTAGGAGTCCACCTGTGACTCATTGACTACGATTTTTCATTCATTTAATAGGAGTTCACGTTCATATAAGAGGATTTCGCTCAGCTGGAAATCAGTTAACCAGGCACTGCTTTTAATTCAAGTCAATGAAGTTCATGTAAACGGAGCTCCATTATATCATGCCGAAAGTTTATTTTAATACCTCATTATTTAACAAACACTCGGAGGGGTAAAATTTTATTTTAGAAGCTCCTCCTCTCTCTCATTCATTGCGATGGTTGCATAACGTATTGTACCCTCATTGGACAGGGCATTAAACAGGTTAAGAAAATACGGGATTAACTCCTGTTTGTTGGAATCGGGGTATTTCGCAGTCTAATTATCATCGTGCTTGTGATGCACCGTTTCAGACTCCGAGGCATCAACGATCCTGGGCATGCAGCCGACCTGGTTCGCGGTCGCTCTGGTTTTGCTGATCATGATCGTAGCGGCCATGGTGACGGCGATGGTTCTCTGCTTCTGGAGGCAACGCGTCGTGACCCCCAGGCATCCCCATAACGCACACAACGCCCAAACTCATCCTCCAGTCAGCTTCCCATGTGAGTCGAAAAACAGCAACTCTGATGTACCACTACACAGTCCATCCTCCATGTTGTGTCGCTGTTTAGTCGTTGCTCGGCAGCCCATTCACCCTCCGGCCTTTTTCACCATCCATACGCGATTTCGTACTTCTCGGAGTTACACGGAGGGGTTGCAACCAGACCTCGACTTTCGACGAAATTAGAGTCCCTGAAACGTACAGCGACGGCCATATATTGGAACATTGCAGTCTTGAATTTTTGGTTTATCTCTAATTTGCTCTCTATTATGAAATATGTTACAGTCGATTAAGTAGTTACCGTCGTTTTCTATGGCAATTTGCCAAAATTCTGCTAGCATTCGTTTGACTTGTGTATTTCTGTATATTCTCAAGGTCTGAATTCTGAACAACATTTCCCTCTGAAGTTTTTGTCGGTCGGCCTTAGTTTACGAGATATTCGCAAAACTTTTCTTGTAAGTTTAAACAACGTTTCCCTTTAAAATTTTTGGCGGCCTGACGCTGAGTATAATTAGGCCAGGACTCTAGCCTAAGTTTTTTTGCAATTATCTCGTAATCTAAAGCCAACTGGCGAAATCCTTAGAGGGAAATGTTGTTCAGAATGGTAGCCTGGATAACATATCTCAATGTCATTGTTTGAAATCTGATGGCAAAACCCTAACCGACAAAGTCACCAAACTTTTATTTATTTCGAGACTTCAGAATGGAAAGTAGAAATTTTATGACAATATTGTTCAGACGTTCTTGCAAGCTTCCCAGAAAAAGCTAAGCCATGTGATATTTAAAGTATCACTTGTATATAAGTAAATGGCTATCGCTGTATGCAGATTTTGGACGAGACCAAGCGGAAATTGGAACTGAATTTGCACACCTCTTGTTTGTTTGTTCCTCGTGCGAGAAAAGCAGGAAGGTGAACGGGCCTTGTGTTTTGATATCGATATATTTTTCGACCGGTTAAACGAGTTTCCGTTTAATTAGTTTGTAAGTTACGCCTTCAGACGGGTCGAGCCAATGAATGAAGGATGCATCTATGCGTTTGTAGCTCGTAAACTGTGTATAATTTGGCGCGATGAACGCGCCACGGAAACAGTACCTATCCCACGCTTTTATAGTGTGCCGCGTATTAATTTATCAAAGCGACGACTAATTAATTTTGCGCGAGATTAATTTAACGGGAACACGGGTTAAACTCAATAAACATTCCGAACAACTTCGCGCTAGTTTACTGGATACGGTCAATCCTCTTCTTCGATAATAACAATAACGTCAGAAACAATCGATACCGCGAGACTGAGATTTAAATATTATCTCTGTGATAAAATGCGCAAGTAAATTTGCAAGTAAGACCGTGAAACGAATTTGATTAGAGTTTTAATTAACAACCTCGTACAACAACCTTCTAAACTAATACATTTTTCACCTAGGATTTCTAATACTTCTGTGAACAGAGTACCAAAGATTGAATCACAATTGATCGGTGATTAGAAAACAAATACAATTTCGCTAAAAGATCAAGCTGCCCTTACTATTTAATACAATACGGATGTTTTTGCAAATTTTGTTTATTGCAATTCATCGCGTTTATATTAAACACAACTTACATGAATTAAATTAACAAATAAGCAGTCGGCAAATGTCACAAGTCTGAAAAAATTTATAGATATTTTCTATTTTATTTGACGCATGAATCTTAACAATACATTAAAAAAAATTATTCTATGACATGAATTCCTTCAAATTCAATACTTCGAAAATTTGAATTTTTAGCATTGCTTCGGAAAAATACTATGCGACGTCGGAATGTCTGACTGTACAGGATGTATTAGAAGCAACAGGTTGAATCTACACCTCTGGATCGGTGGACATTTGTAAAAGATACTTGCCGCAGAATTGTTTATGACAAAGAAAATTGTTGTCAAGATTTATTTTTACACCAACACCTTCCACTCATCCAGAAAAGAAAAAGTTGGCTGCTCTTCTTTACCGGACTCAAAATTCGTGCCTTTCTCCTATAAATTATGATGTATTTGGTATGTAATCCAGTAGATTTGTACCCGGGGCGACTGCAGATCGAAGTTTCGATCCTGTAGAATCAGAGGTTCAGGAGTTATGCTTGCTTAAAGTTGTGCATTTTTTAGAGTTTTTGACAGGTAAGCAGATCCGCTGGGTGGTAGTTGGCTGGTGATTAGGTCGGGGGAGGGCAAGGTAAGCGGCTCGTGGTAGTCACTACAAACCAATATGGCGGCGCCCTTACCTGTCAAAAATGTCATAACTCCTGAACCATTTATCCTACAGGATCGAAACTTCGGTCTGCAGCCGCCCCGGGTACAAATCTACTGGATTACGTACCAAATACATCATAATTTATAGGAGAAAGGTATACTGAGAAAAAAAAGTAGTTACTTCAATAACACGCGTGTTATTGTAATTTTTTTACTTCGATGAATATGAATGTATTCTTTTCGATAGTATGAAGTTTAGAAGCAAATCGTGATGTATTTGAATTGTCTATCATGAAATGATTGAAAATAGTATTTGATTCAATACCGTATATTATTATTCGTAATATTTCTTTTTTTCCTTCAATCAGATATGTTGTTAAAAAAAATTTGAGAAATGTATTGATTTATACTGGAATTGGTTCGAGGCCATATCTTATTTTTGTGAAAACATTGATGGTCAAGCTATTGGCTTATATGATTGGCGGAAATGAGTTTTGCTATTGAAATTCAATAGTATTAAATATTAAAATAAGTTCATATGATATTGGCACTATTCAATAGTACATCTTATCGAATCAACATATATTTTTTTTTGTTTCGACAGGATTTTTTTCTCAGTGTACAAATTTTGAGTCCGGTAAAGTAAAGTTTACCCACAATTTTCTTCCTTATAAACAGTCTTGCGGCAAGTTTCTTTTACAAATGTCCACCGATCCAGAGGTGTAGATTCATCCCTATCACGGATGACCATTACTTTTTATACATCCTGTACAGACCAGTATGGAATAAATGGTGTGGAATAAAATGATTAGCAAACCTCTGTAATCTAAAGTGCAAAGAGCGGATCCACCGTTTACTTTGATCGCGAATACGCAGTATTTCACTCGGTTAATGTAAATGAAAACGGACCAACAAACCAAGTAAACGAATGTCTGAGTAGTTAATCCGCTTTGAAAATCATAAATTTCGTTGGTAATGTAAATTGCCATCGAGAGTCTCTCTCCGCGTTTCAGTCCACCTTGCACTCCCGATCGTTTTTAGAATTTGCATTACGGTAATCTGAATATTACCTCGACGGTCGATCGTAAAATTTATTATTTCCCGTGTCCTCCGAAACGGAAATTACAGTCGTGAGAAAGTCGTAGCGCACCGAGTAAAATATCGCGGTGCACGTTTCACGGTACACGCATCGAACAAAATGGCGCGCGATAGGCGACTATGTAATAGATTTCCAACCCGACAAAGCGTTCTTTATTCCACTGTCAAATCAAGCGAAATCGATATCGCCAGACTCGATACCGAAAGAGAGATAATATTTAAATCGAATCAAAGTTGTAAATTTCGTAATAGTCGGACTAGGTTTTCCACTGACAGCATCGCTTTTATTCCCTGCTTCGTTGTTGCTTCCGACGAATTCACTTCCAATACTTGTACCTTTGTGTAAACTTTTTACACTGCACCGTAATTCACATAACTTCGCCGTTCAAAATTGGAAAATACTCGTGTTTGCATGCCACGTTCGCGATTGCAATCAACTTTTGTTAGTACAGTAAAGCCTTGATCTAAGAAAAATCCTCGGGTCCGTACTGTTTCTTACACCCTGTAGTTCTACTATTTCTTTGTGGCCTGGCCAAATTAATTGGTGAACAAATAAATTGGTGAAAGTCCCATCAAAAAATAATGAAGAATAAAGAAGTTTTGTAATTGGATTAGTAGTGGTTCACACGAACTTCGAGGAGGTAATCAGTTTTCGTAGATCCTACGGTTTCCCTTTTTGTTAGATCAAGACTTTACTGTATTTCGGTTCAAGTTTTCGAAGACGAGTCTCGAACATTCGACGTTCATAACTAGACTGCAGATTGGATGGATCCATGACAGAAATGAAAGTTGAAAAATTTGAGGGATGGGAAGATACATTATTTTCCACTTTTACTAAAATTATTAAGAGAAGAACTGCATTTCTGCTTAACTCCAGTTTCTTTCAATCGGCGCAGACAATTTTTATGTTAGATAAAAATCAGCAGTCTATTCATAACATTCACCGGATAACCGTGCGATTCCGTGAAACTAAAATTAATTCTGATTCAGTAAATCAAGATCTGCTGGTTCCAGATCTTCCAAACCTTTTAGTTCGGTTCAAATCCGGAATACTACATCGTGTCGTTTCTAAGCTCAAGCTATCCACACATTATATAACTTTCATCGACTGCGGAACTTTAGAATTCTACTGTGACAAAATAAATAAGCTTCTCTCTGATAGAAGTGTACGCGATCGAATTCTCTCTCAGCTAATAAAATCTGTACCGCGTTCGATATTACCTTCAACGTTACTCTGAAAAATTGCAATTGATTTCGATAAAGTTAATGGTCCAATTACAACTTTTCATTTGACTCGCAACAGCAATTAACCCGCTGTAAATTGCTGCTCACGCGAAGCAAAATTTGCACTTACACGTGGAATGTTTCTCCACACTTGCATTAGACCTCTATGTGCTTGCTTGTTGTACAACACTGTTCAGCTGTGTGTTCGTATTCTGTGTATAATTTTAACATTTAACAAATCTCGATGAGAATAGATACAAATACAATTTTATTGTACGGTAACGTACGCAAATTTATTTTTTTTTTAATGATAATGAATACCAAGATTAAAAGTTCTTCAGTGAAAGATTTTGAATGGCAATTAACTATTGGGGCAGATGTCTATAAACCAGTGCACCAATGATCTAGAGCAGCCATGTCAAACTCTTTTACCCCCAAGGGCTTCGTTAAGTATTATAAATTAAGGCTCGGCCTGTGGAGATAAAAAATAGCTACTCTATACGACGGATGCGACCATATCCCCCCGATGCTGTCACGTCTATAGAGGATTTACTGTTTATGTGCTACCACTGCTACCGAACATAGCTGAAATACGACTAATTGCACATAACATATTGGGAAATCAGTTGACAAATCAATGATTGTAGAAATGTGGAATCCCAACATCCGTATACTTTTGTTTCAATACGGAATCACACTGCATTTCGATTAATTCCAGTTGTAAATTGCCATCAATAGTTTCAAAGTTTTTGGTCGGGCCGCAGAGTACTTGTCGACGGGCCGCATGTTTGACATGCCTGCTATAGAGTCTAGAATGTCTAGATCTAGAAGGGCGTCTGATAATTTCATGATGGAACGTAGGTCATAAGCAGAGTCGCCAGATTAAGATTTCTGTCCTCACTCTACATTCCCCTTCCATGACCCACGACCCGGTCACGTGACTCGTTTCCCCTTTGTCGAGCATGTATCACATGTCAGGTGACTAATCCGGTACCGGCAGAGAGAGGGAAACTTTTTCCTCTCAATCCGTGTTACCTCCCCTTATCTGGCGAGTCTGGTCATAAGTTATGCTCGTCGTACGTATGTAGGATGGTCGGGATCGGTTTGGGCGAGACAGCCTGTATGTTCGGCGCGCTATTCAACTTATCTGGACAGTAATGTTTTCGAAAGAGGTTGCCGCTCGTAGATCCTCTCGGAAAAGAACTTCCGTGATTCGTGCGTGCGTGGTACCGATGTATCATTGAATTTCCTGACGGTATCAATTCTCTATTCGGCAAAGGAGTAAGAACGTTGGCGATGGTGGTTGCACGAAACCGAGGAAACGTTTGGCGGAGATTAAAAGACAGTCGGCCTCCAGCTTTAATTTCCGTCCCGCGAATAATTCAGCCGTAGTAAAGTCTGCCGCTGGCGAGGCGAATAGGTGAGACATTATCCGCATCACGAGACGTTCATAAATCTTGCAATGCCCCGTTATCTGTTATCAAGTCACCGCGCTCCATTAAATCGGAACGTTACAAGTTACAAGCACCGTTTCCAACTACCCCCATCCTCCGCGTTTCACCGCAGTCTCTTCCTCTCTCTCTCTCTCTCTCTCTCTCTCTCTCTCTCTCCTCTCTCCTCTAGTATCTCCAAAACTTCGTTACGAAATATGCATTTTTTCGAATTTTTAGAGATTTCCAATTGTTTTAAACATGTTATAATCTGAAAAATTTGAAGATGAGACACAATTAACATAATAATATAATCGTGGTACTCTGAAAACTTCAATATACGAACGGCAATTTTATGCTTCCGGATTTTTCAAAAAAATCTGTGTCTCATCCAAGAATTCTGAAATAATTCACTATCGTGTGTGTTACTAAGTAGAATGTTCATGAATTTTTTCGTGATCTTTGTTGAGCAGAACAGAAGGCATTGAGCATGATTCATCACACAGTGCTGATATTGTAACTACCCTTGTGGTAGGAGTACCGACTTAGAACTTGTCACATAGAGTCTTCTTTGGCAACTTTATCGAATGGTTCGGGGGCCATTTTCAGAATCTTATTTCAAGATCTATCTCTATCGGCGGGATCCGTTGTCCCTAATAATCGGGCAATGATCTGTCGCACGAACCGGAATCCATTATCGAATTTCGAAGTGGAGGCGGAAAACAGCAACGCGGACCGGCCATTTCAACCATAAAATCGACCAATCGACGGCCACTTTGTCTAAACGAATTGCGTGCAATTATCGCACAATAATCGCGCCGCATTATACCTTATTACAACAGATCGCGCGGGCCGGTGTACGCGCGCGAGAGCCCCGGCGCAATTTGTTTGCGGTCATTTCGCGATAACCGACAAACCGAGCAGCTTTGATTTATAGCGAGCCTGGTTATACAGTTGTCCGCGATTGCATACGGCCCGAGGTCACTCGACGAGGTTTGCATTCTTTTCGCGCGGTCAACGATCGGCCTCGATTCACCGAATCTCGTCGCGTACTTTACTTTCCTGGACCATTCCGGCACTCCTGGATAAAACGATAGCTGGACTATTTTATGCATTTATGACAAAAATAGAAACGTACAATTTAAAGCAGTGGACATATTAAAAGGTATTTAAGGACGTCGGTGTATTAATTTCAACTTAATAAAATTATTAAAAGAAGAAAGAATGTTTAATTTGGTTCCTTTGGCTTGTAATCGATGCAGACAATTTTTATTTTGTATAAATATCCGCAGTCTACGGATAGCACATGTGACCCCTATCTTTAACCCTTAAAAGAAAAATATAGCACGTTTATGAAGTAATTAAAAATGAAAGGAAATTAAAGATAACTCGGATATGTGTGCTATCATTTCCGGTGTGATTCCTGTTCGTCGAGAAGGGGAGGTTTGTCCGTCGGAACAATCGCGAAAATACATCGTCGGCAAAGGCTAAATTAACCGCGGGAACACGGATGAAAAACGAATTCCCCTGTTCTCGAACTTTCCGCGGAAAAGTTTTCCATGCGATGACTGGCAACCACGTTGCCATTACCGACCGTTGCCACAGTAGCAGCTCGCATGACTGGAAAAATACGAAAAAGCTAGCTGGGGGCGGGAGGAAGTTCGAAGAAACAAAGAAAGAAGTATTCGCGACGGGTAACGGTGGACTTTGGCCTCGTTCCAACAGGCCATCGACCGTTTTCAACCCTGTTTCTTTTCCATTATCGTCGGAACAAGCAGGATGGGTCGGAGAGAGCACCTCTTTTCCTCCCTTTATCCCTTGGCTCGGTCTCTGCTCTCCCCTCTTCCTCCACCTCCTACCCTTTCTCTCTCCCTCTCTATCCGTCTCTGGAAAACGGATCCCATTCGATTTTATTATGACAACGTTAGATCAATGAAACGAAAAAGCCGCCTAGCCAATTATCGACCTTTAATTGGCAGACTAGCACGCGTATGAATAATTCGACGAGACCTTTATCGATTCGCGCGTCCACGTTCCCGTTTCCACCCCGTCCCTCCCGTTCTCTCCCCGTGTCCCGCGTGTCGAAAATAACGAACCGATTCAAATGCACAGCGATTTCGTCGCCGGATAATTGCCAATTTAATATTTGTTTACTCGCAACGAACAGCTATTCTGTTACGGATTTTTGTCAATAATGCAACCGTTGCACCGGCACGAGTTACATCGGATTGATTTGACAAGCGCTCGCTTTTCAATACCTATGCATCACGGTCGCGAACACGCGTATCGGTTATTTTTCTGTTTTTCGTCACACAGCCTGTACAAATTGTTGACTCCGACGTTAAAATCTTTCTTTTTGTCGACGCCGCCCGTAGCGCCGGTATCGTTCCGGCGATCGTATTCGATTCGATACAGAGGGAAGAGCCAACCAAATCGGAAACAACGCCCATAACGGAGCGACGATTAGATAGAAGACGCATAATTAGGACACGCGCGGCGCGGCTCTACGAAACGAGCGTAAAAGTGTTTTCGGCCTCGATTAATATTCCTCGGACGTTTATCGCGAAAGTTCAAGCTTTCGAGTCGCATACCGAATCGCTACGGAAATTTCACCTTCTAGCGGTGCACGCCGACGGAAGTAAATGCCCGCTTTCACGGTCGCCGCCGACGCATGATCGCTCGAGAAGTATCGTTTCCCATCTGGCGCAACTACAGAGCTGGACAAAATAATAAGACACTTCGCATATTTATATGTATATTCCGCACGTTTAAATGTACGAAATGTAGCAAAATTGTGCTAATTCAATTACCTTGTAATTCAATTACACAATTGAATTATACATTGTATTACAATTATATAGTAATTCAACTACACTCAGTAATTCAATTACATAATTCAAACCTTTCAATTAATTCAATTACTAAGTATTTTAATCAGACGTGTAATTGAAATACAATATAATTAAAATACAGCTCTCCAAATTGTAATTCTGCACAACTCTGAAATGTACACCCTGTGTACAGGGTGTCCCGAAAATGTACTTCCTTGAAAGGGGTGATTTCTCAGGTCATTTGAAAGTACGTAATTTGAAGTTATTAACCCCTTGTCGTATCATTTTCTTTACAGTTACAGTGATTAAAACATCTTTTGTCCCCAAACATGTCGTAGAAGAGAAGAGAAATTTATATTTCTCTTAAATATTGATTACAAACGAGTCAAATTTTATTTAATTTACAAAGAAAGGCGTAACACTTGTATTTGTTAGACTTTGTTTAAAATCTTCATGACGAGCGTGGCTTGCTAAAATACGGCAAGGGGTTAACAAAAAACGCGGACCAATAGGAACGCGGCTACAGCGGCCGAATTCCGGCTCAGCCTACGCCAACGGAGAACGTTTTAGCCGCGGAAAAAGTTACTTCAAATGACTTCGAGAATCATACCTATCGAGGACGCAAACATTTTCGAGACACCTTGTATTACATATCGTCTCCAGAGTAAACACACAACATCTTGGGTTGTTATGACAGGTGCTGCAGTTGTGGACGGAATTGTAAAAATAATATGATTCGACAAAAGTATAAGATTGCAGTATAAGCATTGCTATTTATTTTACAGAGACACAGTATAAACTGTCGTAGCAGTATTTTGTTACATTTCCCTTCAATTCCATTGCATTGCGTTTTCAGATCGTTTCATGTAACATAATTTTTATGATGGTCCAATCGGAACCACATTCAAATTGAATTTTCTTTATCATAAAATATGACGTTTCTTGATTTTTTGTGAACGTGTTCAAAGGCAAACGTCAGGGATCTCAGTTAAGGAAAACCTTTGCTTGCATCTTTTGCGTTGAGTGTGTTTCCCTACTTGCAAAATTCCACGAACTTCTCCCGAATTTATTTGTACTTTTACTTCTTAGACGATTTCCTTGTTGTACCTTCAAAGGATCCAGTCAGTTAAGTGGTGTAGAAACGCTTTTCAGCTGATTTTAGCCGGAAATGGCTCGTTCGATAGCTCACCAAGAAAGAACCCTTCTTACCATGTTTCAGCTCCTAACCAAGTACACCACCTCCAAAAAACCCGTTACCGTAGAATTATGCCCCCATCGAATCCATATAACTTTTGTTTAAAGCATTTTTCGATATCATTAACCCCTTGCCCTACGATATATTTTATGATTTCAGTGACTAGAACTTTTTTGTAGATCGTAATTTCCTAAAAAAGGAGAAAATTTATATCTATGGTATGCCTATATGTTCTGCAATAATTGTACATTCAACAAAACCAAAAAGGAATTTTAGTTCGGTTTAAATGAAATTAATAACAAACATATTTATTAGACTCTATTTAGAATTTTAATCACGAATCTGACATGATATCGTAGAGCAAGGGGTTAATAACCCTTAGACTGTAAACTGTGAACCCTTAGCCTGAAACAGTGTTTAGTGACTAATGGTTCTCCAAAGAATCTGAAAAATTCATATAACACCTTCGAGCATTCTAAACTGAGATTATAAATATTTCGACAAATAATTTGTTGAATTTTACGAACTGTTCGAATGACAGCCCTTTACAGTTTAAAGGGCAATTTCATAGATATTGGAGTGGATCACTTGAAATGGTACACTCGATATAAATATGTAAAGTGTCTTTGTTATTGTGTCGAGCACTGTACTCGGGATCGAGTAGTGTCATTCTAACGGTGTTTCTATCGCGGCGATCTGAAAGAAAAATTAGTCACGTGGCGAGACATCTATCGCAACAGCGTGCTCCGAGTCGTCATAGGTTCGACCTTCGTCGGGGCTGGACGCAATCGAACGGTAGTACGCTTATCGAACGTGTTGGTGCGTCAGAGCTTGTCCCTACACTGCCCCCACCCCTAATCAGTGACAAGTCGCGTGTGGCATGCCCCTCTTTAGGGATTCGGAGCTCGTCGAGGCGGTACGTGCTGATTCAACACGAAGTTTCCCCGACGCCGACGCCAATGCCAACGCCGACGGTTGGCCGCCGTGCGGACCACTCGGTAGTTTGGTGCCGGCAGTCGAGCGAAATCGGCCCTAACGTCGATCCCGGAATCCCTCGGTCCTCGAAGCGACTCGGTGGACCAACCAAGATGGACGTCTCAATGATATGGGGAATGATCCGCGCCTCTCTGTTGACGCTGCTCTTGATCATCCAATATTCCTCCGGCATGCAAACGCCGCAACCTCTCGTGATCAGCAACACGCTGGACCAGGGCACCTTGCCCAAAGACTACTTCATCGGACCCTGCCTGGTGAACACCAATCAGACTTGCCCGGACGACGAAGTGACCTTCTTCCTCTACACCAAAAGAAACATGAAAGAAGGCCAGCAGATCCTGGTGGACGACATCGACTCTAATCTTGACGAGACCAACTTTGTGTCGTCGAATCCTACCAAAATCCTGATACACGGTTACGACTCGGACATGCAGCTGTCGTACCTGGTGGACGTGCGGATGGAGTATTTGAAAAGTTACGATTACAATTTAATCTCGGTGGACTGGCACCGTCTGGCGACCGCGCCGTGCTACCCCATCGTCGTGAGGAACGTGCCGCACGTGGGCCAATGTCTGGCCCAGCTGATCGAGAGGCTGAAAGACGCAGGGGCTAAAGATATCCACGCGATCGGCTTCAGTCTCGGTGCCCACGTGCCCGCGTTCGCCGCGAACGTGATGCGGCCTTATCGAATCTCGAGGATCACCGGCCTGGACCCGGCCATGCCTCTGTTCGTCACTGTGGACAAGGACCACAAGCTGGACGCGAGCGATGCCGAGTTCGTCGACGTGTTCCACACGAACGCGTTCATCCAGGGGAAGGTCGAGATGAGCGGGCACGTCGACTTCTACATGAACGGCGGCTTCAATCAACCCGGCTGCTGGGAGATCGGCAAGCCGTTCGAGTGCGATCATCATAGATCGGTCATGTACTTCGCGGAATCGATCAACTCGAAAGTGGGTTTCTGGGGATGGCACTGCGGCGGGTTCCTGTCTTACTTGCTGGGCATGTGCCCGCCGAGATTCCCGGCTATTCTCGCCGGGGACAGGGTCGAGAGAACGCAGAGAGGCTTTATCCTGGTTCGAACGAACTCGCACAGCCCCTACGCCTTGGGAAATTTCACCGTGAACCAGTTGGACATGTATACGTAGAGCCGGCGAGAGAGGACCTCCGCGATAATGTCGACGGATAAGGTTCCCTGCGATAACACGGCCAATATACGAGGTCCGCGAGCACACGATCTACGCCGCCGATAGCGGGAACAGCCGCGAAGCGGAACACGAGCGCGAAACCCAAACCGTGCCCACCTTTCTCCCGAATACTTGCTGAAACTTCGCCGAGATCCCGGAGTTTACCCGGAGAAAAACACGTTCCCGTGTCAAGGTCAGGAGACCTTGTCCTTACCCGGTGAGCGAACTGTGCTCACCCGAATCGATATCGCGTTCGACGTTCGACTAATATGGGGCTTCCCTAAAATCCGATCGCTGATCTACACGAACGGTAAACAGTGATTTAATATGTTCGCGACCACTGGTATAATAAGGTGCGTCGAACGAATTCTATATTAATTGTATTCATAGTACTCGTTGTTCTTAACACATCGCACTCCTACGAGAACATCGTCGCAACTCAAACAATCGTCCTACTAAATTCTGGATGACTTAAATGATGAGTAGACAGCGGGTCTTTATGCAAAATAAGAATGTTTTACCTGAATTATAACAAACTGGAGTGAAATAGAAATTTATTTTCGTTGTCAACCTGGATAAAAGGTTGAAAATAATATAACAGAATTTTTAAATTCTTGGAATGTTCTCACACTGTTTTAAATTACACCTACTCATTTTTGTTGTAAATGCATAAAGATCCGCTGTCTAATGATGAGCGTTAACACAGTTACTGAGCATTATAAACTTCAATATATCCCAGTATCGTAACTTTAAGTGCTACTTCGCAATTCAATGAAGTTTAATTAGAATTTGATTTTCCTGTCTCCTGAAAACTCGTATTTTTTGAGTTGTGAGGGTTTTCTTCTAGGGGTGCGATATTATCTACCGGCGTAGGTGACCCGAAAAATCGGGAAACTATTTTAACGTTATTCATAGGCTCCAGTGTAGTAGGTGATAGAATTCGTTTTAGTGTCGGCTACAAGTCATAAATGAGTTTCAATGTTTAACAGATTAAAGCGATCTTGATTTTTCAATATTTTATATATGGAATTTGTCGATGTCTGAATGCCGCTTAATTTTTGTTTGAAACATTTTTTCCATTGATCGAAAACACTTGAAAAATTGTGATATTGGAGTACTTGCAACGAAGAATGGAAAAATATTGTTGGTCATTGATCTTATATTAAAATAGAGTGTTATTTTATCTGTACAAATAAAAATTAAATGCTGTTCGTTGGTAAGCGCATCACTTGAGAACGGCTGGACCGATTTGGCTAATTTAAAAAGAAAAATGTTCGTCATACTCCGAATAAGGTTTTTAGGGAAAGAAAAATTGGACAAGTTGCCCAGAAAAATGGAAAAATTCAGGAAAAAAAGGAAGTGCTTTTTTCAACCAGGCGCTCCGGGCGGGTTGCCACGAACAGCTAGTTAAGAATAAATAAAACTTTCTTAAAACATTCGACGAAGCACACTACGTAGTCAGTATTAATATACTTCCAGTAGGTAAATGTTTCACTTGTTAACTTTCTATTTTTCTTTATTAAAAATATTGACCATGCGTGGTCTATTAGCCTGTTAAATTTCCACTTTTTCTATTAAAAATATTGACTGTAGACCATGCGTTGTCTATTAGCCTGTTAACCTTCTATTTAGCGAGTCACATGTCGTATCTACAGTTTTCGTGCCAATCGATTCGGATCTTTAAGTAACTAGATCGATCGAATTTCGATCGAAATCGTTACGACGCATCCACGCAACTTCTTTGCTCTATTATGTCATGCTTGTGAGATACGTAAATCAATGAAGCCGTAAAGATGTATCGGGGAAATAAATTGTTCAAGATCTCAGAGTTAAATTGTTTGTTGTAGCTTAGATCTTAGATTACATAGGAATGAACGGCGAATCGAACAACCGATTGCTATCGGCAAAATTAGTATCTCTCGCGAAATAACATCTAGGAAATCGGAAATTGTGTCGGAGAAACATACTCGTAGCTTGTCGAATCTCTATAACGAGATTAAAGTAATAAATATTGTAGATGTGGCTTCCATAATCTTGATCCTGCGTAGCGAAAAAGCTAGCGAAACGTTTACGTTTGTAATCGAATTGATTGCTTGAAAAGGGAACGGTGCAAAGACCTCGCTGCGTAAAAAGGTCTAGAAGCCATACTGGATGATCTGGTTAGTTTCTTTAAGCCAACTTTAAGATGAAAGGGTCCGTCGTGCGCGGTAAGCTACCGGAGAAACGTTTTAAAAGTTAAAAGTGTTTTGCGAAGACGGCTTCGACTAGCTTCGCGTGTACTGCAGGTACTCTTAATTATACTCTGCTTGTAACACTTTGTGGTGTGTACGATTACGCGTAATAGACTGACGTTGGAAATATTGCGAACAAATGGGAACATTATACAGTCACGTAATTAATGGCATACACTTATTAGTTTACTAGACTGTGGAACATTTTGAACATTTTTGAGAAGTTGCGTTTAGTCTAAATTACGAATAAAATAGCTGATGTTGCTTTTCACAACTTTTTTATTTGTAACGGAAATTTAAAGAATATATTTTAAACAGACGTATTGTGTACATACTTAAAATTTCGTCGAAATTGATTCAATTGTTTATCATTAATAAACTAGTTAATCAATGCAAGCACAATTCTTAAACTCTCGTCACAAGCCCAAATACAAAAGTTGTCAAATGCATCTCTCTCTCTTGTTTTCGTAATTCAGACTTCATTACGTGTCTCCCAGTAAATTAATCTAGCTTGGCAGGAAAGCCAGTCATTAAGTCCCCGTATAAAAAAGTTATTCTAATTTAAAATAAAACTGTATTCGTTTAAGGAAGAGATTTATATTTGTTTTAACGCACGGTCGTCGCAAGCGAAAATATGCAGTTTATAAATAAGCCACGCGGACAATGATAATTGTACTTTAACGACGATCAACGTCAACCGGAATAAGTAGAAAGTACCGAATAACGTTGGAAATATCAAATAAAATGCTGAACGTTGAACGTAAATTCGTTCCTCTCGTTTCATTTGTATCGCACGTATCTTGTATCTGATTTTCAGACAGTTTATCCTGAGCAACGATCTCTCATCCTCGCCCCTCCAGGTTAGCTTCCTTTCGAGCCTCCGGTTAAATACTACGTGGCATTTTTAGTTTACGTCGCCGGAAACTCCTTCGAGCCGCTATGGAACTTCGAAACGCGATCTTCTACACCCACGTTGGATCGGTTGAACCCAGTTATATCACTCGTTCCACGAAACGAGCAACCCTAGTTGCTAGTCGGTAATCCACCAATTTGGGGGATGAAAAACGAACCGAGAGAAAGCATGGCAGAGTCACGATAGACCTGTGGACTTTCCTCGCACAGGTTCTTACAATGATTCGGTATACACTACGCAGAACTGTCTTTCCGTGTTCTTTGAAATGGTTATGGAGTTACCACGTTACAGTAAAGCCTTGATCTAAGAAAACAGGAAACGAAGGGACTAACAAAGGAAGGGCCCCAAGTGTCCGACTTCGGTTTTGACAATTTTTTGTGAGATGATGGTATATGGATCCCTAATTATGTATGCAAAATATTAGGTGTAGTTACTCAATAGTTTTAAAGATATAAACAATTAAGTTTTCGAAGTTCCATTAACCGTGTTAGCAGGTTGCGTGATTCACAGGTACGAAACTTTAATTGTTTATATCTTTAGAACTATTGAGTAACTACACCTAATATTTAGCATACATAATTAGGGATCCATATACAGTAAATGCTCTATAGATGCGAACATTTTTGTACGATAGGTGCGAAAAAAATATCCCCCCAACTTAGTAATCTGATCTTGGCTCGGTATATCGGTGTGAACCACTACTAACGCGACGCGGAAAGTCGCAGTCGTCGGTACAGTTCAAACGCCCGGCGTCATCACAATGTAACACCAATATTTAATCTTCTTTACTTTTCATTGTTTTTCTTTGGAACTTTCAGCAACATATTCCTGGCATTTTTCTAATGCAAAATGATACCAAACACGATATAATTTCAATTGCATTTAGTGGTTTAATCAATGATGAGAGTTTCGAACGCCAGGAAGGAGAGCGCATCAGAAAGAAGAGACGCGGACAGTTGCCGTCGCATCAACAGTTGCCGTGGTCTCTCTTTACACGCGCTGTCCTTCTGTACGTTCGGCTCGGCCTTTGAAGCCCAAAAAATAGGTACCCATATGCGATAGATGCGAAGAAATCTCCCCGAGGCTTTCGCGTCTATAGAAAATTTACTGTACCATCATCTCACAAAAAATTATCAGAATCGAAGTCGGACACTTGGGATCCTTCCCTTGTAAGAAAATCGAATATCCCCCCTACTGCGGGGCATATCCCGCGAGGAGTCATGAAGCTCGGTCGCCGAATAGTGTAAAGTGTAAATATGCCACGTAATCTGGTACGGGGTTGGGTATATCCGTGCGAACCTTTACCAATCTAAATACAAAACTTCTTTATTTTTATTACGCGCTGATCGGCCAGACGGGGGTAGCCGATTCTACTCAAAAGAATATGAGAACTACACTATGTAAAAAACAGCGCGGACCGAGGGTTTTTCCTAGATCAAAGCTTTACTGTATATCAAGTTTGAAGAAAATTTCGGAATATCGGTGCTTGGCAACGAGTGGATCACGATATTAAAAGATGCGAACGGATCGTTGCGACGCGCCGCGTCGGACCGTGCAATTATTCAAAGGGCCATTTCCTTTGCAAGACAATTGGAAAAATATAACGGTAACGAAGTTGCATGCTATAAAATCCTCGTCGATCATCGATTTCCGATAGCGCTCCGGTCGGGTCGCGAGCCGTTCGAACGGACCTGACGGGGTTGAAGGAGCAGCCGCCCGGGGTATCGAAATAAAAATCGAGGGCCGAGGGAGACGCGAAAGTGATTAGTTAGTTGTTCGTGTCGCTGTGCCATGCCGGGGCAAATCGATGATCGGTATTTCGAGAACGGTGGGTAAAAGTCTTGCCCGTTGAACTCTCGAGTTCGCGGGGTCGTTTCTCTATATTCGTAGGTGCGCGCGGAATGGTGAAATAGAAAATCGAACAATTTGAGGGTTTGTGGGGAACGGATACGAAAGAATTTCGAACCGAAAACGGAAGAGATGGAGGTGTTATGGCGGGACTGATGTGTCTTACGGAATTTCAGTGCAACAGATGTACGAATCGAACGGAGCGAGCGCAGGCCTGCCGGTGGGCATGACCACGTTGAAGAGCTCCACGGGCACCCTGGGAGTCCTAGGGAGCTACGGTTCGGGATACAGGCCGGGGATAACGGAAGCTACGACCCTCCCGCGGCCGGGAAACTGGCTGCGCCCTGCGGGCCTCAGGCTCGGGCACAGCGCGGCGCGGGTCCGCCTCTACTGCCAGGCAAAGTGAGGAGTCACGGTTCCGATAGGTAATTATCTCTTCCTTCCAATACATTCCGCGAAACCAGAGACTTCACACTGAAGACATTTCAAACAATTTTTTCCTTTGCAATAGCGTTCTCCGCAGCTTTGTTAACGGGGTAGACTCGTTTCCAAGATTGCAAACGAGCGACATGCGCCTTCTCATTTCTCGATAATGCGAAGACGGGGGTTTTCAGTAGTCGGAAGCGCTAGATAGGAGATCAATTTAGGCCGCGATTTCCCTCAAAAGTCCTATTTTTACGTTTACGAGGCGTAAATTGCATTATTCGGAAACAAACAGCTGCGCGTGTAGCTATTTTCATAAAGCTGCGACAGCTACGTGCTGCCGAATAATGCAAATTACGCCTAGATTGATTTTTTATCTACCGCTTTTCGCTACTGAAATCTCCATCGCATGCATTATCGAGAAATGAGAAGTCGCATTCCGCAACCTTGAAATCCTTAAAGTCTACTCCCTCAAAGAGTTATTAACGAAAAATTCGGACCGAGGATAGAGGAAAAAGTTACTTCAAATGACTTCGGAAATCACCCCCCTCAAGGAAATAGAACATTTTTGGGGCACCCTGTATAAAATAGCGGAGTTAATTAAAAAATTTTCATGTCACGAAATAGGTTAAAAATAGGGCTTTTCGTAAGCTCATGCTTGATTGAGGTAGACTAAAATAGCATATCATTTTGGGGCACCCTGTATAAAATAGGCGAAGTTAATTCAATAATTTTCATGTCACGAAATAGATTAAAAATAGGGCACTTCGTAAGCTCATATTTGATTGAAATAAACTGAGATAAGATATCATAAGCTTGATTGAGATAACATGACATGATAATCGATATTCTTTATATTGGATTAGGATAGGAATATTGTAACTCTTTGCTATGGTTAGGTACTTATAACAAAATTTGTTCATTATTACGTTTAGCAAAAACACTATTGTTAAGATTTAGGCATAATTCATCTGCAGCAAATTGCTACGTAGAACCTAGCCTCGAAATTCCCACGAAAATCAGCTAATTCGTTTGTCTGTTCGCAGCGACATCTCCTCCAGCCAAAAGGATGAATGGTTTGTGTAGGTGAGCGAACAGAAACTGTCACTATCACGTATTTCCACTAACTTCAACCTTAGCGCCTAGTGCTTTTCTCCCTCCTAATCCATTTCAAGAGCTCACACGGTAACGGGCCTGTTAACGTCAGCGTATTTTTAATGAAACCGAAGGAAGATGGCAAGGCGCCATCCAGTCTTCGGTGGGGTAGCTTCATGCCAAGGTTTTAGCCTGTTCACGATCTTAACCCTTTGCACTTCGAAATGTTTTTTTCATTAGGGTTACACGAGGATAGTTCAGACTAAGCAATCGATATTCACAATTGAATACCAACTAGAAATAAGGATCTATAGCACAATTTGGTCAGAAGTGATGGTTTCAGAGTCCCCATAGATCATTTTAATAGATACTTATTTTGATAATATGTTTATTTATTTGTCTATAGACAGTTTCACAACAGAGTTTATGTATATGAAACAGTAGGTTCTGTGCTTTACACCCTTCCAGCGTAACCTTCAAACCGATTTATCTCGAAATGTGCTACATGTGGTTTTGACCCTTATTCTCAGTTCGTATTTAATTCTAAAGATCGGTATCCATTTTTTGCGTATCGTCTCACCGTTGCGTAATAGTGTCGGCGGATAATAGGGTGGTTTTTATTTTTCGACTTTCGACGTTTTCTGGTCTTACCACCCCTAAATGGTGTAAGACTTGTTGAAAAAATAATGTGCACAAAATTTGGAAGCAATTGGTCAACGGGACGCATTAAACTTTTTAAATTTTTTAATAAAAGGCAACGCCTTTGTTGAGTAATAATAATTTTAAATTGGATTTACCATTAAATACAGGTGTATAATGCAGAATCTAGGAAAACGGAGTATAGCAAACCTGGACGCACCGATTTTGATCTATGAGAGGTACATTTCGGAAAAATATTTGACATATACTTTTTGTCGACAATGTTGAAAGGATGAAAACAGCCCTTAACAAAGGGCAAAATCAGTGAAGATCAACAACGCGGATTTCCGTTGTCCGACTGCTTCTAAATTTTCATAATTTTTTCAGTCTCACAATTTAAGAGGGTAAGGCCAAAAAACAGAACAAATTCTTTATCTCTAAAGGATCACCTCGATAAGCATTGCCTTGTTGCGTTCCAAAAGATACGAAGATACGCGATTGAGGTAGGATGTACGGGCATATCATTGCTCGGATAGTAACTAAGCTCCTAGTTCATGAGTTATCATCAGACATCTTTTATTTCTTTTATTTATTTTATAAGGATACGTGATGACGATACGGAAGGAGATTACTTACTTTGACGCCGCATCATATACCACGATATGATACTAGGATACGCAACAAACGGATACCGATCTTAAGATTTCTATCAGACTGTTGTCGAAAATAGCCAGTTATCCTCTGGTAACCCGAAAAACCATTTTGATAAGTCTCTGGGCCGGCCCAGAGGGCACCTTTTTCCCCCGCGAAGCTCTTCGCATTAAAAACCTCGGCCGCGATCCGATTGATTGTCGGTCAAAGTAAAAGCTCGGCAAAAGGTGAGAGAGATGGATGGTGGGAGGGAGGGAGGGAGGGAGGGGAGAGAGGGGAAGGAGAAAGAGCACTAGGGGCAAGCCGCAATTGACCGTGTTCGTTATTGCGTTTGACAGAGGCAGGCCTGGACCAGAGCCCGCAGGGCTAATTGGAGCGGTGGTGCCCTCACCGCCTCCCCCTCCCCCGGATGGACGTGACGACGCCATGAGTCGCTTCCGTTCCTATTGACATTGGTCGCGTGTTACCGAACGTCGACGAGCATCTATGTGAGCGTGGTCAAAGCGTGCAACGCAAATTCTCCAGCCGCCGCCGCCGCCGTTTCAGCATCACGGAAACGGATCAGCGAGCGGTTAACAAACCGGTCCCCATGAAACAACTGCTACTCGCGAGCGCGTCTTCGACGAGCACTAGGAGGGACAAAGCTCGAGCATCGTTTACCGTTAAACGCTGCTCGAGTATCGCCGGAAGAATCGAATTCGTCGATCGAATTCCACCCCGGTAACCGACCCGGCGGTTTCTCATGTTGTTCCCACTTCTCTCGGCCCCCCTGAATTCCCGGTCGTTGTCCGCAACGTTCTCCAGCGGACGATGCGATGCAACGCGCGGGTGGACAGTGGAGTCGAGGGCTGGACACGGACGCGCGATCCGTCAGATAATTTCGTTCGCAACGCGGATACGCTGTATAAATACGTACCCGTGTGTCCGCACGTGTACGCGACTCAGCGAGGAAACGCGTGTCGTTGCGCGATTTCACGCGAGGCCGACACATACGAGTCATCGTTTCACGCGCCCCGCCGCGAGGATCGATTTCTCGGTGTACCGTGATCCTCTTTTTCAGTTCCATTGTCCGATCGGGTGTCTCGACGGAACATTTTCTGTAGAACGCTCTGCGAGAGAACGTTTTCTCTGGATCATCGCAGGCTGTTTGAAAAATTAGATCTCGTGAATACGTGACCTGTCCAATAAACATGCGAACTGCAGTCCGGAGAACTTCATTTCACAAATTATCCCCTTCGAAACACTCACCATTTGTAGCAATACACTTGTCCCATCTCCGTTTCCATTCTTCAAGACAACCTTGGAAATCCTCAGAAGTCAGGCTCATCAGTCTCCACATCGTTCCAATGCCACCCCCGCATGACCATTTTGCATTTCGGGAACAAAAAGAAATCGCAGGAGGCTAAATCCGGTGAGTAGGGAGGGTGATCTAGCGGGCTGATCGAATTACGGGTCAGAAACCTGCGGGAAATCACTGCTGCAGCTTCCATCGATCACCATCACACGAGGCAGCTGAACAGCCTGACTTCTGAGAATTTCCAGGGATGTTATTCACGATGGAAACGGAGATGGAACAGGTGTATTGCTACAAACGGGGAGTATTTCGATGGGGATAAGATTGATGTACCCTGAATTTTGTAAAATGAAGTCTTTACGACCTTGGCTCGTGTAGTTATTGGACAGTCTATGTGTTCGATTAACAAGTTGATGCAACAAGAGGTTAACTGTGCTCTAACACGACTGGCGCCGTTAAAGTCTCGCCGCCGTGAAACATCTATGGCTGATCAAGAGCCGCGACAGTTGTAGAAGTCGGATAACAAGAAGTAGTTAGAGTTATTCTTAGCTACAGATTGATTTTCTCGCGGTGACACAGTGTCGAAGCTCGCGGCTCGAGCGATGGTAAAATGTGAATTACATACATTGGCGCTATTGATCCAGGAAAGGCTGAAACGTTCCGCAGAAAATCGTTACCGCGGGACACGTGTATGCATGTGGACGCAGCACGTGTACGCGCAACGCATCCCAGGATGCGAACGACTAGATTGTGTATTGTCGATGCTCGAACGTTGTCGAACGAAAACAGGAGAACGAAGGGATCGCGTCGCAGAGACCGTCGCTCGAATTATTATAGAGGGCTACGGATACAAGAAGAAAAGAAACGAAATGAGAAATCCTGTATGCTGGCGTTTCACTCCACCGATAAGCGACAAAAGTAGACGCGAAACGACTGACGATGTGAATCATCGCGATAACGATCATCGCCGTTAAGGTTTATTGTTCGGTCGCGGAGGGATCTGCCTGGTTTTTCCGCGACCATTATTCCCGTGTTTAGCATTTTGCGCTGCGACTGCTCTATTAGTTTCGCGATATCGATCTCGAGACGATTGCCTAGTTCCTACAGTATTCTAGCATCCCCAATAGACGAACGTAGCGACGGCTACGCATTCTACAAATCGGAGCTCTTTTACCACAAGACTGTTAGTACTTCCGCCTCTGTGAGCGACACCTTGCCAAACTCAACGTTTCGAGCAGTTTTCGTGCGAACACGAGCAATCGTGCCCCCGTGTCGACCCAGGTGTCACGATTGATCCTGTTGCCGTGCAACCGCGTTGAGTTGAGCTGTTGAGACGAGTCGAATTGACTGGACATATACTAGTACCTCGTAGTCGAGAGACTGAGTCCGCGGATCGGTATTAACGTTGACATTTCAGAAGAAACTCGATCGTGCTTTTTACCACGGAAATTTCATATCGTTGCTTTAGAATCGAATAGAGTCCTCCTCGTGTGAATATTTCAAATGACAATCGCAGTAGCATGTATACCTATTTAGCAAGACTACTACACGTGAGTAATTACGCGAACGAGGATAACGACGGTGTCGCCGTGGTTTTTCGAACGTGGTCATCCTTGCCGCGAGAGCGTAGGAGTTACTACACAAAATTCAATGTTAAAATTAATTAACGAATAAGAATTGAACGATACAACACCGACTGAATCCCGTTTAATAGTCGAACCGAACGTTCACATTCTCCACGATCCGATATCGTCCCGTTTGAATAATTCTACGACTGTTTCGGTTGTTGCACAAGTGTAAATGAGTCGCACAATTTTTTGATACGAGTCCTTGGTAATTGGAAAACGAATGGTAACGAGGAGATGAAGAAATTGAGGAGCAAAAACGGTACGACTGACCGACGATAACGTAACTCCGTTTGTTCTATTTTTTTAAAACTGTTTTTATACTGTACGAATCACAAATAATATCTTTGCACTGCCTTTTTACGGGGACAATAAAGTAAATTCTCCCGCGTAGTCGTGTCAGAACTGAAAATACAAAAGATACGAAGCATCGTTTCACCCTTGGTACATATATACTTTGTTTATTTACATTTACACGTTCATTCGTAACGGAACGCAGCGCGGAGTGAAATGCAAGCGACAGCGATCGTACTCGTGTACATGTAACATATTTGTATCTACTACTAGCCGTTCAGCTTTGTGCCGTCTCCATAGATTACGATTACGATAAAAAATATAGAGATTATAGCTGCGAGAAGAACGCGATGAATACGGATGAAAGATCGAGATGATGAAGAGAGAGAGAGAGAGAGAATGCGTGTTTCTGTGTCTGTGCGCGCGCATCTGTGTGAATGTGTATGAAAAGAAATATTGACAAAACTTTTTAACCGTCGACTCTAGCACGTGCCCCATTATCGCAACCAAGTATATAAGTCACCGAACAATGATTGTTAGTTTGTGTTTGATACAATCAATGATGTTGATCGACGGATAAAAACGACGCAAAAAAATCTGTCAAGTCCTATCGATGTATAATCATCACCGCAGTTTATCATTGTCAGACTCACCCTTCGGCCTCAATCTTCGAATGAAATTGTACAGGGTGTCAGGAAATTATTGGGTAAAAACAATTACAGCGTGATTCTACACCTTAAAAAAGTCCTCTGCAAAATTGACTGACAGACTTTTTCAAGGTCAAATTTTTTATGATTGCATCGTGTTCCACTCGTGACTAAATTTACGTTAAAGTTCAAATAACACAATGTCTTAATTCAGAATTTCATTACAACATCAGTTCTGAAGTTCATGTGTTATTTGAACTTGAACGTCAATTTTCAAGACAACGGTTCATTCTTTGCCCATGGTTCCTTTGGGAAGATGGTTCCTCTCATTTGACCTTGAGGTCTCTCAAGGTCAATTTTTCACAGAACATTTCTAACAGATCTTTGTCGATCCTAAGGTGTAGAATCACGCTGTAACTGTTTTTATAATTACTTTGACACCTTGTACGATTCGAGATCGCGCGACGTGGTTCATATCTTGCACATAGGTAATTCGCACCTCATACGATTGTACAAAAATGTATCGAGCACGTCGTGAAGATTTTTCATAAAACGATCGAGTTGATCCGGTAGAGTGCGGTGTCTATACGATTTGCTAGCGCAACAACGACATTGTATCTACAGAGTGTCCCAAAAATGTCGGAGAGCCTGGGAAGGACGGTTCCTGAGGTCATTTAAAGTAACTTCTTCCTCAGCGAAAATGTTCTCCGCGGGTTTATTACGAAGTTGTTGAAGAAAAACGCGAACCAATCGGAGCGCGACTACAGTGAACAGATTCCGGCTCGGCCAATGCCAAGCCTGCTGTAGGCACGCGATGATTGTTCCGCGTTTTTCGATGATAACTCCCTAACAAAGCCGTGTAGAATATTTTCACACAGGAAAAAAATTTTTTTAAGGAAATTTTTAAGGAACGACAACATTTTTAGTACACCCTGTATAAGCCGGAGCAGGGGAACCGTTTCTTTCCCCTGCTCTCAGTAACTACGAGCATCCCCCACCATACAGCCCTATACAAGGTGTCCCAAAATTGTCGAAGAACCTTGAAAGGAGTGGTTCCTGTCAAGTTAGAAGAGTGGGAGAATAGAAAAGTAATGGTGGGGGTCGCGCAGCGACGACCGGGAACAAGTTCCCTGGTTACAATTGTCGGACTTGCGGTACAGATTGGCATAAACGATTTCGGAATCGCTGTACTGAGTTGTCTCGTTTAGTACCGCATTATACAGTATACACACGTCGCTCAATGGACCATTTTAATACTAGACTAAACGGTCACGTGTCAATTTAAGCGATCGATGGTGCTTAATTATATTTCATTTGAACGTGTTTACACGTCGATGGAAATACTACGTTATTCGGATTACAAATCAATTCACGTTTGATCGACTGATATAGAAATTGTCGTTGGTAGCGACGCGGTGATTCGTTGCACCGTGTACATGTTCTGCGCTGCCTATGTGTACAGTATGTGAGCCAAATATGGTATCCTTGTTAGCTTCCTTATCGGTGTACACCCGACGAGACCATTGACTTGATTAATGATTCGCAAGCACGAAACGATGCCGATAGATGATAAACAACAGGCCGATCACAAGATAAAAAGCGAAAATAACCGAGCGAGTAAAACACCTGTGAGTTTCACTTTTTTGTCTGCGCCACTCGAAGATTAACTTCTACGACTGTTGCTCGCAAACGTTTACTCTCAAGAATAGATCTCGTTCACTCGACGACAATGTATGTTATTGCTGTCAACAACATAGCTATCAGCTAATTATCAGCGAAAAAGTGAGGGCTCTTTACGAGCACGAGATTGTACGTATGGTCATGGAATGTATGGTATTATAGTTGGTGAACGACTTTCGAAGGACGCGACACCGCGATCTGTGTGGGGATAGGTAGAATGTTCCGTTCTGTTTATATATATATGGATCCGGACACACGGAAGCTAGTTAAAACTGCCAGGAAACGAAGCGCGACGTAGATGAATGGATTTAAGTGATATTAGTCGGAAGGCAATCACTTCCCTAATGAATTTCTCGTGATCGGTGATCGGATCGCCGGCGTCTTTTGTTTGATCTCTTGGATCTTGTGTAACGAGCTTGATGTTCTCGAGATATAAGGATGAATAGCTAAATTATATGATGATTAGTATCGTGTTGTTGTTGTTACCTGTTACTTCAACTTTACGATTCGCGAATTCTAGAAAAATTATATTGGGGAAGTGGTTCAAGCAGCATGCTCCGAGAGGATCATTTTCGGTCTACAAGTTTAAAAGGTAGTCAGGCGGAATTTGTTCTCGACTCGTTTACTTTCGCGATTCGACCGAACCTACGAACAGAGAGAGACTTGGTCTACAAGATCGATAATATTTAATGCTAGTCAAACGTTTAAAGTACCAATACGAGAAATGTTTAAAAAAATCTTTAGAATAAATTAGTCGCTAGGAATTTAGATAACTCGTTATAGTAATCCAACGTGTCTTCGTGGCAACACTATATAAGCCGAGCGACGTCGATTCGTGAAATTCATTAATGGCTCTTTCGAAATTACTCAACGATTCTTTTCGAATGAAACTCCTGGTCGAGACAGAGCAGAGGAGAGAGACTCAGAAAGTCTCGTACTCCGCGCGTGAACGAGAAAAATGCGCGAATATTTATCAGCAGGACCAAACGTCGAATTATCCGATTTTTCTAGACTTATTTTCACTCGTTTTAATACCTAAGGAATGTACTGAGCGTTTGTGAGTTTCGTTGCGTTTACGTCGAGGACGTTGCACGCTGTCGAATATTATAGTTATCGCTTATCCGTGAAAATGCGACAATGCTTGACACGAATATTATCGCTAAACAACAGCGTTCGGATCAATATTCACATAAGATCGCGATAAACGTTGAGGAAATGTTTTCCAATGTTTATCGTTCCGATGTTATCGCCTGAGAGAACACGACGCATACAACCCGGTAAAGCGAAATAGATATTGTTAGTTGACACCAGAAACCGATCTTATGAATTCGAATTTCGTTGAAAGGTGAATCGGTCAGACCTAACAAAAGCGATTCGTCGTCATCTTGCTTCGTAGTCGAGTAGTTAGTTCGTCGTATCGTTGGACGGACTAATTTGTTGTTAGAGTTGTGTATGCACGATGAAACGAATGATGCTAGTCAAATTGAAGCGAAGGTAATAATCCCGAGTCGAGATAAATGTCTGAGACTCGTTCAATTAAACGAGAGACAAGCGGACAATAATCATCCAAGTTTTCGAGAATTCTCGACAAATTGTCATCCAGTACTGATCGTCCATCAGAAGATGCCAGTGATTTTGACAGTGGGCGAAACCCCACTCTTCCGCTTCTTCAAGCGATTCGGCCAATAGACGTGTAGCGCGGAGTAGGGACATCACGTGGTCCCTACAAGTTTCTCACTGCCACCTCCTGATCGGCGATCAGTACCTACATCTGCTATTCGAACAAAGCTCCGAAGCAACGCAACACCCTCACCATTTTGTACCTATCATCATCATTACGAGACAGCATCGATCATTACCTTCATGCGAACATATTTCTATCGCATAATCGGTTGTTCCAGGCTCGAGACCGACCGAACACGAGATTCTCGAGATTCGAAATTTGACGAACAGCGATCTCAACGGAACGTTCATGATAGAATCGCAACAAAGAAAAGACAAATAATATACGCTATTGACAGAGGACGAAGGGAGAGAGAGATGTAGTACTCGCGTGTATCCTAGGTACTCGTGGGGCGAATTTTGAAATTCGTCGTCCGAGGATAGCTCGTGTTCGCGAGATCGACAGTATGGGTTATGACCTAATAATAAGTAATGGGAAACAATACAATAATTTTTCATACTGTTTTTACTTTTTACTACTATGATTGCGCGCGATCGTACGATGTTACTCATACCCACATGTACTTATACGCACGGTACAACGTGCGATCCAACGGAAACTACATTGCATCCTAATTGCGCGCGTTACATCCTAAACTGTTGTAGGTATGTATAGTTTGTGGAGAGCTAACAAATTTTCTCTGTGCATATGTACGTGCGCACGTGTGTATGTATGCGTGTCGGTATGTGTATGTACGCGCGAACAGAACGAGAACAATTTACGCGGAATCGCGACCAATACAGAGCATATTATTTCGCGAGGAAATTGAGAAATAGTAAAATAAGCAAATATCTTGGGTACCGAAACACGAGTTGAGAAGAGAAGCTCGGCCTCTTTAAATGGAAACGCGATTTCCTCGTGACCGTGGAAAGAGAGGTTCGCATAGTATCGTTCGATCGAACCGAATATCGCGTACTCCGCTTTAAGTGTGAATCGTTTGATCGTATAGTTTAGAGCATACCAAGCCTTCTCCTCGCGACGAAGAGAGCAAAAGCGATTTTTGGGAAACGCGTTAAATTAAAGGACTACCGAAAGATTCTATTGTCGTCTTCTAGATATCTTCGATCATTGATTCAAATCGATTTACATATCCTTCCGAACTCCGCTTACATATCAAAATGAATATCATCACTTCGAATGTATAACTTGTTCGTACAAATTAGAGATAACAGCGCGTCAAGATGGATACTCGGAGCGAATTCGAAACGATCCAAAGTGATTCGACGAATCAACGTGGCAGTAGACGAATTCATCTTCTATACGTTGTCATCGTACCCGAGTAACGTCACTGCCGAACGAAAGCGCGCTCGCGTTACTGTGAATCGAACAGAGAGAAGCAAAAACCATGAACCGCATCATAAAGACGAAGTACGTACCAATGAATAATTAACTACTGTCATGACGAGATGGTAATGTCCTTTTGGTTCAACTAAACGTATTTTGCATCCTTTCGCTTGACGAAAATTGTAGAGCAGGGCCGAGCACGGTTGCCTCAATTGAGGTGAAACCATTCCCATCATAGCGCCCACTGTGCCCCTCCGGTACGCGCCGTTACTATGGTGGGGCAACGAAGAGGTTGGTGGGGGAAGCAAACGTTTGAGGGGCTCTAACCGTGCCCAGCACTGTCGTAGAGCTATCGTGCGATTAGCCGCGAGAACGAGCACAGAATTTGAGAGGAAAAAACGTAGCATATTATTCATTGATACAAACCATTGAGTGTACGCAACAACGTTATGCGCGTATCGATACGCGCGCAACAATAATAATTAATAGTAGGCCACGGAACTGCGATCTGTTTACATGTATTATTTCGTCGATCGACAATTAACGAATTGAACGTGAATCGAGAGGGAAACCTTTCGAACGTCGGATTCTTTTCTTGCATTTGAGAAAAGAATCGACAAGAGTCGGTTGGTCGCTTTCTCAAACTGTGAATTTAATGTAAACGACGTTGTATTAAAGAAAATATATGGAAATTCGGGCGGCCGCATCATATGTTTATCTTTGAAAATGCGAAGCAATAGATGGCTCCTTGATACGCGTGATTGACGTGGTTGGAATTTTTTCGCGGTAAGTCGATAGTAATAGTAATAATTGTATAACGATAGTAGTACTATACGTGTGTCGGACCGATCACGCGATCGAGCAGCCGAAACGACTACGAGCGAACTTGAAACTATCAGCTGCTTGGTAATTTCAGTGCTAAACAAACCAATGGAAACCAACAAAGAACACTAATTATATCCATAAGTATCCTATATACCTAAAACCAAAAAAAAAGGTAACCAAAGCATTGTAACCTTCTAGATGCAAAGAAGAAATAGAGAAGTACCTAATCTTGAATGGTTTAGTTCGACCACTGATTTGTCCGTGTGTGTTCGTTATTGAAATATGTTTCTTTAGTAAAAAAATGCTTAAAAATCTATCCATCTATGCGTTATTCATTCCTTGTCCTTGTCTCTTATCTGATGTCGACATTATTAGGGGTATCCGTAAGTAATGACACGTTTTGATATTTACGTAATTTAATAATATTTCGTATTGATTCATTCATTTCAGAATAAGCACGCTATCTGACAATAAATCCAATTAGTATGTACTCCGCGAATTAGCGTAGCAATGTTATCTACTCAATCTGTAAAACCGACATTATTCATCTTCTAATAGAACACAAAGTGTTGTAAACACTATAGATCACATTGAAAGCCTGACTCATTCTGACCAGCACAAGTCAATTAACGTCAATTTTTAAACAACATAAACTTGAGTACCTCTTGATCGGTGGAGATCAGTTAAAAATGTACCGCAAAATTGACCTTAACATTAAATCCAAAGGTTAAAATTGTTTTTTATTTCATCGTATAGTACTCTCATCGCAACGAACAATAGTCTCAAAGGTACCATGTGTCTCATGCCAACCGTTCTCTTAGAAAACGATTTAAAGTTTCGTAAACTTTCTTATTTCATATGTCTACAGGGTGTACCAAGGTAGTATAGACGTGGAGGGGATGATATTACACAGAAAAATAAGTCGAAACTATACAATAAATTTTTTCATTTGACGCGTCGTTTTCGAAACAATTGACTAACAATCCGTCAAGTTCGCGTGCCTAGCGTTCTTAAGAAGTAGCATGAGTCGGCCATGAACAGACGCGTCAGACGAGTCAGACGATTTCTATTCAATAGCCGCGTGTCCACCGAATATTGAAACTCACTCGGAAAGGAGGAGATAAATGAACAAAGTTGTATATTTTCTTATGTAGAATCATTCCCTCCACGTTTATACCATCTCGGGACACCATGTAGACATATGAAATAAAATAGTTTATGAAACTTTGAGGTCGTTTTTTAAGTGAACGGTTGCCATGAGGCACATGGTTCAGAGGACACGGCACATATAATTTTCCCCGAGGCAAAGATGAAGTAAAGTGTGACGTCACATTTTCAATAGATGTATAATGTATAAGCTATGCTCATCGACAGTGCCTACGGTTGACTTATGGGGGTGAGGGGGGTCAGTCGTGGAACTTGCATAAATATCTGTAAATAATTTCTAACCTTAACAATTTTCAGTAAATTCTACCAGTAGTTGATTGGTTATTATTTATTCCCCGACACATTATACTTACATTTATTGATGAAAAATAAAGAGTACACACTGGCGTATTGGATATTCATTACAGCAGCAAATGATTCGTGTCGCTTTCCCCTGCTTTCCCCATAAGAAGCAATGCAAATGCCGGCACGAACTATTTGCTCTTCCTAAACATCCGTACAACGCCATTTCATGCAGCGGCAAAATGCTCAAACTATTAGCCAAATGTTACCGACAGAGAAGTCAAGTCACAGACCAGTTTTGGTCGTTTCTGGCGACACTGATAACCGGTGATGATTTGAGATTGATAAATAGATCAGCTGTCACTTTTGCCAGCGTTGCAATATTAGTACATCATTTTTTAAACTCAAAGCGTAATATTAAGAAAATGATGTCGGAAAGAGATTATGCACCTCTCAGTGCTGCTTGTGTACGTTCTTTAAACGATAAGCTTTACGAGAAACGGAAAGCGGCTGCTTTGGAAATAGAAAAGTGAGGTTATGAACTTTGTTTATTGATATTTCTGTCTCACATTATTTCTATTAATTACGGGATCTTGTTCATCAATATTTCTGTCTCACTTTAGAATGGTCAAAGAATTTGCTGCTCATAACAACACCGTTCAGATTAAACGGCTTTTAAAAGTACTAGGTCAAGATTTAGCAACTTCACAAAACCCACATACTCGTAAAGGTGGTTTAATAGGCTTGGCAGCAATAGCAGTAGGTCTAGGAAAAGACACCGGTCAATACATAGAAGACTTAATTCATCCTATTTTGGCTTGTTTCTGTGATTCTGATTTATATGTAAGATATTATGCCTGCGAAAGTTTATACAATGTGGTAAAAGTGGCTAGAGGCGCTGTATTACCACAATTTACAGATATTTTTGCAGCACTTAGTAAATTAGCATGTGATTCGGAACAAAATGTAAAGAATGGTACTGAATTACTCGATAGACTTATGAAGGTAATTATAATTTTCAAACCACGAAATATCGTACTGGAAACAAGTTTCTGTAACGTATAATTTCAGGATATTGTCACAGAAAGCGGTCTGTTCGATTTAGTTGGTTTCATGCCGCTATTAAGAGAACGTATTTGTACCAAAAACCCATTTGGTAGACAATTTGTAATAGCATGGGTGT
Source organism: Lasioglossum oenotherae (assembly GCA_028455765.1). Lineage (NCBI taxonomy): Eukaryota > Metazoa > Arthropoda > Insecta > Hymenoptera > Halictidae > Lasioglossum > Lasioglossum oenotherae. Next base: position 24,571,254 of record CM052279.1, on the reverse strand, counting down.
CTGTTTTGGATGCTGTACCTAACATGGATTTTATTATATTCCTACCCGAGATACTCGATGGTCTGTTTAAAATACTAGAAGATCCAACACCAGAGATTAAGAAGGTTACGGACACAGTCCTCGGTGAATTCTTACGTAGTATAAAAACTAATCCGAGTAGGGTGGATTTCCCTGGAATGATAAATATATTAATTACGCACGCGCAAAGCACAGACGAATTGCTACAATTAACGGCGATCACGTGGATCAAGGAATTTGTACACTTATCTGGACCTCTTATGCTTCCTTACATGTCTGGTATACTTATAGCTGTTCTACCTTGTTTAGCGTACGACGGTGATACCAGAAAAAATATTAAAGAAACTGCAACTCAAGTAAACGCAAATTTGATGAAATTGATAACTATGAAAAATGCACAAATTGCGAATAACACGTCTGAAAACGATGTGCAACCCGTGCAAGGTGAATTAATGTCTTTTCTAGATACCAATGGACATCGCTCTTTGGCAGAAACATTAGATTTACCTAGCGTTGTTGAAGTGCTAACAAAACATTTAATCTACATATCGGTTCAGACAAAAGTAGCTGTTCTGAAGTGGATTCATCATTTGTTTATACACATTCCACACAAAATGTTTTATCATGTGGATAACTTATTTCCGATTCTAATGAAGTCGTTGAGCGACAATTCCGATGAGGTAGTCCAACAAACGCTGGTGGTACTGGCTGAAATAATTAGTTCAAAATCTCCCGAAGCAGCCAATATGGATTTGAAAGCAGACATGCAAAACAGATATTTCACCAAATTTATAGTAAACTTATTAAGAGTTTTCTCAACTGACAGGAATTTGTTGGTGGAAAGAGGAGCGTTTATCATACGCGAATTGTGCGTGCTACTGAGTGCTGAGGATATTTATAAAACATTGGCGAAAATACTACTGGAAGAGCAAAACCTGAGTTTTGCTTGCACAATGATACAAACTTTGAATGTTATATTGTTGACAAGCTCGGAATTATTTGACTTACGAAACAAACTTAAGGACTTAGATTCTGTAGTAAGTTCTTTTTTATCTTTTATTCATTTAATCACTTTAACTATCTTCTAAACCTCGTGCATAATTGCAGGAAAGCTGTGAATTATTTAAATGTTTGTACGTATCCTGGTGCCACAATCCTGTTGCAACCGTCGCCTTGTGTCTTTTATCGCAGCATTATGGTCATGCATGCAATATTATAAGATCATTGTATCCTTTATTATTGTATGGAATTACTTAACACTGTCGATAAAAAATTTACTATATCTTTAATAAGTACTTAACTAAAACCGTATATAGTGAGAATATAGAAGTTACTGTTGAATTCCTCATAGAAATTGATAAACTAGTACAGCTGATCGAATCTCCAATATTTACATGTAAGTATCAAATATTGTTTTTAACTGAAATCTATGTTTAGAAATAATCAATTTATTTCAGATTTGAGACTACAACTTCTTGAAAGAGAAAAGAACAATGCACTGGTATATGCGCTTTATGGTCTGCTCATGATTCTTCCTCAAAGCGAGGCATATGCAACATTACAGAAGCGTTTAGCAGCAATTCCACCAAAGACAAATGCTATAGTTACAGCTGCACCAAGTTCGAAACCCTTACAAACAATGTTCGATTTTCCTGAATTGTTGGAACATTTCCATCTTGTTCAAGAACGACATAAAGAACAAAAACGAAAACAACGACTAACAAATTTGATAGAAAAAAATTCAAATCATGAAATGTAAATACGAAACATTGTTCTATGATGTTCGTGATCGAAACACATAATTATGCATATTTATAAAAATATCTGGTCATTGAGCTAGAAGTACTATTGTACTATGAAAATATAAAAATTCATACTCGTATACGTTGTATTTCACCGTCAACAAAATTTATAAAAAAATGTATGAAGAAAGTATTACTGTAACATTTATATATATTTAAACTTTGAATTGTTATAAACAATAATTTCTATATAGCTAAACTAATATATGTATATATCTCATTTTTTTATATATCTAATTTACTGTACAAACGTAATGATGTATATAAATGCAATGGCATATCTACTGTCTTTCGTATTGAAAATACAAAAGTTGAATAGGTACAGTTGATACGGAGTAAAATGATCCACCTTATTTACTTATTAGTGTTGTATATATAAATTACAAATATGTACAAACTAGCTTTCCTGGCCAATTTAACCCAGAACTTAGATTCTAGTGTTATTTAACTTATAACTCGAGAAGAGAAGGACGTAGCGAGTTGAATGTAATCACATTTATCTGGATTAGCCAGGCATAACGAGCTGAGGCACATTTCATTATTCCAAATTTTATCGTTCGACAGTTTTTGGGCAACGGACAAACACACTATGTACAAAGTTTTTGCTTTACATAGTATACATATATAATCTATGAACATTTTATACATCAGGATGTCCTAAAAGTTCCGGAACGATCGATTATCTCGGAAACAATGCATTTTGAACAAAAAAATGCTGTAGACAAAAGGTTCTATTGAACGCTCATAACTGTTTTTTTTTCTTGAGTGGACTGGTGAAGGTCACGTCAAAGTCAACATGGATTTTTTAAATGGAATATTAAGCTCATAGCTCAGACAATTTACATACAAAAAATTTAAACAAGGAGTGTTGCTTCTAGCTTTAACTTCTAAGATTGCATAATAAAAAGTTGGGTGTTCCAATTAAAAAATTCATGTTATCTTACACCTTAAAACTTGTTAAAAACATTTTTTGTAAAATTCATAGCTTCTGAGATAATCAACCGTTCCGGAACTTGTGGGAAATCCTGTATATACACATAATACAGCAGATTTTATCATGCGTTTCTTGTCTAATGAAGGAAAATAATTCACGATTCTTATGCTGTACAATACTATAATCTCCCTTCATATTTCTTGTCTAAGAATACTGTACATTGTTTGTTTTTTACTATTATAAATTCTCTACCTTTACTGTACACATCGGGCTTACCCGTAAAAATATTAAAGAAAATGCTAAAAGTTAAAGTAGAGATTGTTAAATTGATATCTATTCCAAATCGTCCTCTGAATCTTCTAGCGTTGATAAAGAATTAATCTGATCGATAAGTAATTCATTTGAATGCAAGAGCATTACAATTTGTTCTTGCGCAACGCATATCTTTTTACATACTTTTGCATTTTCTTGGGCAGGCTGATTAGATTTTTCAATGGTTTTCAACTTTCCTGGATCTATCACATGTAGAACATTTTCACATGGTTCTTTGTTTTCCTGTGACAAGCGATACGAGTATGCTTGCAAGACACGCTCATAATTATCTATGTCCTTGTCTAATATTTGAGTTTGTAGGAAAACGGTTTGTGCAATTTTGTACCAGTCAGCAACATATTCAGATCTGTTCGCCATCGACGGTATACAAAACGTTTCAAGAAGATTCTTTATTCTTTGTCCTGTTTCTGTTACCTGAAAAGAAATTCCAAAATGAGATAATACGTTGTATTTCATAAACTCCGTTTCCTTGCCTTTGTTTCACATTCAAAATGTTTTATTTAAAATACCTTGATCCGTTCCAATACATGGAATTGCTCATCATTGTACGTGAGGCTACGAGTAGCTCTATCCCTTAATAAATGTTGCCAGCCATCTCGTAAACGATCCACTAAATTTGCTGCTTTCTGACTTGCTTTATCGGCCCATGGACACCATAGTCCGCGAGTGTTACTGTCCCATCCAGCCCGCAAGCTGCCATCTTTTACATACCTGTATTTGGAATAATACTTTGTTTAGAAGAATGGTTTATGTGAATGTAAAGAATAATAAATATAATTTTTTTACCTCTGATGAAGTTGTGCTACTGCAGGAGCCAATTCGGTTAAAAGCACCTTACTCTTTAAATCTAGCTCCTTCTTCCAATTTTTTGCCTCTAAACTGTTTTGGATTCCAAACTTCTTGTAAAACTGTCCAACTAGACTCTCATATGTTTCCACTGCTATTGTCGTGTCTTCTACAGCTTTAGTCAAGTCTTTGAAATGTTGACATTTTTCTAGCAATCTTGTAATTTCTGTTAAAACAAAATCACCAAATGCCTTTATCGCATCCTGCGACAACTTGCTACACACTACCAATTTGTCGATTCTTCTTTTGCATACATAGCCAATGGAACAAGCTACTTTCGCTTGACTGGCATCATTTTCTACAGATACCAAATTTGCAAAAACTGGAAATTTAGGCAACTCTGGGTCCATTGGTAGCGTGACGTTATTATTCTCTTTGGAGAACAACATCAGTGGCTTATCCTCGGATGTTTCTGGATACCCTTTCCCAGGTGTGGATTCTTCAACGATGCTTGTTAAAAACGTGTCTCCATACAAAAGAATCTGAACATTTGGAGCAATGTCGGTTTGTTCTTGAATGTACATCTGTAGCGCTGTTAGCTTTTCTTCGGGATGCAAGAAAACTTTGATCAAGCTGCCTTTGTGTATGTTAAATACGTGCAAACGTTTCCTCGAGAGAGTTTCGGTGACTTCTGTAAAAAATCGATCGAAACTCCATATCTTTTGCGGATCAACCTCCAGTAATCCAGCCAATAAAGGAGTAACAATCTTCTTTAACTCAGCACTTAATTGACAATTTTGTGGCAATTCTCTGCTCCATTCGATCGGTCCATTTTCTGATGTTTGAACACCCGATATGACACCCGTGGCTTTCTCTGTAGTAATATAAAACATTGTCTCCTTATTTCTACGTCCACCAAATGGTCTAAATGGTAAATGTCCTGTAGCTACATGATATAATGTTACACCAATCGACCATAGATCTACTGTTGCTCCAAATGTCTTTCCTACAGTTTTGCGTAAGATAGCCCGTTCATATATATCTGGATGCAAGTATTCCTCGGTACCATACAGAGATACAAACTGCTGGTCTTCTTGCAATTCTCTAGCAGCACCAAAATCGGTGAGCTTATAAATGGTGCTGCCATCGTCAGAAATAAATTTCATTATATTACCTGTAATAAAATTCACGATAAAATTATTATATACAGTAAACAATGCTTGAAGATTATGTAGTATGAAAGACTTATATGTAGATTGCAGATCTTCATGCAAAATATAAATGTCCTGCATTGATTGTGGAAAGCAGGTATGAAATAAAAATTAATTTCATCCCTTATTGACTTTGTCACATTAAAAACGACATTACGGTATTCTTAAATTGTTCTAATCCTTTACTGTTTTATATTTCACCCAATCAATTTCTTCATAAATGCATAAAGATCCGCAGTTTATTTATAAGTATTGTCTATTCAATGTTTGCAAATATTATAAACTAAACTTTAAATATCTGTCCCTTCTTTCATTACTTTGTATTATGGTTTGTATACCTGGTTTTAAGTCTCTGTGTACTAAATTATTGTCACGTAAGTGTTTCATTCCAGCGGTTACATGTTCCAGAACTAACAAGAACTCAGCTTCTGCGAGTCCGAATGTATTCTCAGGGTCATCTAGGATATTAAAGAGACTGCCTCCCGTACAAAGTTCCATGACGATCACAGTACCACGACCATCTTGCTCCTCTTCAATTGCTAATAACTGAACAATATTCCAATGGTTCACTCTTTTGAGAACCTCGAATTCTCGCATTTGCACGTCATGGGGACGCATATGACTCAACTGATTGAACGTTTTAACCGCGACAGGTTCCCCATTGTTTTTATTGACACCTTGGAACACTGTGCCAGTCGCACCTTTCCCGAGTACACTGGTCGTGCACCAGACAAAATGCGCGGATCCACGTAGGAAAGACATTTTTTACTATCCAATAGCCCATGCAATTTTCGTATTGTTTTGTTGTTTGACAAGTAGTATAACCTCCTTCTTATCGGATAGATTTTGAAGATCTCGCATCTATGAAGCCTTAATTGTACCATTCGTTTGAAACCTAATACGTAACGTGAAAATGAATACGCTCTCGATGTTATTGACGCGTCAAAATCATTTGTCAATAAACAGACAAACTTTCGAACACTTTCGAATAAACAGTAGCTGTAGCAGTGTCGCCAGTTGAGGCCGAATCTGGCTTCAATTACTCTCCTCCTTTTCCCCTTCCACTATACCATTCCAGCACCATGCGCACACTCCAACGTCTCCCACTAAGACCGTAGACCACGATGCCCACTGCATAGACTGGACCGGTCATCAAAGAGAGGGTCCTTGATTCCCCTCGATTGCTGGCGACCTGGCGACACAGAGACCTTCTTGTCAGTGTCGCCAGATGAGAGCCAAACGGCTCTCACACATTCTCCTCCTTTTCTCCTTCCATTATCCCATTCCAGCACCATGCGCACACTCTAACGCCCCCCACTAAGCCGTAGACCACGGTGCCCGTGTCATAGACTGGACTGGTCATCAGAGAGGGGGTACTTAATTCCCCTCGATTTTCTCAGTCTGGCGACACTGCTTCTTGTCATTTCCCGGCCATACGTGCCGTCACATTATTCCCACTACGAGGAGAATCGAGAGACATTTACTGGTAGAGGGGGAAAGATTTCGAGGGAAATGTACACCATCTGGTAACACTACTCATAATCCATTTTCTTCTGTAACGTACGTAGCGTTACCTCCAAGATCCTTTGCTTTCTAATTATTTCGAGACTCTCTATTGTTAAGCGGGTAACAATATATATTTCAAGCTAAAAGTAAAAAAACAAAATGTTGAATAGATTAGAACGATAAGAGGATCTAATGACAAGTATTTTATGGGAACCGATTGATTCCGCAGAGTTGTTAACGATAATTATTTATTTTTAACTTGAACAAAATTGCGAAGCATGTACGCCTATTAAAAAATGATTTCACCAATGAGAAGTACCTGACTATGTAGATTCAAGCAAGTGTTCTATAAACATTTGTATATATAGTGTCACTAGTGTGTACGTGCAGAGTCCGAGGACCGAAACGTAGAAGAAAAGATCGTGGTGCATGCGTTAATACGTTGTCCACGTTCTAATCGGTATTGGTCGAACGGCGTAACCCTTCTCCTTATTCAGAGGGTGAATAAGAGGGACCGAATGAATATCGTGGTTTCAGTCTGCGTGCAGCGTACAGCTACGTGTACCGGTCACGTTCTTTTATTACACAGGAAACTGTACTCTGCGTTTATCAAACTGGTCTGGGACCAATCGTTGAACGGTTTGTGAAACATGTTCGCGGGCACGGTCCCCCGGGAATAAACAGTGTGAACATCTCGAACCGTATACGACATATCATGGAGAAACACGTGCTTTTGGTGCTGCTTGTTTGTTCGGTGGCGTTTTTACATTCCTCGAGAGGAACGGTTAATCGGTAAGTGATAGACGATAAATAGCTGGATCGATTGAAACGCCGAACTTTATCTGCATTCTTGTTTCTTTTTTTTCTAAGCATTTCAAAGAGATCGGAATGAAATATAACTTTTGTTTTATAATTTTTCAAGTGCAACAATATTCTTTATTTTCACCTGTACGAGACCAGTCTGTGTTTTGGCAATTTTGAATAGAATCGATGAAGAACAGTACTTATATCGGCAAAATTGATCGGTTCTGCTTTCAGGGGATATGTGTTTACGATGCCGAAAGTGTTGTTAGCCGGCGAGACCGAGCGTGGGTGCCTTTCTCTGCACAATTTGGAGCCACCGGCTCTTGTCACCCTCGATCTGTTGTCCCCCGCGTCGTCGGTCAAAGACACGGAAGTATTGTCGACCACTTCCTCCATTTTGAAAACAGGTAGTCACACCAAGCTATTGGAACGCATTAAAAAGCGATAAAAATTCAATGTGTTTATTACTTTTAACAGGCGTCCTGACGTAAATAGTAAAAGTTTCGCGCGACAGTAGTCTCCGTTGCAGAACCACCGGTTTCCCAAGAATGTTTATTATAATAGTAGCTGTTTCTTTATCTTCGCCGTTGAATCTAAACCTCCGACCTCTTGTTGCGTATGTAACGTGTCCTTTACATCTTGTTTCACGAATATCTGTCTGATAAGAGGTTTCCAGAAATAATATGCAGACGGTATTATATTCGCGATTCGCGTCGCTATAAATTTGTAGTGTCGTTTCAGGTTGAACAGCTGTAGAGTACATTTATGCGAAAGTATTGAGATTATCTGTGATTGTACCAGCGAAAGTAGCCCTTGATTGTTTCGAATAATAATATATATAGTTGTAATGGGAATAACAGGTTTTCGGTAAACGTGGTTCGCTGATTGTAATTGTAGTATCGCGTCGTTTGCTTTGTTTTTCGAAGCACTATTTTCCATAAATTGGTTTTATTTTCTTTCTGGTGTCGGTCGGTCCTTTCGTCTCGCGTCGGGCTCTTTAAACAAATCGTAAATTGAAATTGTCGTCGCTTCCTGTGGGGGAACTGAATTGGCCGACCCCTCTCTGGAGGGGAAATAAGCAATCGCTAGAATACATGGGAAACCCATTTATATTGTTATATACGGGGTGAATAACGAAGATTGGCTATTTAACTCGATCAAGGTCCGACTTCGTTGAACAAATATGTTTGATATCTCAATATCTTAGTGACAGTAATGCATGCCGTGCAAAACAATTAGAGTACAGTAGTCGCCGGTTCATAGCAGCGCATCTGGCAGACAAAACGATCTCAAGAATCGTTTGTATGAGGGCGATTACTTTTCCGAAGGTTCGAAGCATTCGAAGGAACGAAGGGAACTTCGAAGTGTACGAAGTGCACGAAATTTCGAAGTCTTCGAAAGTGTCTGTAACTGTATCAAATATAACTTAGCAGCGAAATTTCGAAGTTCTAATAATCTCTAATATAATTTACTACAGAGGTTCGAATTTCGAAGCTTCGAAAATTCGATTCTCATCACCTTCGAAGTTTCTGAAATCGAAGCTCCGAAACTCGAAGCTTGGAGTATAACAGCGAGAAAGAAAGAAAGAAAGTATAGCAGCCCTAATTTGTATACTTGCACAATCGTTAAAAATGTATTTTCTCGTTTTGGCGACCCTATTCTAATACCCTAATGCCTACACGTCCTATTATCCTAGCTATTCTCCCGTGAATTGTGTAAAAACGAATCTCCATCATCACGTTCTTGATATTTAACCCTTTGCACTCCTTTGTCGAGTGTGACTCGACATCGAAGAGAGGAAAACGTAAATAAAATGTATTTTTAGTTAAAAACAAATATAAGTTCCACAAATATAAATTACAACAAAGTTTGAGAGCTATATTTAATATAATTGGTAAACAGAATTGTTTAAAATAAATACGAGTCAAGGAACTGTCCTTTGAAGTAAATTTCAAATGAAATACTTAAAATAGTAGGCAGTTGTCGGCAACAAAATTGAAAAGCAGTTCGGAGGGCAAAGGGTTAATCATGTGTACTGGAGATACCAGTTTTATTGGTTCTGAAACGCATTACAAAGCGAAATTGCGTCCTTCAGAATGTTTTGAAACGTATGAGTAATTGCAGGTCCAACAATCAGCTAAATCGACGCACGGTTAGATTGTCTTCTTAGTATCAATTTATCAATTAGGGACATCCTTTTGCACGAATGCTGTTATATGTTGGCGCAATCGTTGCAAAGGGAAGACCGTTGCGTCAGTATCAGATACTAATATAGTTTACACCACGTCGGTTTTCCTTCATTCAAGTTGCATAGTGCTGATCTTTCGAATGCTTTAGGTACGGAAATATGCTTGGAATTAATGGTACCATTGACGAAGTATGCGAACGGACGCCTCCGATTGAGAATAGAAATCGAACATCTGGATTACACGGTCGAGGCCGAAGAAAAGTGTCACATCGAGCACGACTCTTTGCTGACTTTCGTGGAAACGGATAAGTCTGTGTACAAGCCGGGCCAAGATGTGAACATTAGGATCGTGATGCTCAAACACGATTTGAAACCTTGGAAGGAATCGGTGGGTATAAGAGATCTGTTCTCGAAAATTATTTTCCGAGATTTTTTAAACATAGTTTTTAAATCTCCTCACAGATTCCCAAAGTATGGATCGAGAATCCATCGGAGATAAGGGTAGCGCAATGGACGAGCGTGAATACGGAAAACGGCATGGCGCAGTTGCTCTTTCCTCTATCACCGGAACAAAGCACGGTAAAAGAATGCGTTTGTTTCTTTGAAGGAATCTAACTGAAATAATGATTCGTTCGTTCCGACAGGGGACGTGGAAAGTCAAAGTAGAAAAGAAAAAATCGCACCCGCAACTGATCCACACGGCCACGTTCGAAGTATCGAAATACGTCCTGCAGAGGTTCCAAGTAACGATCAGATCGCCAGGGTATATCTTAGCCGACGCGGATAACGTGACTTGGACTATTTGCGCCAAGTAATTATTGCGATCACGCCAGATTATTGACACTTCAGCTACCGGAATACCATTGGTAGAGTTTTTAACGACTGTACCGTAGACACGGGGGTAGACTCGTTTCCAGGATTGTAAGGGGGCGGGATGCGCATTCCCATTTCTCGATAATGCAAAGATGGGATCTTTTCGTAGTCAAAAACGCTAAATGAAAGATTAATTTGCATTATTCGGAAGCATACAGCTGCACATCTAGCTATATTTTCATAGAGCTGCGACAGCTACACACTACCGAATAGTGCAAATTACTCGTAAACGTAAAAATAGGTCTCTTTAGGGCGACCGTGGCCTAGATTGACCCTTTATCTAGCGCTTTTGACTTTGACTACTGAAAAACCCCATCTTTACATTATCGAGAAATGAGAAGGCGCATCCCGCGAAAACGGAAACGTGAGAATACCTCCTTAATTAATATAATATTCAATTATATTACTCAAAATAATATTCCTTCAATTATTAATTTTTAATTTTTGAAGGACTTACGCAATTCCCGGTAGGTGAAATGTCTCCACACGTCATTTCTCAAAACGGGAACAACCCGACTAAAGCTGAATATTATTCTACAGATATAGTTACGGTAAACCTGTTAAAGGTACTTTGCGACTGAAATCAACCCCGCAAACGCCAAGTTGGAGGAGAAAATTCAATCTGCCGGAAGTAAATTACGAGACCAAGGTAAACAATTCACTGTCCGCACTTGTGTCGAGTAATATGATTACTTGAGAAATTAATGAACAAATGTTTTTAGTTGGTCTCGCCGGATGGATGCACCGACTTCGTACTATCTGGATCAGATCTCGGTCTAGATTGCTGGAAGGTGGCTCCCGACAGTATCGTTCTTATAGCGAATTTTACGGAGGCCGGGACTGGCGTAGTAGAAACTACTATTAGTCAGACAGTGGTCGTGAATCAAGCCTTGAAACTGGAATTTGTGTCTCACACACCCAAATACTTTAAACTGGGCTTGCCTTACCACGGAAAGGTATTTTCCTTGCATGTTACGTTTAACCCTTTGCACTTGGAGGCATTTTAACTCGAAAATTAAACATTTCTTCCTAGCTAGAATAATTCCAAAAATGGAATTATTCAAATATCGTACAGAAATATGATTTTTGTTTATTTTGTGGATGTGAAATTTATAGAACACCTCATACAATACTAAAATATTTTAAACAATATTTTGAATAATGGTGTAGCAATTTTGGTGGTGACTCTGAGTCACCACTCGAGTGCTAAGGGTTAAATTCACACGAAACTGTGGTAACTAAAATAATGGAAATTAATACAAATTGTAAAACGGCCGAAATATTCAGTTTACTCCACCTGTTTTTCTTGTTAGCTACGAGTTTTACGACAAGACAATACTCCGGCTCCAAACGAAAAGATTCAACTTTGTTTGCAAGTTTTTGGAAAAGGGGAGTCGCAACGAGACGTAGTGGAATGTCGTAATTTCAGATCATCCGTTGATGGTTTCATCGATTTTGTCGTTCCTCCGCCTCACAAGAATATTGTTGAATTGAACTTTATTGCCACCGGTGTCGACTATCCCACGAAATACTACTCGCCGGACAAACGGTGGTGGGTGAGTATAAATTAATTCTGCTGCGGTTGTCGGTTAAACTATACATATTGTATATTTAAAATAGTGTTGACGAAAAAGTAACAAGTTCGTGTTGGTAGCAATCTTCTTACATTTTCCTAAAATACGAGGTCCCGATACAGCAGATTTAAGCAGCTTTGTATATTGTGTTCCTTTTGCAAATTGATACATCCAGTAAATATCTGTTAGGTGTTTATGGATCAACCTTCTGCACGCATTAACGTGGCCCCTTGGTATTCGCCATCCGACAGTTACTTGGCAGTAGCTCGAGGAAATCAGCCTATCGTGTGTGGTGAGAAGTATTCGTTCAACGTGATGTACACAATTCCGTCGAACAGTAACATTAGCGAATCGATTTCGTTTCATTATTCGATCAATTCGAAGGGAGACCTCTTGATACACGGCCACGTGAAGCACAAGCCAAGCAGGGATACCATATTAAATTATTCAGAATTCCGTAATCTACTGGGTGCCGTTAACTCCTCAACAAATAAAACGGAACAGAGCACCATTGTGCATAGGTATGCCTGTGCCGCTCTAATTATGTAACGTTAGGCTTAATTGTTAAGGAAAACCATAGTATATATAGACGGTTAAACATATCAAGTGCTTCGACATTAAAATTTTTTAAAATTCGAGAGGTGGTCATTCGTTTTGGCCTCAAACTTTGGTTCATCGAATTGATTTAATTTTCTCTTTCTGCAAATAGGTTCCCATTAAGCGTGAAAGTTACGCCGAGCATGGCTCCGGTCTCGGAATTATTGCTCTATTACGTGCGAGTCGACGGAGAAGTTGTTTCTACCACATACACGATCGAGGTTGGTCACTGTTTCGAGAACAAGGTGAAGAGTGCTTGGCATACAGGTACCGAGCTACCGGGAGCCACGACTCAGTACCACGTAGAGGCTACGCCCTGGTCGTTCTGTGGCATTTCCGCTGTCGACAAATCGACCCGCTTTATGGCTGGATCGAAAAGAAGCCTGATCGATGCCAGTCAAACGTTCGAAGAGCTGAAAAAGTTTCATTCGGTGCCGATCCATTTGCTATCCTGGTCGTCACACTGCAAACGTACGTTTCTAATTGGAAATAATTCCCGTAGAAGTACAGCCCTGAACGCAAACGTTGTGCTACAGCAAATGTTACAGCAACAATGACAACGCAACCATCGATGGAGGAAATCGATCACCTGCCCAGTCCCGCGATTAAATTGCCAGACTTGTGGTTCGAAGCGATGAGAGGGCCAACCACCACTATAAACTTCAACTACGTGGATGCCATGCAAGCTTTCTTTGTAAGCAATGCCTTCCATCCTGTATATGGAGACGTTAACCTGCTTGTGCCGAATCGGCAATTGATGAAAAGTTTATGTAAAGTTTCATAAAGTTGGATCGATGCTCATTAAATGATTATCAACATAAACTTGAGTAAACTCGCGGGGAACCGAATTGTTCACTTAAGGGGGTAGATTCGTTTCCAGAATTGCAAGGGTGCGGGATGCGCTTTCTCTTTTCTCGATAATGCAAAGATAAGCTTTTTCAGTAGTCAAAAACGCTAGATATAAGATCAATCTAGCGTAATTTGCATTATTCGAAAGCATACAGCTGCGCATGTAGCTGTTTTCCTAAAGCTGCGACAGCTAACGTAAACGTAAAAATAGGACTTTGGAGGACGATCGCGGCCTACATTGATCTTTTATCTAGCACTTTTGACTACTGGAAAACCCCATCTTTGCATTATCGTAGAAACGAGTCTACTCCCTTAACGTATGCAATCTTCTTTTTCCCATAGGATTTTGGAGTAGTTGTAATGAGCGATTTGGTGTTGATATCGCGACCGTGCGGGGAGTACGGATTTACAATTGCCGACCGAATGCTTTCATTGGATTCGTCTGGCAAGTATACGATATTGTTGTTACTCCAGATTGGTGCTGCGTGCAATCTTTGGAATTAAAAAAAAATTCTTCACTCTCGGTTTTTTTCAGATATCGTCAAAGCAATGCAACCTACCGCTGTCCCTTTGATCAATTACAGGACTCGCGATGCGGTAGGTGTTTCCGAAGTAGACCACTATTACTTTGACCACCTGACCGATCAGACTGCTGCACTGAGGTCGTACTTTCCCGAGACATGGTTGTGGGAACTGGTGCCCACCGGGTATGGTTTTCCTTATTTCACAAGTATGCTACATTATTAAAATCGATTTAACATTATCCGATTACACTTACTTTCGTAGAAAGGAAGGCAAAGTTACGATAGAACGCACTCTCCCTCACACCATCACCGATTGGATCAGCTATACAACCTGCATCTCGCCCATACACGGTCTCGGGATAGCACCACCAACCACTATAAAGGCGTTCCAACCATTTTTCCTCGACTACACCCTGCCGTACAGCGTGAAACGCGGGGAATTGTTGCATATGAAGGTGTCGCTCTTCAATTACATGAACCATCGGATACCTGTAAGCTGGATCAAGTCGGACCAAATGAATTTCAAACCTATTAACGAAAGTAATCGCCAAACATATAAAAATATGCGAAATTTCCTAGGTAAAAATTAAGTTGGAAGAAGCGACGGGCCTCGATCTACATTTATCGCATCCCACCGCTTCGTTTTGCGTGAATCCGCGAGACACTGTTGTCCACGAGTACATTCTCAGGCCTCGAGTTATCGGAGAAGTCAATATCACAGTATCCGCATCGGTAGATCCCGATTTCGTTGAACCATGCGGACCGGACACTTTGATCTTTACGCGGTAACTGTTCTTATCACTTTAGCTACCGGAAGCCTACTAATAAGGAAGTGTAATCTGTTTCTATTAAGCAACAATCTTAAAAGAAATTATAACTTGTTGGTTTACATCAACAATTCATTAAAAAATTCTGAATTATTTATCTTTAAACACATTCTAATAATCACCGGTAGGTAAAGCGCTATGAAAATAACAGATGTTTATAATAATAATAATATTCCTTAACTCTATATTTGTACACGATAATGTTTGCAATGTACCCGTATTATTATTATTATTATTATATTCGTTTTTATTTTTAAGAGACGCCATTGTGAAGCCAATTCTCGTTCTACCGGAAGGTTACCCCGTAGAGGTGACAAGGTCGACGTTCATCTGCCCAAAGGAGTTCAGTGATGATTCCACGATCGTATGGGATTTACTATTGCCGGAGGACGTTGTACCCGACAGTGGCAGGGCGTACGTGAGCCTGATAGGGCACATTTTGGGACCTGCTCTCGAAAATTTGGACAAACTCGTACAGCTGCCGATGGGCTGTGGCGAACAGAATATGATACTCTTTGTCCCGAATATTCATGTGGTTAAATATTTGGAAGCCGTTGGCATCGAGAACCCCGCGCTACGAGCAAGAGCGATCAAGAACATGGAGAAAGGTAAAAATCTCTTAACCCTCGAATGGTCCAGTGAGATGTCTCTGGCACACCATGAAAAGTTTAATTGCATCACTTATTTTTTACAAACATAAGATACCTTTATGCCTTTATACATGATTACGAAGCGTAAAAATAGGACTTTTGAGGGCGGTCGCGGCCTAGATTGATCTTTTATCTAGCGCTTTTGACTACCGAAAACCCCATTTTTGCATTATAGAGAAATATCTACCAGAGAGTCTACCCCCTTAATTAGCTTCATAAAGTAGTTGTTATTTGAAAGTATTTAACTGTATTATGAAGGATATCAGCGAGAGATGACCTATAGACATCCTGACGGCTCCTATTCCGCGTTCGGAGCGCAATTTACGGAAGACGAAGGATCCATATGGCTAACCGCGTTCGTGTTGAAGTCGTTCACTCAAGCTCGATGTCTGATTAACATCGACGATCATGCCATGTCATTATCTGCTCGATGGATCTTAATGAAGCAACTGGAGAACGGCTGCTTCCCCGTGGTGGGCACGGTCTTCCACAAAGCGATGAAGGTTCGACCGTCCGATAGAAACGTCAAGTTATCAACAGGAATTTGAACTAACGTGTGCTACTATCATAGGGTGGCCTCGAGGACGACAGTTCGTCGACAGCGCTGACCGCCTACATTCTAATCTCTTTTATCGAATCTGAAATATTCTCGCAAAGATCGTTCCTCCACAAAGCCGTAAATTGCCTCGAGAATGGGTTGAAGAACAACAACGAGGGTTTATATACCGTCGCTCTTTCTACGTATGCGTTCACCCTGCTAGGACATTCGAAAGCAGGCTACTGGGTGAAGACGCTCATGGATCGTGCCACGCGACACAATGTACGAACGAATACGTTCTACATACAATATTACTAGAGGTGTGCGAGAACTCGATGGTCGGGCCAGTTCGGGAAGACGTCGCACAGTGGGACATTTGGCCCGAAAAGCGGCCTCACTTTGCGTCGGATTGAGAACCCGTCCCGATCTCGAATGAAATTCTCGACCCGACATCCTCATCCAACATTTTAAGATTCTCGCAAACCTCTAGTAGTTACCTTACTCTAGGAACTTCGATAATGAAGGAAAAATGATCCTTCACCCTCGGATGGCGGAAAGTGGAGTTCTTTCCGACCCACGGTTGTAAGTAGAAGGAAACTGGTATCGTCAAAAGCATCCGCCATGCGAGGGTTGAAAAGGACTGCTGACACGCAACGATTTGCTAAAACGTTTCATATTTTTTAGGATCTGCTTTGGTGGGAGGACAAAACGAAACCCTCTATGAGCCTTAGTATCGAGATAACAGCGTACGCCGTGCTCACGCTAGTAAAATTAGGCGGAGAAGAGAACATGGTACACGCTTTGAAAGCTGTTCGTTGGATGTCGAAGCAACGAAACGCCGAAGGTGGATTCTCGTCCACGCAGGACACTGTCCTCGCCTTGGAAGCACTAACGAAATATGCCGCGGCTATGAACAACAATAATACCGATCTTTCTGTCCTGGTGACAGCGTCGGAAGTGGACCACGTCTATAGAACGCACAACGACAATCGCATGGTCCTCACACAAATTAAATTACCCGTTTTGCCGACTATCGTTGAAATCTTTGCGGAGGGGGAAGGCTGTGTGTTGATACAGGTAAGACGATGCTCTTCATCGTCTCTGCCTTTAAAAAGTGCTTCTATAAGAAGAAGCAGTATGTTTAAACTTTTTCTTGTTTCCATTGCCTTCTTTAGAGCAACATCAAATACAACGTGGAGCACGCCACCGGTTCCGATGCGTTCGATCTGTCGGTAACTGCTCACTCTGAAGCCTCCGAGAACGAATGTTCAGTACAGGAAATTACAGTTTGCGCCCGCTACAAGATAGCGGACGAAGAAAGTAACATGGCTTTAGCCGAAATTGGAATGATCAGCGGCTACGCGCCGGATCGAACGAGCCTATATTCGTTACTCGGGAAACCATCGTCGAGTAAGTCGTCTTTACAGATTTGGACACCCAATTACAGTCGCGGATGATATTAAGTGAAAATTTCATCGAAATCGGTTAATGTTGCAATGAGAATTGAAAATCTGCGACTTTCAACCTTAAGCTCTTATCTTTAAACGTATGTAGCTCATTCAAAACTTTCAGTATGCATACAAGTTTCCGAAATCTACAAAATACATTTTTAAATTATTGTTACAGGCTCAGGTAAAAAAGTTGAAAAAACATTATTTTTAAAATTTTGTATGATTCCTACCAGTTTCAATCTAAACAAATTTTTGTTTACTCGTTCTCTAGCAAATTAGTCGGTCTAACATCTTTGAAAAATTCAGGTCCTTTGGACCAATTTTAGGAAAGTTCTGCAATTTTTAAGAGTGGTCACTTAATATTATCCTTGACTATATTTCCTGGAAGTTCTGGCGATTGCAATCTGTATTAAAATGTTGATCGCAGAAGTGAAGCGTTTCGAAGTGGAGCACGACGTCGTTTCCATCTATTTCGACAAGCTCACCGGACAGAAAACTTGCATCTCGTTCACGGTAATGAGGGAGACCGTGGTCGATCGTCTGGAGCCAGCGAACGTGAAACTTTACGATTACTATCAACCAGAACTGAGAATATCCAGTGTAAGTACGAGTGGGAAGTGTATCGTATGGAATATTGTTCCATAGAATTCACCCAAATAATATTTTCAGAGCTACAATTTCGCCCCCACTTGTAGCAGCGCGGATCCTGTCGAAGAACAATCAACGCCGAGCGTGATACCGGAGGTGAAATTGCTGGTAAAGAATTTGGCGGTTGACATGTTGCTTCTGACAGAAGACAATTTCAAAGACAAACCGGTGGAAAAGTCGGCGAAGAATTTGCCAACGGAAGATACACACAGTAGGGATAAGGTGATCAATAGAATCAGTGAGGCCGATAGAAAAGCCCCAAAAGGACCAAATTTGGTGAACATTCTTCACGACGATGTAGTAAACAGAGAGGGCAAGCTCAGGGATGATAACGAAGAGGAATCGGTCGCTGATGTGCGACCCATAATTGATAACGTGCCATTCGTAGAAAAGTCAGATCCGAAGATCGGAGAGGACACTGTAGACACTATAACACACGTACGGATAGCCAGTGATAACGCCATTCTAAACCACTCAAACAGTGAGTAAGAAAAAAGGAATATTAACACTATTTTACATCTAAATGTGACAAAGTTCTGTTAGTTCCGCAGGTAGAATCTGGTAGCGGTTTAACCCCAGACGAGCCAGATAGAAGTCGCAATTTTAATTTTGACAACGTAGATCCTAACGTAGGAACTTTGAGCAACATAGAAAATCCATCCACGATTCCCGTGAAAGAAACCGAGGACTCGACGATACCAGGAAATCCGTCTTTCGTTGTTGTCAGCCACGAACTGGAAACTCCAGAAGGAATGGAAGGACTAGTTCCAGTTTACATGAGACCAGATGCAGTCGATTATAAACCGGAAACTACCAGTAGTACGAATGGTTTGTCCCATTTTTCGCTAATGTCTCCGGTGGAGAGCGATGATATTTCACAGGTATATGAACAAGCTATTAAGGGGGTAAACTCGTTTCTAGAATTTCAAGGGTGCGGGATGCGCCTTTCTCGATAATGCAAAGATAGGGTTCTTCGGTAGGCAAAAGCGCTAGATAAAAGATCAAACTAGGCTGCAATCGCCCTCACCCCCGTAATTTGCATTATTCGACAGCATGTATAGCTGTCGCAGCTTTATGAAAATAGTTACATGCGCAGCTGTATGCTTCCGACTAATGCAAATTGCATCTAGCGCTTTTGACTACTGAAAACCCCATCTTTGCATTATTGAGAAATGAGAAGACGCATCCCACACTCTTGCAATCCTGGAAACAAGATTCTACCCCCTTAAAAGACTTTTCAACATTTTTACAACTTTGACCGTTCAACATTGTTTCCTTCCTAGGAGGAACTCGAACACCAGACAATATATACAACTAACAGCGACGTGAATATGACATGTAAGCGAATATGTTTTACAGTGATATTATAACGCAGATCTGTATGCAACTTCCAGGATGAGGAAAAAATAATTTTGTCAACTGGACAATTCCTCATAGCAAAGTCAATTAGAAATGCATAAAGATCTACATCCCAGTAATTATTATTGTCCAGATACATCTGTTGATGTCTCCTGCATTACATTTTAATCTAGCGTTGACCAGAGCGAGTCAGTCTTGTCCAACATGCATCGACAAGTTGCCGTCGAACATTAGCGATGTTTATTGCTCAGCGAACGCCGCGGTTAAAGTAGCAATCAGGCGATTGCGGAAAGCCCGACTGTTGCTGGATCTAAATGCATCCCGAGAAGTACAACGTCTTCGTGCCACCGTCAAGTTTGCTTTAGATCCGAGTTGCTCTTGTTCTCCGATAGATTCCCGTACGTAGTTCAGTCTTCTATCTCTTACTCTAACGTCTTCTCTTCTCGGAGACAAATAATTGAGAGAAGACACTATTTATAACTAGATATACGTATAATCAACACGCTATGTACAATTACAGTAAAGTCGTGATCTAGCTCTCATCGCCTGCTCCGAGCAGGGGCAGAGGTCGTGTAGGGAAACTATTTTTTTACGATTGCGTCGACCGCGTCGAAAGTACAAAGGATGCTTGAACGGTAGCATACAAACACGGACTACGCGACGACCAAGGCAGCTCGAACTTCACGGCCCCTCGCGGGGATGCCTCCCAGTGGAAGGGGTAGGCGAAGGGACACTGATCGTGGAGATCCACGGAGAGCTAGAGTGCGACTTTACTGTATTATATTGGGTTGGCAAGAAGGTAATTTCGGTATTTTAAGGTGAAATAAAACCTAATTTCTTTATTCAAGCAATCAGCTTCAATCAATAAAATATTTTCTTATTTATTCTTTTTGGCAAAAGATCATCGAATAAAAGGGAAAATATATCTTATTCATTAAAAATCATTTCTTGAATAAAACAATTGGGCTCTCTATTTCACCTTAAAATACCGAAATTACTTCCTTGCCAACCCAATATATAATATAATATTCTTTGTAAATTCTATTCCTTCTATTCTCTTGCAGCTGGAACTTTTGCATTGATCTTAAACAAGAAGAACAATTTTCTTCAATTCGGAGATCACAAACAGACACTCAACAATGCCTTTAACATATACGGATTGCCAATAGTGACCGGTGTGCCCCCCGAAATTACAGAAGCGCGAAGATCATCGTGTTCAAATCGCGAAGAGAATCGGCCAGCCGGTGATTGAACGAGACGCATACCTTTTATTTAAGCATTTTCATAAGCTGTTTTATAACAATCAGAATAAGGGAGAAATTTGTTTTACCAAATAGAAGATTTCTTTTTGGTAAATATATAAATATATAAACATCCGCAGTCCATACATAACACTGAACACTAAATCTAGATCGTAGACCTCACTCATTTGTAAATCTCGATCATGAAGATACGCTATTCGCAAGCATCGCGCAGATTATTATATATATGATATCTTTGTGTACCCTTTTTTTATCTGCAGACATGTAAATTATATACAATAATATTAATGATAGGATAAGGTATCACGTATAGAAGTATAAAAAGACTAGTTATCATCCTCGTCGCAAATGAATTGTTACAGCGAGGATGAATCATTTTATTTTTTATCAAGTCAATAAAAATAGTTCATGAATTTCGATGTAATCAATTAGCCCGTTTTTTTTCACGCGTGTGTACAAGGGAGAGAGAGAAGATAAGAAAGAAAGAAAGAAGTGAGGGAGAGAATGAATACACAAGAAAGCGAATATAACACCGTTTTGTTGCACTTTTTATTTATTATCTTTGTATCTGACCGCTACTGAAATAATTATTACAAATTAACAATCACCCTTCGAACTGTACTACATTAAATATTATTTTATTACAATGAATTTACGGTTATTTATTTAATTATTACGGCTTTCAATTTTTCTTTTCTTTATCTATTGTTTACGCTAGGTGTTTGTCATTTAATGCTGATCCGAATTCATTGTATATTCTGTAGCTACGCAGCAATATTGATAACGTTCGAGAATAACATTTTTTTTCATTAATCTTTGCTATCTATCATGAACATTTATGTGTAAGTATGTGTGTTCGCGAGTGTGCGCGCGCGCATTGTTTATTATGTGTATATATTGTGACGTGGCAAAAGTTGCCTACGTCCCTTCGAGCCCGTGGACAAGGACCGGGCAAACCTCTAGCAATACCGATGCAAATCAGATAATCCCGAGCGCTCTTCCTGGGACGTCCGAAAACACATGGTGTAGTCGAGTAACACATTTTGAATGTCGCGCCACTTTTGCGCGATATATATATATATCTATATCTATATAGATATCTATATAGATAAGATATATATATATATCTTCTTCTTTCAGCATTAAATATCAAATCGCAATCGTTTCTGGAAGTATATTACTATTCATTTACGTTGTACACGGCGAAATGCTTGCTCGAAATAAATAGAGACTATTTATTGTTCGCTAGAGACTATTCGGCACGACGCGACGCTCCGCTAAACAAACGCAAAATCTAATCGCGCGTCATTCAGGAATGAGAAAGGAACACGTTGAACATTTATAAAGAGTTGGCAGTAACATTTTCATCAGTCCAGTCTGCGTCGCACGAGATTTCGATAGTAAATCATTCTAACAGGTATCTTGAAGATGCAATATATCTTCCGCATGAATAAATAATATTTCTATGCATAGAGATACTGGAATTCCGTCGCGATCAATTAACTTAAAACAAAAAACACTTAATAATACTTTGTTACAATAGGATCGTTATTTTCGCATAACTTTCTTAATATTCGCCGTTCCCCAAACACACACATACAAATTTTTATGTTATCATTTACCCGATATTTGGAACAGCGTCGCCCAGGCAGAACACACAAAGTACTGGGACAAATGTCGTTCGCCTAATATAGCGGCAACAGTAATCAGTCGTTGGCAGTAAATGCGTTTAATAAATGCATCTCGTTTCAAAGTATTGTGTAACTGTAGATCTGATAGTACCTACTAATTATTATAAAATAGTATCATACACATTATACGAATATTCAAAGAAGGCAGCGATACAAAAGTTTTGATATGTATTCCAAATATACATATTTTCCCCAGTTAAATACTTTAAATGTATTAAATATAAAATGTATAGCATTGATAAGAATCGATGTTTTTTCCCTTAGTGTCAGAAATAAACACCGATGCATATAAAAGTTGCGTAGTAGTTATTATAGAAAGAAGGGAATACTGATCAAATGATAATACTGTAATGTTGTACAATATTACATCAGTGTACAAGCATTCAAATAAATGTCTATGGAATAATGCGTCTGATATAAAAATTAATTCTAAAGTTACGTTCCGCCTGGGCAGTAATAATCATTTCGTTTATGTTTCATTAACTCTGCTGTTCCAATAATGACAGTGTCATGGTCTGCTGAAACGCTATTAGAAACTTTCACTGGGAATACACGAAAAACAAAGACCGCACGAAACAAGGAGAAATGCGATTGTGCGCTTTCCGTACGAAAATGAAAGACTGGTAATGCAGGAAACAAATTAGTATAGCTATATGCAAGATAACGATATACATATGTATGTCAAGACACCAGCTCTATATTAAACTATACGCAAATTTTGTATTTTTAATTTTGCTTTTTCTTTGCGACTATTAAAATATAACGCGTTAAATCATTACTATGGTATTAAATCAGTCGGCTTCACCTTAATAAGGGCAAGCATCGGGCATTAGTATAATTATACATCAACTCGAACTAAGTAGAGTTGAAATAATATATATTAATACGTGCTACTTTAATACACTTTATAAATATACATATATTACTTGAATCTTATTAGTTATCAAATACTACAATGTAATTAGATCAGACTCTAGTCGAGTAATTAAGATAAATTGTTTCATTCTCGCTCCGATTTCATTTATTTATATATTATAATACGCACTAAAGTATTGTATATCAAGGATGGATTTAATATAGAGCCTGCCTCTTCTACACAATTTTCGATGAAACTAATAATGATGGTATAAAGAATTCACGTAAAACAATTCACTTTGCTCTTTACTTTCGATGTTGATGCGCTCAAGTGCAAAGAAGTCGATCGGCATTGATCGGAATTATCGAATGTACATTAGTGAATGTACATACACAAACGATCAACAAGTGACAAATGTCGTTTTGCTTTGACGGCGCAGATACGTTTATCGTACCCGATAACCAACGATTGTTGTATCAATCGTGAATGCAAATGAAATGCATCATAGATAATAGAGGAACTTACGTGAACATCAGTATTACAGTATTCAATAAATTTTAGGTGCCGAACGATCGTTGATGGGTCCGCTGGTTTTCCTCAAAGAGGTCCCCCTTCGTATCTGATCCATCAGAGAATCCCTGACTTGCAAAGGATCTATTATAGGTACCCGATTACCCATAATACGTCTCACGCTTGCCGATTTACTCGATATATTCCCCTGTATGTTCTGTTGCTGCTGTGCTAGCTTAGCATTCAAAGTCTCGAGAAAACCGGTCGCCGTTTTCGTATTTTTCGTTATTTGCTGATCGATAGAGTGCTTCCTCGAAGACTTTGGACTGCTACTAGTATTGTTACTACCCGCAGCATTGTTACCTGTTGTACTGTTAATAAGCTTGGCACTAAGCACTGCCATAAAGCTTTGACCTACTCCTCCCGGACCTTGTCCTTGAATATTTATACCCGTGTTCATTGTAGTCATTTGTGTAGTAGTTGTCGAGCCACGTTCTTGAGAAGTTGAACGAATCGTACACGAACGTTCGACGGAAGACCGAGTGACTTGTAACACGGCATTGTGTTGTAACGTTCCCGCCGACTGGTTGTTATGGGACTGTGTCTGACTCGTAGACTTCCGTAGAAGAGAAGGGCTAGCCGGGGTGTGACGCAACTCTGTGAGGGTCCTTACGGTTTCGGACACTGAGACCGATCTGCAATATTATATATATATACATATAATGAAACAATATCATATATTATATTATATATGTATATAGGTGTTTGCGAAATCGTGGAACAACCGGCAAGGAAATGATTCCTCACATAAAAACTAGTCGAAAATAAGGAATATAGTTTTTTCATACGTGCCTTTATTTTCGAGAAAATCGAGTTCGAAAATTCGTTAGGTATCGCGATCGCGGCCTAGATCGATCTTTTCTCTAGAGCTTTTGATTACTACAAAATCGCATCGCATGCAATATCGAGAAATGAAAACACAAATCTACCCCGTTAAATCTATATTTCTAGAAAAGATTATCACCTACCGCTGAGGAGTAGGACTGGCTGTAGGTGAAGAACCCTCCAACAAGAATGCTGGTGGTGGCGGAAGATTTTCAGCCTCGTCGCAAGGATTATCAGTACGTTCCTCACTAGAACCCGACACGGGAGTACTAAACGTGGCAGTTATGATAGTAGACGTGCGTCTTGTAGGAGGAAGAGGTTTGCTCGCTTGCTGCACCGATCCTCTGCGAACCGTTAAAGTAGAGGCAGCACCAGGTACGTTCCAAGCATTCTCATTTTGATTCTGAAGCGAATTAGAATGCGGTATAGTAGTCTGACTACCATAGCCACTACTAGATTCCGCACTAGATTCTGACGTTTGACTTCCACCATCTTTTTCCGTAACTTCAGTCTGAATACGTTGATCGATATAATTCATATATTATAAATTGAAACTATATTATCCGAGATATCCGAAAACATACCTTCTCTGTTCCTGATGCAGTTAGCGACGCAGGAGGTGGAGGCAGAGGCAGTTGCATCTCTTGAGCACGAGTTGCTGCTAAATTTGCCAATTCGTGCATGTTCACATACATTGGTTGCTGAAGCTGATGCGTTACTAATTCTGCAATGTATCTCACAGTTACACGGTGTTTTCAATAACACTTTAAACAATATATTAGTTCGGACCAGAAACAACTTTCGCTGCAGGCAATGCAGTAATAATGAGAATGATCGAATGAAGTAAAAATTATCTCCAAAAGAAATCTCAATTAGTAACTAATGATAATTGAGAATGTGAATTAGAAAAGTGTTCTGCGCCAACTTGAATTTGGTAAATGAAAATTGTTTTTAGCTCAACCTAATAATTAAGGAAAAAACGTTAAGTACCTTTTGCTAAATGGGCTGGAAGCGGTAATTTAGGTTTACCTCGAGGACTTCCGGGAGACTCATTTTTTACTGGAACTGTTGGCCGCTCTAAACTAGAACATCTGTTTGGTATAGGAGGACGATTACTACCATTATTCCTACGCAATTGTACTCTAGATGCTTGCTGATTGGAGGAAGAACATGAAGAGGAAGAAGAAACTGGAGAAGCTGGTTGACTATGGCAACAGCCACTACTGTCTGGAGCTTGGAATGTGTAAACGCTGAGAGCTGGTCTCTGATGTCCTTTTTCATAAGCTGTAGCAACAAACAACAACAGTATTTAGTAAATTATTCGTTTTACAAAAGCAAAAAGATATACAAAAATCTTAAGGTGACTTTTTTACCGGAAGAAATCGTATGCGGTCGTTCATTGACTGAGTTCTGATTTTGCCTATCGTACTGAACCGATGTTTCCTGCAAGTCAGGCCAAGTAGCAGTGGTTACAGGTCTCGTTGTTGTACAACTAGTATTTTGATTATTTTGAGAAGACACATTTGACACCTACGACAACACAATTATCTTCAACAATGAATCAAAAATCTTTGCTCGTTAAAAGATATACACAAGTAGAACTTTATTTAGCGTTGAAAGTGAAGAGAAAAGGAAACCGTGAAACGCTAACGCTAGCAGGCTTCTAATTTCTAGCAACCTTACCTGGTGTTCGGAAATTGGTTGTGTATATAATGTATCCTGTGAAGTGAAGCCAGAGTCACGGGAACTACCGTTTGCCAAGTGGCGCAGCGTCATCATACCACTGATGCTGGAGGGCCTGACACCGACAGACTACAACGAGTACAACATCGACTACCACATACACTAAGCAGATGCCAAATGGCGCTCATGCTATAATCTACCAGCAGCTACTTACATTGGTATATGTATATAGGTGGTGCGTAAACAGTGAAACTAATATGCCATGCATCGTAAAGGTTAACATTCTTAGATCAATGAATTAGCATGGAAAAAGAGAATGTAATATTGTTTGTTTTTTTTTTATGCTTCCAAAATTGTTCACCTGAGAGAGTGATCTATGCCAAGGATGTCCAGATGGACTGGGGTGACTTTTGCAAGAACCACTGCTACTGCTGGTCAAAGAGCTGATCGAACACATTGAACTTTTCCTTGATCCAAGAGACAAAGAAGGACTGGAAGGAGGCGTAGCCAGCGACCATTGTGTAACGTCACAACCTTTTATATCTGTTATCACCTGTTCCGATGCAGGCGGTAGGTGATGCGGAGAGGCAGCATGTCGTTGCAACTGATCAGAAACTTCTTGAAGGTGTGTCAGTTCCATTAGCATAGCAATTTCCTCATCCTACGGATTTTTGTAGACATTATTACAGGCATTATTGAGAAATGGAATCGTTAATGGGGTATACTCGTTTCTAGGATTGCAAGGGTGCGGGATGCGCCTTCTCATTTCTCGATAATACAAGGATAGGGTTTTTCAATACTCAAAAGCACTAGATAAAACATCAATCTAGGCCGCGATCGTCCTCAAAAGTCCTATTTTTACATTTACGAGGCACAATTTGCACTATTTGGCAGCATGTAGTTGTCGCAGCTTTAGGAAAATAGCTACATGCGCAGCTGTATGCTTCCAAATAACTTAAAAATATGTTTTATCCAGCGCTTTTGACTACTGAAAAATCCCATCTTTGTATGTCGAGAAATGAGAAGGTGCATATCGCACCTTTGCAATCCTGGAAACGCGAGTCTACCCCCTTAATGTTTTACTAAGTGTAGCCAACTTTACTAACGAGTACTGGTTTCAGGAATCTTGCAAGAAGACAAAATCTGCCTCTTTCCTCGAGCAAAGCCGCGCGAACAGCTCTTCTTTCTGTTTCTTCTAAACTCAGGCGTTTTTCTTGGACAACTGCAGCAGATGATTCTAACATTCGGTTGAATTCAACGTCGCCAGACAAAGTACCATGGCTTTGTGGTTGTCCTTGCCCATGCAAGTGTTGGCCCTTGCGTGCCTTTTTCTTTTGTAATCGTAATGTATCGGTAGAACGTTTCTTCAATTCTGCTCTCGCTTTCTTATATTCTGCAACAAATACACAATACGAGAACATTACAATTTCATAAAGTTTATATTCAAATTATTGCAACAGTGTTTTCTGCCAACCTTTGGCATGTTCCTTATCTAAATTGATTAAAGATTTTTTCCAATCTTCTAATTTTTCTTGAAGAGGTAACACCAAGCAATCCATAATAGCACTAGAACCAAGAGCAAACGCAATTAAGTACATTGTATACTTAAATTAAATACAAAAAACTGAGAGCTAATTACCTGGTAAAGGATTTCATACGTGTCTCCACAGCTTTATGTCTAAGACATATTCTAGTTAAAGCAGTTCCAATTTCTTTTGTTGCACCTTAAATATATTATTTATTTTATTAAATGATGACATTAATAAAAGGTAAAAAAATATAGGAGTAAAAGAGAATGGATAAAATATCCATATGTAATATAATACACACAGTTATGCCATGATTGATTTACCTCTTGCATTAGTTGCGGCATCAGCAATTTTTTGAAAAGTTTCAAGATATGCAGAAACAGCCAAAATAGCAGCCCTTAAATAAATGAAAATACAATTAAAATTATGTTGTTGTTATAATATACTAAAAATAAAATAATGAACAAGACTATAAGTGAAACTATTACATTACCTCAAGCAGGAATGTAATTTTGTTGCTTTCGAAATTAAATCTTCCCATAATGGTGCACCATTCTAAAAACAAAAAATTCTGTAATAGATGCTTACATATTTTTAATCAACTTACAATTAGATATGTTTCACTTTTGTTTTGTCATAGATGTATTACACGATATCACTGAACAACAATGCATGTTACATGCAGATAATGCAATCGTATACGCCTACTTATGTTTTATGATTAGATGTTTTCCCAACATTGGCTATGAATGTACATTAATATATTAGAAAGCGTAGAAAAACTTACAAGTTCAATACTAAATAAAGAAAAATAAAGAAAAATTTGTACATTAAATCTGAGCGAATGAAACTTCAAATTAAATTTCGAATCATTAATTATGCAGACGAAATGATCAAAACATAATTGTTCCTTATGTTTATTATATTTTAAATATTTATATTATCTGAAACAGTTGAAGTGAAATGTTTGTTGTGTTTTGATCATTTTCATGTTATATTCGAAAAACTATTTTATTGAATTTCAAAATTCAAATACAATGTTAGCAAAATTGACTCGGCTCTAGTTGTCATTAACAATGATTGAACAATACTTCAAAGCACTCTGAACATGTGTAAATTAGCGTCTGCCCTCATTCTGCTGCATTAAATATCTCAATGGTTTCGGAGAATAGCTTTTAAAACCAGAACACCGCAACGTTCACAAATAGTCTAATAAGAAGGTCCGAAAGAAACATATTATTTCGCGTACGCTCGTATCGACTGATTTCATAGTACATATTTACAAAGTATAGGACTCGAAGAAACAGCATCGACATCGCGCCTTCGCCTGCATCGTAAATTGTGCAACGGTACAGAAACATTACA
Source organism: Lasioglossum oenotherae (assembly GCA_028455765.1). Lineage (NCBI taxonomy): Eukaryota > Metazoa > Arthropoda > Insecta > Hymenoptera > Halictidae > Lasioglossum > Lasioglossum oenotherae. The sequence continues at coordinate 24,542,001 of CM052279.1, read as the reverse complement.
AAAAACAATGAACAGGAAAAACGCGGTCGAATAATCCGAATCCAAATATCGAACACTACGAATGCAGCAGTACTTACTTTCATGTCAGTGATAATCTGTTGAAAGAGGCCACCCAAAGCACTGCACTCTCTCTCAATTGTTGCATCCATCTTTGACGATCCGAAATGATTTTGTTACTTGCCCTCAATAAAGTTCTTCCGCATCAGAGTCGTTGGAAAGTTCACTTCTTGTCATCTGCACGAGGATGTGCGGAATTGCTGTAAGAATACTGACGATCCGTGTAACTCGCCATTTTCATAACGAACAACGACAAATTTAAAGTAACACGCGAAGAAACACGATCGAGTAAGTATATCTACAGAAATTCGTCTGCCATGTACGCCACAACAATTGCCTCTACCGAATTAATTGGGAATAAAAGAAATCACTGTCGAAATGTTACAGGCGCGTACTAGAGACGATTCGGGATCATAACATCGATTAGTTTCGCGAGGAAAGATTGTAAACACTAGGAACAGGTTTGTCGAAACAGCGCACTTATCGCGACGATCAAGTATGGCTCGCGTCTGCGTCGATTCTGTTTTCGTTGTAATATCTGGACACCCGTAGATGCCCCCCTACGGCGACCCCGTTACAGAACTTCAAATTGAGGATTCGGAGTATATCTAATCGTTACTCAGGGTGAGGGTTCTCTCTCTTTCCCTACCCCTTCGACAATCACTTCCGGAGTGCCGACTATTGAAAGAGGACATCCTGCATCATTGCTCGCTCATTCTGATTGGTTATTCAGTGCGACTATGAGCACAGAGGGTTCTCACAGAGATAAAACTCCGCCGTTTTTTTAAAACCAATTTACACTACGCATGCGTCTATAAGTAGAGCGATCGTGAACATAGCCACGAAACTTCGTACCAAAGAGGATTTGAGAGTGCTCATCAGTGCTCATCAAGCCACCGACGTGACTTTGTTACGTTAAAAACAACATTACAATATTCTTGAATTTTTCCGATCTATTACTGTTCTATATTTCATCAACTAATTTCTGCATAAATGCATAAAGATCCGCATTCTAGTTTGGTTCGTACCTTAGACTACATGTTCAATAGATAAATAGCAGTAAATAGCAAAATGTATTCGTCCATGATTCGTTCTAACAGTTAGAATCTATATAACTCTAATTGTAAGACGATCCTTCGGTCAGTAGTGGTCAGTAGCAACCAGTAGCGATCCCCTACCATTCCCTTCTTAGAGTTGTACACAGTTATACGATATATCAAATATAGTTTGCTATATATGTAGCCATCATTTGGCGCGCGCAGAATTATCTACAAAGAATAGGCGCGCGCATCGGAAGATCTCTTATACCTGCTCTTACGAAAAAGTGAATTCATATTCTGCGAGAAAAATATTAAATGAGTGGAATGATGAGTCTTGTATTAAAAAATGATGAATTGTTTTATAACGTACTACGACAGTATTTCGTACAATTAATTGACGCCATACCAAGCATTTTAAAAGTCCTTACACTCGCTGGAGGAGTTATTGCCGTTACTTCGTATGCGTTTTACCGTGCTCATGGTATATAGATTCACTTTTAAATATTAAAGAAACGTCAGCACATGAAAACTTAGTCAGATTCTTAATTAAGTATACACAATAGCAATTGCTCAATGTATATTTTTTTAATTAAATTGTAGCACGTCGTTATAGAAGAATCACGCGCGAAACAAGACACGATTCAAAAGTCTTCCAGGACATTACAAATTATAATCGTTCAGTCGTTAGGCAACGAAGCATAATCAGCCATAAATATATGTCTCGTAAATTGGAACACGCTGCTGACGTAAGTACATAACATTTTGTTATCAAAAATATCAGTATATATATATAAACTGTTACGAAAATTATATTTCGATGCACTTATTACACTGCTTGGATTATTTTTATTTTTTTAATAGCAATGTTACGACAAGGTATATGCATTGAAATGTATTGATATAACTGTTTATTGTCCACAATTGTTAAATGTAAAGTGTCCAATTACTGGTATAACACCCTTCCATCGAATTTGTTATAACGGCCACACATGCTTAATAACATTTATGTTAGGAAAAGGTATGCATATAGAATACAAAACATATAATATGTAATGAAATATATAGTTTTAAGTAAATTTGTGAAACAAACATAGGTGCAGATCCTTCTATAGCTGCAGTAACAGGAGAAAATGCCTTGTGTATGGCTGTTTATTATTTTCTTAATAATCCATTACTAGATGATTTTTCATGTCTTGAACTGTTACATGGAACAGGTTTGTTATTTTAAATACACAGTTCTATATAACACTGGTAAAAAAGTAAAAAGTAAAAAAGTTTCTATTGTAAACAGGAAAATATACTCTTTTCAGGATGCCAATTTGGTGTTAAAAATAAATGGTACACTAGATTGCTAAAAATGGCAGTTACTAACAAGAATACAAAATTGTTTCAGTGGCTAATTCTACATCAAAAAGCACCATTGTATAACATTTCTAGAAGTTATTCTACACCACCACACTAATGAGTATAGTTAAAAATAATAGAGAAAATAACATATGTGATATAAAATAATATATATATAATATTATTCCATTAAAAGAACAATATGTATTAATTTTTTTCAATATAACTTTATGAAACTATATTTAACATTAATAACATGCGGTTAGAATTAATAAATATAATAAATACTTTTTACAAGAAGAAAAAGTACTTTTGGAGAATATAAATTTTGTGTTATAAATTGAATTACTCTTTTCTGTACGTATATATAATGTGAAATGCTTATTTTTTTATAAAAGCTTTTAAAATATTTATAACATACAAATCATTCTCCTGCTCGTGTGCTCCCACAATCCTTATCAATACATATTAACATAAACAGAAGACATATACATACTTACTTATATATATATATATATGTGTATAACTACCAATCACTACTTACTGGTATCAGAGAGTATACATATATGCTCTGATATATTTATATACAGGCGGAAAAACTTAACCTTGCAACAACGTCACATAACCTTTATCTGCTGAGTTATTCGGACTGTCCCCGGTAAAGGTGTCAGAATTGTCAATCCTAAAAGTCATAGTTTCTGTTCATATTGTAGCATCTACTATACAATGGCAAACACCGGTTTATTAGTTCTGACGAATCCATCAAAAGTAAAAAAATTATTGCCAATTATTGAAAAGCACGTATTAAAAACTTTGTACATACAATATTTTCCAGAAAAGAACATTTTTAAATCGGGAAAATATGCAATTACGAATTCTCCACAGCAACTAACACATTATGCTCGAACTATTTCGAATATTTACATTGACACGTCTACGATATCCTCGCTGCTAGACATTCGAGTTTTACTGAATAGTATGAAGAACTCGAATTTATCGATAATAAATACCAAGAAGCCTGTGGAAGTAGTAATTTTTGATTACAACTATAGTAAAAATGAAGCTGATACATTTATACAGGACTGTCTAGCCAATGCTTCTATGAGTTGCAACTTTATCAGCTGGAACGATGATCAGAAACTTGAGAACACAGATGCGAAGGCATGCGTAGAGGATGGAAAAACTTACAAGAATGTGGTACTCGGTGGTACATTTGATCGAATACATCATGGTCATAAGATATTTCTAAGTGAAGCTGTATTGCATTGCACGGAAAAACTTACAGTCGGAGTGACCAGTGCGAATATGTTACATGGTAAGAATTCTATATAATGTTATTAAAACGAAAATCTTTGGAAATTCGTTCATAACAATGTAACACTTTCTATAGGAAAATTATTATGGGAGTTGATAGAACCATGTTCAAAAAGGATAACTGGTGTTAAAGACTTTTTAGAAGACATAGATTCAACGTTAGTATACGATGTAGTTGAAATAAACGATATGTATGGTCCAACTAAGGATGATCCAACATTTGAATTAATAGTAGTGAGCGAAGAAACAAAGCGTGGTGCGAATAAAGTCAATGAATTACGTATGCAAAGAGATCTAAGTAAATTAGATATTTATGTTGTGCAGCTGTTAAAGGACAACGACCATAGGGAACACGAAGAATCTAAAATCAGTTCCAGCAATAACAGAATACGATTATTAGGAACCAGACTTCAACCTCCTGTATGTATTGACCCTTAGATTGTGAATCTTATGCATTTGTGACTTATACAAAATTCTAAAGCAATCATGTATCATAGCATATTTATTTCATTTTTACTATAAGGAATCTATTAAACGTATTACTATTGAAAGAAATTTTAATTCCATTGTTCTTTTAGAAAATAGAAGACAAACCTCTGAAACCTTACATTATTGGTTTAGTTGGTGGAATAGCAAGTGGAAAGTCAACGGTAGCTCAGAAATTGAAAGAATTAGGGGCAGGCCTTGTAAATTGTGACAAACTAGCACATGAACTATATTTACCTGGAAGTCAATGTTTCAATACTATAGTTAAAACTTTTGGTCCCACAATTCTAGGATCAGATGGATTTATTAATAGAAAAGTACTTGGGAACATAGTATTCAATGACAAAGTAGGTTTACGTAAATTAATATTCTTGGCTATCTTGTTACTATGTTCAAATTTATGTTTGAGAACATAAATTTATTTCCAGACACAGTTAGACAAATTGAATAAAATAGTTTGGCCCATAATTTTAGATGAAGCAAAGAAAAAGATAAGTGATCTTTATGCGAAAGGGTTTGATATAATTGTCATGGAAGCAGCGGTATTAATTCAAGCCAAGTGGCAAAATCATTGCCATGAAATTTGGATGTGTATTATCCCTCCGGAAGAGGTCAGTAGTGCTTCTTGATTGAATATTTCATATTTAATTTTTTGTATTGAAATTGACTATTTACAGGCTGTAAGACGAGTGATGGACAGAGATAGATTAACTGAAACTAATGCAAAATTACGTATTCAAGTTCAACCTAGTAACGTGGAACAAGTTAAAGAAGCTAATGTTGTCATATGTAGTTTATGGAATCCTGATATAACCCAAGATCAAGTGCAAAAAGCATGGAATGAATTAACGAATTTCCTAACAATCCAAAAAAAAAGTTAATACAACAAAAGGAACATGTTGTCTGAATGGATTGTAAATAAGGTGTAAATTGCATTTGAATAAATTTATAAGATATTTTTATCAACCTGGGGTAAATATGACCGAAGTAATTGTTTTTAGTATATTTGTTAAATAAATATAAAATTAGTTTTCCATGTAGAACAATTATACAGGGTGTGTTAAAAAAAGACATTCAATATTTATATGGTATATAGAATACACTGTGCTGAGTAAAAAAGCCTTAGTGAACATAAACGAAAGATCAACCGTTTCTGAGATATAAACATTTTTGTTTGCTAACATCATGATTCATTTACTACTGGCCTTTTGATATTTACAGAAGATTTTTCACATGTCCTCCTTCCATTTATACACAACTGACTGATTCCGGATGAAATCTACTGTTGGCACTTGAATAAGTAAGCATCGTATGCGATGGAAGTAAGTTAGTTGATCATAATGCTAGCAAACAAAATGTTCATATCTCAGAAACGATTGACCTTTTGACCTACGTTTACTAAGGCTTTTTTACTCAGCACATAGTGTGTTCTATGTACCATATAAATATTGAATGTTTTTTTACCACCCTGTATATATATTGACAGTACAAATATAAATGGTTTAATTGACGGTATGTAGTGCGCCTTCTGACCCACAGAATCTAAGAACCATCACATACTTGAAGGTTTTTCTTAGATTGACTTTACTGCATATTACAACATTTAATAAACATATGATTTTATATACTGTGTATAATGTATATATGTATTTGTTATTAATAAGAAATTTATAATTGCCACAGGTAATATTTTGGGTATGTAAAGAAATAGTAAAATTAAAATAAAAATATTATTTTGCAAATAGTATATTTTCATTTAACATATTTCTCATTTCTTCGTCTTCGTAATTGTACATCTTAGTAACTATTGTACTTATAAACGAAGAAAAATCAGCTTTAAGTTTATTTCCACCACTGTCTACATTACATTTCACATGAGATACTTTCACAAATGTAGAAGCTATATTTACAATAAAATAAGAATGTCATTTTTATAAATTACAGATGACCAAAAATTAGTAAATGTTATAATAAGTGAGTATTTATATATACTTACAAATAATTTTTGATATTTCTGGATTTTTTTTCTCAGGATCATAACAGAATATAACACATTTGTCTGGACCTAATTTTGTTTGATTAACAAAATAATCGTAAAATTCTTGAATCTGTTTCAAGCATTCATCTGATTTTTCGCTGTACATCAATATAACACCATGTAAATATTTTTTTATAGCTGGCCAACAGTTCTCAAATCTAAAATATTTTTGTATTGCATATTCTACATTTGATATGAAACATTGTAAATTAAATAATTATTAAAATAAAATATTTCGGAATACTTGTGATCTCCACTACAATCCCACAATTCAATATCTTTTGTAATATTTTTGTTATTCACATTTATATTTTGTACTTCGAATTCTAATATTCGAACACCTTGTGTAGGATGATAATCATAAGGTATTTCAGTGGCATCAGCAAGAAAATTGGCTATCGTTGTCTTACCACTCTAAAACATATATCTTTATTAATTTTGTAAAACTTATTAGAATTTAATTTTACGCTTTTATATCGATATATAAAAAATTGTTCAAAGTGATATCATTTTTTAATTAAAACATTACCTTAACAGGTCCTATAACTACTATTTTTAATGGTTGCATATTTGTAGTGTATTACAGTTCAACATAAACTTGAATGTTTTGAGAATTGTTGTCATAGTAACCAATCCTATACTCTTGTACGCGCATGTACATATATATATATATATATATATATATATATATATATATATATATATATATATATAAATAAAATATAATAATGACGGTCAAAATTGATGCAAACTAAAATAAATAAAAATGCACTACAATACTTGTTTTTATAGACTGATTTATTGGGCTACAATAAGATTTCAATATCAGTACAACATTGAAACGGAAATGTTTAAATTGCAAATGGGACCAGTAATATACTATCTACAGAAGTAAACTAGCTAAACATGATGAATCTTTTTGAAGATGTATATTTTACTGATTTCAACACAATGATAATACAGTAAAGCCTTAGATCTAAGAAAACGGAATTTTACAGGATCTACGAACAGTGTAAAGTGCAAACATGTCGTGTAATCCGACACGGGTCGGGCATATTGGTATGAACTATTACTACTCCAATTACAAAACTTCTTTATTTTTCATACTTTTTTATGGAACCAACTTATGTGTGGCATATTCTAATTAAAATGACGTAGTGCGTCTTCGGCCGCGCGGTCAGCGTTTACACGTACTTGTCTTTTCTACGTTCGGCGCGGTCGACGGGGTAAAAAAAAGTAGAACCACAGGATCTAAGAAACAGCACGGACCCGAGGGTTTTGATTAGATCAAGGCTTTACTGTATTTGTATCAATAGTTGAATCTACTTACAAGTATATTTACCTAAGTGGTATAAATATATAATTGTTACATACAATAATTCACATACATTAAAGAACAATCATGATACATAGGAAGTTGCAATTCCCTAATTCATAGGATAATAATCCTCGATAAAATGTCATTTTGTAATAGTTTCAAATTAGAAGGTTGTACAGGGTGGTCTATGATATTTGAACTGACCTTATTAGTTTAATAAAAATATTTCAAGCAAGTATCTTTTGCTAATAATAAAAAGTACTGCAATATATTCTCTTTTCCATGTGTCTTATTTATTTAATTTTGATTTGAAACAGTTTTAGTGCACTATCAAAACCAGTTCAAATACTACGACTGAATTATGTCCACCCTATATGAAATATGCTGTATTTAATCAAAAACAGTTACTTATCATAGAAAGGATTTTTAAATTAACTACAGTAGTATCTATTTAAACATTGATTCAGTTTATAAGAAAGAATACTCTTTAAATATTTCTTAATGTTATAGACAGTTGAATATCATACATATTTTCATATATGTACGTGTACACGAATTCGATATATGTATTTATAAATATAAAATGAAAAAATCTTATATTATTATTGCAGGTTATTCAAGTTTTAGAATCTCGTCTGCAATATGCAGTTGTTCACACAAATATATAAATTGAAGTCATAAAATTCAAAATTAAGTCATTCTCATATTTAAAAGTTGTTGCTTCAAGCCTTAAGCCATTGGATGATCTTGAAGAACTGACGTATTTTCATCTGGGTAGTTCAAAGAGTACAAGGCCAAGAGTGCTGATTTTGCAGCTATTTTCTTGGCATCTTTTTTGTTTTTTGCTGTAATATATACATGTAGCTTTAGTAGGAGAATAGTTAAAATTATAAAATATAGTTTTGTTATTTATATGTGAATATATTTTAAATACTATTATAAATAGACTTCGAAATATAAACTTAATATTTATATTTTATGAAAATTATAGAAGAAACTTTTTTAGATTGTTTTAAAAAATTTCTTATCAATATTTTAGAAATTTGCACATGTTATAAATGCATGAAAACATCAGTCTAGTTATGAATGTCTATAACAAATATGCTATATGTTACCTGTTCCTGTGTATTCAACACCATCAATTTCTACAGCAAGTGTAAACATTGTGTTAGGTGGATTACCAACACGATTGAGTTCCACATAAGTTAAACCTGGTCTCATTTGGTTTAATAGCATTACAGGGTGTATATTTGTGGCATTCGGTGGGAGTTCTTTTTGAACTGGAGCTTTTGGAACATGGGCTATTTCCTTCTTAACTCCCTTCACAGGCGATGGCAGTCCAGGTCTTGAAACCGGGACTGATGTACCTTGATTATGCCACTCAAGGAACAGTTTGTACAAAGCAAAACTAGCCAAAGAACTCCATGGAATTTCGTCGGTCTCGTCTACATTAGTATCCATAGGTGTTGGACCTTCTTCATTATTATCATCCTTTGATACAATTGATGAGTCTGTTGATTGATTTAACAGACCATCTGATTCTGCATCCATACGTGCCTTCAAAGATGCAGCTGTCATTTTTTCAAGTAACAAAGCTTTCAGTGCATTTTCAGCAGCATTTTGTCGTGCAAGCGGCTTGGATAAGCCTTGTCCAACATAGGTTTTTCCGTCAAGCTGTTATTAATAATGATGAATTAAATTTCAAACTATTCATAGTACTTTTGTAGATGCATGAGAATTGGAGATATGCGAATATCCGAAAATGTCAGTACCCGATGGTAGAGATGAGTCAAATTTTAGAAAATTTCAGAATTCCCAAGAATATTATGGTTCTCGAATATTCCCGGGGATCCCGAATACTTTTCAGAATAATGTTGAACATTTGTTGAGAATCTCGATACATTCGAGAACCCGAATATGCTCGGGAATCCGAAAATTTTCGAGACATTTTTGGTTCTCGCACATCTCTAATGAGAATACATTATTTGAAATACCTCCGCGTGAACGAGATAAAGAGAGTTTGGCATTCCTTGGGTTTCAGGGAATGTAAACTGTACTCCAGCTTTCATTTCATTCAGTACCATAATTGCATTCTTTGGTTGCAATGTTTTCCTTAAACGTTGATTCAAACGAAGTCGCTTGAGTCTTTTGTTTACCCTAACTAAACGCATAAAATTGATTTAGCATGTAAAATTTCAAAATTATATACTGATTTTCTTTTCCAGAAATATCAGAAAATAAAGTGTTTACAAGTGTTATTAAAAATGCTATAGCTCAACAATAATATATTGGAGCACTTGGCAATTAAAATTTTCAAATTTGCGCAGTGATTTGTCATCATTGTAACGAATTCTTGTATCAATTAATATGTTGTAATTATATTTTGATCGATAATACACTTCTCCAACAATCAAGAATACTTACATCCAGGTACTTTGCGTCTCCACCTTGGTTGTTGTTCTTGCATATCAACATCGGTATTCTCAGGCACTTGATTATCATTGTTCGCATCAGGAATATTGATTGTCGCTGGTGGTGTAGGATTGGAATTGTTTGATAAAGGTGTAGTAGCAGGAATTGCTGGTTGAGAAGTTGGAGCAGGATTACTTTGCGCAGCTGGTGTAGCTTGTTGCTGTGTATGAGATGTCTGTTTTAGAATTGGCTTTAATCGCTGAGGTTGAGCTGAAGTTTGTAGTTGCACTTGAGGTTGAGTCTGTGATTGTTGTGGAGGTGGAGGTTGAGGTTGTGGAACAGGTTGAGGTTGGGATTGTAATTGAGATGGATTTGGTTGCTGCGGTGGTTTAATCTGTTGCTGCTGCTGCTGCTGCTGTGGTTGCGGTTGTTGCTGTTGTTGCGGTGATTTTCCTTGTTGTAAATTCCTCGATGCAATTTGCTGCTGTTGCGGTTGTTGTTTAAATGCTGGTACATTCTGTGCATTTCCTTGCTTATAATTGCTTTGCTGATTAGGAGAGGGTTGTGAACCTTGGAAGCCTCCTTGGTTAAACTGTAAAAAAGAGGGTGGGTCGCCGCTACACAAGGAACCTCTACGGTTGTGCTATCCCACCAAGGTCTAGCATCGTATGTGTACTCGGAAGCAATCTAATGCTACCCCCATAACTCATACCAATACTTTTGTGGCCAATATTTTTTCATTTATAACTGAGCCGCGTTTATGAAATGTTTTAACACTTTAGCTACCTGAAACCTATTACCCCTATGACTTTGCAATCGTAGAAATAATAGGCTCTTCAATGATTGTGTTATGTCTGAAAGAAGCTTAATAATTTTCTTTTAAACAGTACTCTAAAGTGAAATTGTTAGATTACTTTACTCAAAACAATTTGTTGCCATAAGAATCAAATTATTACTGCTATTAAACAGTCCTCTATACTATGCCATTGATTTTTAAGAACTGTTACATAACTGTTGGTAGATGAAGTGTTAAATAATAAAAAAATATATACATGTAAATGTAAAGTAATGTTAACTATACATCGTATCAAAACAATTCGTATATCTCCATGAAAACTAGGAAGATATAGCTGCATTGAAACAAATAATGAATATTGTAAGGAACAAGAGACTTTATCCTTCTGAATATGTGTGTGTATACCTTGAAAACTTATGTATTCATATGCCTTGTAAGCCAATAAATAAGTTACATTGTTTAAACATCAGTTCAGTACATTATCAAAAATATGGCCTGTAGCAGGCTATGCTATGTGGGTAACTGACGAACTAGTCCCTGGCTGAATAGACCTCCTCGGTATTGTTGTATAGCTACTAGTTCCTGCATTGCAGGGGAGGGGAAAGTAGGGACCACTAATTAGTACATGCAAATGGCTGAAATATTGGAAACAACTACACAGATCGATCGCGAGGAATATAAAAAATAATGACCTGAATTTTTTATATTGATGGAATTTACAAATGAAAGTATAACAAACTTTCATAATTTTGTTATTTGGCCATAAACAAATCATTGAAAATATTTATTATTAAAATAAAGTAGACAATAAGGAAAAATTAATTCTTATTTGAAAAGATGATACTCGACTTGGTTCAGAATAAATAACTTCTCTATTTTTTATGGATACTCCCTAAACTCCTGTATTTTCTTTTTATTATATTTTTCTCGTTTTTTTAGATGAAGAAAGGTAATATCAAAAATGTGAATAGACAATACCTTTAAAATCGATTCAGAATCATTTTGTTGTTGTTTCAATAATTTAATTCTAGCTATTTTCAGAAATACTATATATATTTGTACTTAACTTGTATACCAAAAGTAATATATCATTAATATTATCATCTTAATGAATATACATATGCTTATGTGTATGAAACACTTTGTAATAGATTTCTGGTATACATACCAAATGATATTTTAGCGTGGAAAGAAACTTTGATATAGTTTGGTATACGTACCAGAATATTATCAAAAAATGCTTCCACTATTTGCACTTGTATACTGAAATTCTTTGTTCGTATACATATCTATTAAATACATGTACATTTTATGCTATAGAAGAATATACTCATTATATTAGAAATTGTCTTAAAATTAATGTTACCTACTTTTCATTGGATTACGAAAATATAAAATATTCAATGTTCAAATAGAAGAATTAATTAAAGAAGGTAAAACTTGTGTTTTAAAGTATCATAATGGAACAAATGAAATCTCTATTTAGTTTTCAATGAATCTTCTTGTATAAAACAAAACTAACTTAGTCTTTACTATTTAAAAATGTAAGAGGCAACATTTACTTTTATATAAATATTTATCATTTCTTATAATTTCTCAATGCACAAATTAAAATCATATACAACAGATTTTTTATGTGGAACATGAAAATTACTATACGTATTTGTATTAAATTTTTTCTGTCTAAAATTATATGTTAATCTAAGGTAACCATTTGTATAAAGCCACAATTATTTGTACAAGTATTTCCTAAATTTATGCAAGATACTACTGTACCTAAATATATTATAATAAAAGTAACGGAACTTACTGCATTTTGAGCTTGGTAGTTCAATGCTGGATTATTTTGGTTTCTCGCTGTAAACATAATTTTAGGAAATTATTACATTTCATGCAACATTGTAATCGAAATCAATATTTGTGTTCAAGTTAAAGAATTTGATGTACTACATATACTTCAGTAGTACACTGAAACTTCACTATAAATGCGTACTGTATCTGTTTATACAGATATATATAAAAACTGTGTGTATTTATGCATACATTGTATACATATATATTTACGCATACGTATTCTTTTTATATGGAAATATATATAAACATTATCCCAAGCACGATGTTTCTAATACTTATGTAACATCATTTTGGGTCTTCAAAATTTTGTGCAAAATTAAGGCATAAAATAAATGTGTAATAATGATTATTGAAGTAATATCCGATCAGAGACGCCATTCCCGAAAAGCCGGTGTATAGAATATTGATTTTTTTTCTATTAATAGAATTCGCGTATTTATAACATATCTCAATTACATCAAAATATCTATAAGATATGTAATTCTCTATTCACAGATTTCTAAAGACTTACCGTTAGAGTAGCCTTGGCTTTGTCTGCTTCTCGTATACATATTGACTTTTAACTTTTAATTCAAATCACTTTGGATACGATTCAGAGCAAAACACTACGTATAAATAGAATGCGTATTTTTACTATACTCAATTCTGAGACATAGAACTCAACTACTTTACGAGAAATACAGGCACAATTTAGGGTTTTATACAGTGTGATTCCCACTGGTCACGCAAAGGGGAATGAATTACAGTCGCGTTACAGAGAAGAAGGAAATGACGTTGTTTACTGTTGTCGGATGTGGAAGTTCCGCCATTTTACTCATTCTGCGCATGCTTCAATCATTGAGTTACGTAGAATGGAGGGAGAAATAGGACTATTATAGAAAAAAATAACGCAATTGTCTACTAAATTATACATTACTTATTGGAAAAAGGGTTTCGAAGGAAATTTTTCTGTTTCAAGACGGACATCTTGTGATGGCCATCAGTTTCTTTTTTAATTTCAAAATCTCGGGGTAACTGTTGGTTTTTTAAAATGGAACTGTATGTTTTTATTTAATCAGGTTTGTTCCATAACAAGTTCATCAATCTAAATATGTTTGTGTTTGAAGATCACTCAAAGTTGTTTATTGCTGTTCAAATTGTAGAAATTGTCTCCTATTTCCTCCATTCGAAAAGACATCCTTGCACATTGATGCAAGGATTTATTTTGTCCCTAGAGGAGAGTTCCTCGTTCCTCCGTTCCTCCCTCTAATAAATTGCTCAACCAGAGAGAATTCTGACTCAACTAATGATGATTCACACGAAATACTTCTGTGAATGAAATTTTGACAACGTTCAATAAATTCGTATAAAGGATAAAAATTTTATTCTGCTCCTAAAGAACAGTTCTTTCCTGTCAAAAATTGCGCAACGAATAATAATTCATACGAAATACTTCTGTGAACGAAATTTTGACAATGTTCAATAGATTCGTACAAAAGATAAAAATTTTATTTTGCTCCTAAAGAATTAACAGTTCTTTCCTGTTAAAAATTGCGCAATGAATGATAATTCACACGAAATTTTGACAATATACAATGAGTTTGTACAAATTAAGGATAAAAATAATTTGTTATAATTTTCATTAGACTAATCTTTTTGATATCTTAAGAATATATTATTAAAATAAAAGTATTTTTACATAATATAATTTTTGATTTTCGATTGTAAAAATCGCTAACTAATAAGTACAATGTTAATATTTGTAATAAATAATAAATTGCATATATTTCGTATGGGTGTATAAAGGGTGATAAAAAAAAGGTTCGATACTTATAGGCCTTATAGTATTCACGTGAAGAGTAAAAAATGTCTAATCAATATACTAAAAGCAATCCTTTCCCTATGAAATTAACTTTTGTTATGCATTACTATATCATAACTGGTTCTCTTCGTAACACATTAAATGTATAGTATACACTTTATAGACGTGACTGAAGATTTGTACTACGACTTGTGTTTACAATCTTAAACGAATACTTCCAACTTCTCTTTGTCGGAAGCAAAATAATATGGTCATGATGTAGAATACTAATGAAAAATAAAAGTTGATTTTATAGGATAAAGATTGCTTTTAAGATCTACGTTAATTAGACACTTTCTACTCCTCTCGGTGGGTACTATGAGAGTCCTATAAGTATCGGATCTTTTTATTATCACCCTGTAAGTGAATAGAAACATAGAAGTTCATCAAATTATAGGACTTTGAGTCAAGGAATTTATATTAATTACTTTATCATTGCAGTAATAGTAATAACATATTTTACAAGATTTAATCATTTTCTATCTTAATAAACTTGTAGTACACTGCAATATAAATTTAAAGCAATCCTTCCATTTCTTGCATAAACTGCATGTATGCGTCGTCTTTAGTCTTAGGTTGCGTCGTTCGCAATGGTTGCGTTTCCGGTATTCTTTCTGCGAGTCTAGACAAAGTACTTGGCTTTTTCTTATCGTCTCTTTTCACTCGAAGAGAAGTAGGTAAAAATCGTGTAACATCGGCAGCCAAATTTCGAATTTGTGGCTTCGCTTCGATGGTTGTGGTGCTTTTCCCGTCTTTGTCTTTTCTGTTAATCAATTGTGGCGCAGCAGAAAGAACATTAGGTGTTTTGGGTTGTGATCCAGTTCCCGATTGTGTCTGCATTTGAGGATTTCCTATATTCGTCATATTCGATAGGTTTGGCATTTGCATTTGTGGTGGTGGCATTCTAGGCATACTCGGTGGACCAGGTCTCAGCATCCTCGGCATTCCCGGTGGGGGACCTAAATATCAAATTTAACGATTAAAATGCATTTTCTTTTGTTCGTGTAACAATGAGACTTAAGTGTAACACGTATAAGGTTGTTGCATATGAAATGTATGATCTTAGAATGCAAATGTTACAAAGCATTTTGATCAAGAAATGCTATTGTAATAGTGTAGACTGTAGTCTACAGACTTATTATAGAGCACTTTGAGGTATAAAACTGATCCTTTAAATTCTATGTCAAATTTTAACTTAGATGCCTAATTTTACTTTCAAATAAATTTTATTTCAACATCAATCAATACGATTGTCATGCATACCTTTTATATGTCTGGAAAAACATAATGATGATAGCATTACGTAAATTTTGGTCAAAATATGGTGATAACACTAAACCTACTGAGCATTAAAAGTAGCTGGTGCATGTTGCGTTATAAAAATAACAAGATGGAATTTATTTGAACTTTGTGCGGCTCATATTATAATATTATATCTGAGCTATTAAATATATTTATTTAATCATTTACCACGAAAGCATCTTTATAATTTTAATAATTGAGCAACAAAAAATCTGGAACCGGTTATTTGACCGGTGGTGGTAGGTTTAGTGTTAATCAACGTGTTATTTTTTGATGGTGAAAAAGCTACAAAATACAGATCGCAATCTTGAAAAAGAAGAATGTAGATACACTCAAGAAACTTGAAATTCATTGACAGAATACGTTGATTACAATGGTACTTACTTTGATGAATAAATTTTTTCAGAAAATAGTTGCGTTTGTTTAACGTTACTGTTAAAAATTGGACATTTTATATGCAACAACCTAGTATAATGTCCTTACCAGGAGGTAACCTGAGTCCGATACGAGGTGGTGGAGGTGGAGGCATTCTTAAATGCAGAGGCGGCGGCGGTGGTCTATACATTAAAGGATGAGGTGGCATTCCCATAGGAGGCATAGTATGAGGTTGAGTATGTTGAGAATGGGAATGCGAAGATGTGTGTTGATTATGATTAGAAGGGTGATCCGATGCTCCCGGAGGTTCAAGATCTTCTTCTTCTATTTTATTATTGCTAGATTTGTTATTAGATTTCGAATTAGATTCATTCTCCGCTTCGAGCAAAGATAATCGAGCATTCAAGTCCTGAGCTCTTTCGGTTTCCCGTTTTTTATGGACGACTTCCATTTCACGCATAAATTGATCGATATCTTGACCCGCCATAGCCAACATCTTCTGCTGTAAAGTCGTTGGTTTCACCTTCGACATGTCCCTTTCCTTTTCTTTCTCTTTATCTGTATCTTTCTCTTTACTGTCCGATTCTTGCTTGTCTTCTTTATCGTCTGCAAATCGGATTGTCCTGGACTTTTGCAACGGTTCTTTACCCTATATTAAAATTACACGTTTATTATACGATAATAATAAGAGAAACTTCTCAAGTATTTACCTTGTCAGGTACATCCTCTTCGTCGCTAGATAAATCTGGAGGTGGGAACGGTGGAACACCTGGCGGTTCTTTATTAGGAGCTAACATTGGTATAGATGGGGATGTTGCGTATGCACTTGTTTTTTTTAGAATACTTGGTGGTATTGGTATGTTCATGAGAGGGTGATGTTGAGGTAAATAATGTGGATGAGGGGGGTACATATGAGCTGGTGGCTGTGGCATGTCTGGCAAAGGTATTTGCGACGTTAAAGAACCTGAAAAAATATTACTATTCTGAGATTTCAGGCTTTCACAGCTTGGTATCATAGTTCTTCATCATCAAAAGCCTTAACAGTGAGAACAGACAATACTATTGTAATACAGATAGTAAAATTTGTTATAAATTAAGACATAAACATTTAAATATACCAGGGTACATTCGGGATATATCATTGCCAGCCGAAGGTAAAGGAATTTCGTCGACTTGTACTTGTTGCGCATGACGCACAGCTTCAAAATAAGAAACTAAATCTATTCTTCTACGTTCGTACTGTATTAATTGCTCTTTCAACTCTGCCCATTTCTCTTGATCGTCCTTTGCCTAACAAAAAATTGTATATCTATTATATCTTTTAGAAAACTATTGATTTTGAATTCAATCTTACCAATAACTTTTGAAGGAAATTAATACATATTATTCCAATAGTACTTACATACATTTTCAATACACGATCTAGAGTCTCCTTCAGCTTTTTCCTTTTATCTTTCAAAACTTTCTCATTAAGTGGAGGAGGCTGCATAACATTATACTCTACAAATAACGCATTCAAGATAAGAATTATTAACAGAATTTTATACAAAGTTGTCCATCAAAAAAATTGTGGAGAATGGATGTCTATAATAATTATGTAAAAAGCAGTACAGCTTATACTCACCCATTTGATCTATCTTTTCCATTTCTTCAATGATTTGAGCAGGATCTTTGCCTTTTAAAACAGCAGCTCGTACCAACTGTCTTTGTTTTTTATTCTTTTTTAATTCCTTCTTACGTGCTTCTTTTCCTGTAAATACATAATAATTAATTGGCGATTGTTTAAAAAGAAGTAAACTGTTAGGTTATGTTATTTACTAACGTGCTTGATCTGTGGGATTCATGTATTTCCCACTTTTCGTGGTGTTGATTGAACGACGACCCATTTTTTCGTAATTAATAACACTTGCTGCACTATAGTTTTATATTATTCTTTCACAAATTTTGTAGTTCACTATCCATTATTTACATTCATTACAACTACAGATTCGTCATTAATTTTTACCACATAGTTGGTGAACTTATAAGTCAGAATGTGTTCATAGGTGAAATATTCGATATACCTTTCAACAGAGAGGAGATTTCCTGAATTTGAACGTGAAGAATTATTCGTTAAATTACAAAATCGCATAAAAATTAATATTTAATAAAATAACAAATAAACACTGAAACACGATCCCTAAGGACCACAAAGACCATACGAAGACAGACCAGTGCTTCGATTGAACTCAACATTTTTCGTACCATGGATGGCCGCTAGAGGCGCTGCGCGGAAAAACAGTAACGTATCTACTATCGGGTAGATGAAATGGGGTTCCTTAAAAAAATTTATATGATTTGATTCTGAAAAATGAATATATAACAAGTATATTTGTGTATATTTTGTAACTCGTAGGACACGTCCTGGAGTCTTTTTGTCCGGTAAGATTATTTCGATACATTCCCGCCAATATAACTGCCTCAGGGCTCTGGCCGTTCTGCTACCCAATAGTAGATACGTTACTGTTTCTTCGCGCAGCGCCTCTAGCGGCCATCCATCGTACGAAAAATGTTGGGTTCAATTGGGTTCAATCGAAGCACTGAGACAGACAGAGGCTCTCTACAGAGAGGATATGAGAGTGTTCACTCCCGGGTGTCTGAGTTGCCTCCAGTATAGTGCTGCCCCCACAAAAATCTTACAATTAGCCTGGATCAGCTCCTAGGCGCACGGTAGAGCGGATTTCCCCTCCCACTTTTAGTTTGGATCAGCTCCTAGACGTACGGTAGAACGGACGCTTAGCCTGGATCAGCACCTAGGTGCACGGTAGAGCCGAGATAGCCTCACAGACGAGATATAGGAATAGACCTGACACCTTATAGGACTTGGTGTCCATAGGAATCTGAAGTACCGACACCTTAAAATGCGGGACCGGTATCACAGACGAGATATAAAAAAAGACAATAGGTGTAGGAATAGAATTTATTGAAAGATCAACATATTTATTAAATGTACAGCTATTGGCTCGATATTATCCTTTATTCACAAGACTCTAAAAGGTCTTACAAATAGAGGATAATACCGATTGCTCAGGTCTCACCACGAGGAGGTTGCTGCACAAGAGACCCGAAAGGGAGTCAGAACGAATGCAATATTCCTTCTGGCTCCCTTTCTTACAACGACAGACTTAATACTAAATTACGCATGTACGTAAGCGCAAACCTAACCATGCACATGAGTGTGAATACAACGAAAGAACCAGCTCATGAGAGCAATTGTAACCCCGCACAATAGTGCTAATACAACCAGTTTACAAGAGCAATTGTAACCTCGCACATGAGTGCGAATACAACCACAGAATCAGCTCATGAGAGCAATTGTAACCATGCACATGAGTGCGAATACAATCAGAGAACCAACTCATGAGAGCAATTGTAATCTCGCACAAAAGTGCTAATACAACCAGTTTACAAGAGCAATTGTAACCACCCCCATCCGTGAGTGAGCCCCTGAGGGGCCTCCGATTGGAGGAATACCAATTTCAATCAAGAAATATATTTGAAGAAGACTCAATATTGAAATTTTCGATGGAAATTCCAATTGGCATATTGAAGATAAAAATTGATGGTATTCGTTGAACGAGCAGTTGAAGAACATGTTTGTTGAAGCTGGGTAGACAAAGATTGAACAATGTTAGTAATAGTAATAAAACTTACTGGTGTTGAAGGTAGGTCAGTGGTGGTCAAGGTAGGCCAGGTTAGCTGTTGATGACCCCTTGTCCACCTCTGGTCCACCTCTGGTCCCTCCGGTCCTCTTGGCGCTCCTGGTCCCGCAGCACGTCCGCTCCCCCCGGCCCGACTGACTGACTGACGGAGAGCTCTCGCCGAGCCGCCGAGCTCGAGCGGCGCCCCCCACTCCGCCGAATATCGATCGATGTCGATCGCCGTGACAATTATTGAAAAATTTATTATTTCTAGCTGGTTAATGTTTATAACAATTCTATTTTACAGCGATGTCTACAAGCAATTCCTTGGCTATCTGACCACCTAATTTTTTAGTCAAAGTGGTTAATAGTTTTCGCGATACGGAATAACTTTAAAACCATAACATTCGCACGCATTAATTTATTCGATACAATTCACAGATACATTTATTATTTCTGGCTGTTTAATGTTTATAACAATTCTTTTTGCTAATTATGTTAACGAGCACTCTCTTGACCACCTTGCCTTCTAATTTTTTCGTAAAAATATAGACTATAAAACTCGAGATACAGAATAACTTTTAAACTATGAACACTCGCACGCATTAATTTATTCAAAATAATAATTTTTATTATATTTATTGTGATTTTAATTGCAATTGTTATTTTTATTACTCTTTATGTCAATTCTATACACTTTTTATGTCAAGTCCACAGACGTTCCTCTAATAAAGCTACTTATTAATATTTTTATTAGAATTATGTATTACCGCATCGAATTTTAGCAATTTCTAATATATGGTTATGTCGCACGAGAAGCATCGGTTGAAGCTAGTTCTGATTTATGCCACAGGCTAGTAAAGGTTCCGTTTCATGCTAAAACATGCTGCTGCATGGTATGGTCGCTGTGTTTCGTGGTAAAAGCGGGCTCTACGGTGCGCCTAGGAGCTGTTCCGTGCTATTCTATTTGTAGATATTATGGTATGAAAATTCCTTTTTTTATTAAAAAATTGTGGCGCCTCTCCTGGCAATAGTCCGCGCCTACCA
This sequence comes from Lasioglossum oenotherae, assembly GCA_028455765.1. Taxonomy (NCBI): domain Eukaryota; kingdom Metazoa; phylum Arthropoda; class Insecta; order Hymenoptera; family Halictidae; genus Lasioglossum; species Lasioglossum oenotherae. The sequence goes on along the minus strand of CM052279.1, from coordinate 24,521,098 downwards.
GGTTGGAAACCGTTGTCCTACTATGAAATGCTATCTTTAATGTGAGCTCTAAAACGTTAAAAAATTCTTACGAGAATGCACTGTAAAATTGACTCGAAAAATCTGCTCAAAATCTGGTAAATGTTGTCCGAGTTAATAGCAGGTTTTTCTTGATTTTTCCATATGCTTTCCTGTCACAAAGTGTCATCCTCCACCTTTAGATTCCGTTCAGACACCGCGGAATCCGCGCGTTTTCGACCGCACGGATCTTATTTACATTAGCGTATATGGATTCGTTCACACGCATCCGCGCGATGCAACAATCAAAAACAAAATTCGAGCGGACCTTATTTACATTCGCGTATATGGATTCGTTCACACGCATCCGCGCGGTCCAACAATCAAAAACAAAAATCGCGCCGTCGAAAACGCGCGGTTTCCGCCGTGTCTGAACGGGCTCTTAATTTGAACTCTCAAACGTCTGCAATTTCGTACGGTAATACATTCTAAAATCGACTCGAATAATTCGCTTCTTACCCTAATGGAACATTTGGCGTAATTGAAAACGATATTCAGAGCATCGGCATTTTTCAAAAGTGTTCAATATCAGTGCGATGTAACTTGACGTTGTGATCGGTGACCTTAACTAGAAGGCTAAGAGTAACGTGTATACTATCGTATACATATGTAAGCGTGCTCTATAAACAGCCTGAAAGAGATTTCCAGTCTGATCTTCATTAATGAACCGCATAGAATTCAAAGATGGAGGTCCTGGCTTTCGAGGACGTGTTAGGAGGAGACACGGAGGTCTCGATCCAGCTGAATCACGAAGCCGTTGCCCGATCATGCCGATCGCTGGCATTCAAATGCCAGCTCTTTGTTTGCCTGTTTGCAGTGTAAGATTATACTGGAAAGATGCTGTGCAGCTAAAGGACTGATATTCTGGATTACTTGCATATAATGTACCTTGTGTAATATCACACAAAAATTTTACATATTCAAAAAGTCAATGGAACATGTCAGCAGAGGATCATCGTACAACCAAAGTTTGGTCAAACGAGTCAACTGAAAGATGATTGGGTAATTTTTGAGGATTGAGATTGAGAGCATCACGCTCTCCGCTCCGATTTTCCATAGTCTTCTGCTTCGAAAGCTCACGATAAACTCCTCAGCTGATTTATTATACTAGATCGCTCGAAGTTTGCTTCGAATGCAATGCGAACGCAAACTCATCTTGCTCGGGACTTACCTTGTTTAGCTTTCTTTCAAGTTTTCTTGACTGGCAAGATGTGTTAGCCGATTCTGCGACACTAACTTTGAATCACGCCGCAGCGTGTGTCGCAAATCACCTTTTATTGCGACGAGCTATTACCGGCTCCGATCCACGGACAGCAGTCATTGTCTAAGCCGGTGATTTATGTGAGTGCAGCGTGAGAAAAAGAAGCGGGGCAAGGGGAAAAAGGATCCGACGTGATGGAACCCCGTATGATTCACCGATCGACGAGGATGGAATCTATTCTGCGAACATGTATGAAACCTAAACAATGCGCGAAGGTTGTCCTGTCGATTCCACGGGTAATTAACAAGTAATAATCAAGAAACACAGATAAAAGAATCCCATGCAGATGAGCTGTGTTTTAGCGTGGCGAGAAACGGCCCTGACCGAATTATGCCCGCAACGAAGCTTTTGAACGAAACGATCGTTACCAGCTCCCGTCTACCGACTGTTAATATTAATCGGTTAGCATTGTCATTGATAATAACGCTTAACGTTTGCAAATGCGTCTTCGAGGACAATTCATAATTACAATATTCTCATAAGAGATGAAATTGATGAATAAATAAAGCTTGTATCAATTTGTAGATAGCACTAATACATCCATATTGCTCATATTAATGTTTGGTCAATCTTTAAAACAGAGTAAATGTTATCTAGTAAAGTCATCTTTTTGCTTCTCAAAAACACTCAAGTTGTTTGATCCAATTTTTAAAGAATTATTCTGCATATGAAATTCCAACAATGATACTCACGACGTTCTGAGCGACTTAAACGAGTTTTCATAAAAATCCATGTTATTGCGTTTCGAAGGATGATCACATATTCCTGAATCTCGCAATATTCTCGATTTTACAGCATACAAGTGCCGGAAGGTTTTTACCTTCACTTAATAGCACGGATCACGCATGCGGAATCATAGTTCTGCCATCATCACGTGGATACAAATAAGTACAAGATCGAGTGTTCTGTCTACCGTACGCTGGAAAGATAAATACGTACAAAGTGTTCGTCATAACAATTTTATCCTCTGAAATCATAATTACTAAATTTCACGGGTTGTACGCGTTACAAGTTGTGTTTAACTTTACGCGAAATTGTGCATTCCTATGTTTCGTTTAACATTTTATTTCAAGCATCGTGTAATCAACTTGTCACGAACGAGTTCTGTGCAAATTCGAAGATATTTAGTCGTTCGACAAGTTCGTGCCGAAATGTTCTTTCTTAAGGGGACATTACAGTTTCTCTAGACTAGAATAAATAAATGCTATATTTGAGACCACCAACTTTGGAGGTCCATCATTTTGTGAATCTTTGCTCGAACAAAATAATCGTAGTCTATACTTTTTCTAAGGTTAATTCTTTTCTTCAGACGTTCCAGTGAGCCGCAATCGTGCACGCCAGCAGATCAATGACTTCCACAAGGCTGCAAAAAAAGCCTATAGAAAATCATTTACAAAATTATATAAAAATTTGTTTAAAAAATGTTTTAAAAATGTTGTTTTAAAACAGGCCCATAAAAATTATTCAAATTTTCGACCGAGAAAGTGTAATGTTGAGCAACAATTATTGTATTAAGAATTGCAAATTTTCTAAAAAATGGATCAATCCTGTCTAATCTAATCAGACTAGTTTTAAGAGGATCATGTCGGTCTGGGTATAGTAACGGTGGCGTGCTTTTATCCGTAGACCTAATTTAATAAAAAACTACATAATTGCATTCGAAGCCGAACGTCGTTCACAATTAACAGGAATTCAAGATCGTTGGGAAACGTTCTTTACGCGCGGGTTGGAAACCCTTGTTAGCGAGGCTGCTAACTCGTTCAGAAGTTCAGTTAGCCGTACATTCTTCAGGTACGTTCGCGCGAAACTTCTTCTTTTTCACGTGCAGTCCCCGGTGTCGTTACATGGGCTACAACCACGGAGATATTTCGAGATGTCGATGTAATCTCGGTGAAATCCCTTCCTGGTCGCAAGCGAAGGAAAGTCGGTCCTTAGGTGCCCTCCTCATCGTTCAACGAAGATGACGCACTGTGGCGTATTTCGCTCCCGGACGCTACAAAATAATACTTCTTATTGTTAGTTAAACTCATATATACATGGTGGTCCACTTTACGATAGAACTACAAATTCTCTCAAAACTACTGTAAATTTGAAGAGACCACATTCAAGTAATCAATTTTTATATAAAACTCTAGCTACATGGATTCTTCTAAATTTTTAAAGAGCTTACATTAATACAATCAATTTTTATGTGAAAGTCCAGCTAGGCTGAATTCTTCTCTAAGAGCATTGAAATAATTAATTTTTATATGAAAGTCTAGCTACACAGAATTCTTGAAGGTGGTCCACTTCACGATCTCAAAACTACTCTAAATTTTTTAAGAATCCACATTCAAGTAATCAATTTTTGTTTAAAAGTGTAGCTAATCACACATGAATTCTTCTAAATCTTTTAAGAGCTTACATTAATACAATCAATTTTTATGTGAAAGTCCAGCTAGACACACAGAATTCCTGTTAGTTTGATAAACTATTTTATAAAGTATGAAATTACAAAAACATGTTTTACAGCATTACAGGCAACATTATCCGTCATATTTTTAATAAAACTATTATTTTGGAAGTACATTTCGTGGAGCATTTCGAGCAAACATTCAATTAACTAGCAGCAACAGATTTTGTTCATTATCAGAATACTTTAACAGAAGAAACTAACATAATTAACGCAAACTCTCCCGGAGAGATTGATCGAATTATTCTTGCCAGCGCCTACGCACTTCGGCTCGCAGGACATTAGGTCAGCGATCGCAATTGAATTATTCCGGTGATCAATTAAACGTGCACGCAGCGGCCGAGATATTCATAACTCGTTACTGGAACGACGTAGGTGTAAATAAGCATCGCAATTTGTCCGGCGAGATTGAATTCGCCGGGCAGCGTGCTTACGCGATGGAATTTCGCGAAACACAATAAATCAGAGTTTCCTTGTGTTGCGTTCAGCATCACGCTACCGCGACCTAGTCTCTATAATTATCTATAATTGAAGTATTTCGTTAACAAATTCTAATCAGAGAGTTTCGGTTCGTCAAACCGTGTAAGTTGTATTTCAAGGGGCTTGGATTGCGTGCGCGAACGCAAACAGAAGAGTAATTGCTGAACGACTCGAGTCTATTCACTTACAGCCACGGCACGTTGTCGGGTCCGTCGTATTTTCGACTTCGATCAGTCGAATTTGAAGGAATATGCATAGTGGTTCATTTTTTATACAACTGTTATATGTAGACCGTGGAAAATAGACTACCTTTATGTAAAATAGAAGTTGGCTGTATCGATTGTAAGGAACAGGAGCCAAACAGACGTGCCATCGCTTTTGTAGCAGTTGTAATAAGATTAAAATTGTACGAAAACAGTCTTAAATCGTCGAAATTTGATTTCTGTTTCCGAGTCTCGTTCGTTCGCGGCGCGGCACGGCGATTCAGTCGCCTAAACAGTGGACAATACTTATGTCACTGTACTATTTCGCAACATGTTGCTTGCGTACCGTAAGAAAAGTGTGCGTCGCGGCTGCTGTTTCTGCCGACGGCTCTGGAATCCAGAAATCGAGAAATCGCGGAGCTGTGCTTGCCATGTGCTGAGATCCGAAGCGGTAGAGCGGTTGCTTCCATAACCCGCGGGTCAGGAATCCCAATAAAAATCGCCGCGTGAGTTTCTCCTACTTATAATTATCATCGATTAATTGCATCACTCAACGGAAGTGCGCGGCGTACCACACAATCTGTCTTTTGGTGCTCACATCTTTCGTCACTCGTTAGGAACGCTCGCATATTGGAAATGCTTCGAGCAACTCGGCCTTTTTGTGTCGAATTCTCTCGCACTATCAGAAATAATAACGATTTATCACTTCCCTCCTATCGCATACATTCACATAATGGATTCTCAAACGAATTATGTACTTGTTATGTACCGATGTAAGTTTTCAAAGATTTAGTTTATGTTACGTGAAAGCATATAGATTTTCTAATTTCGTTATAATAAATAACAACAATATTAACACAAGTTTTGAATAACACATTCAATTTCTATTTATTTGATAAATCCTAAGCTTTATGCGGTTTTTTTTTCTTAAGGGGTACGACTTGAGCAATCTTACCCTACTTCAACACTGCGCAAGGAACATAAATAGTATTTTGAGTTCGTTCAATTGTTTTAGTAGCCGTTCGAGTACACTGAACAGTCGCACAAGAACCCCGACAAAATGATAGCCTTGAGTATTTCCTTCCACATCCATGTTTTTCAATGCTAGATTTTGCGAAGGTCTGGCTGCGAAACGCGCGAATCGACTGCGATCGCGGTTTCGGTAATCGAACGATTGCCTCGCCACGCAACAATGACACCGGATGATTTTGTTTTTACCGATTTCGTAACGGACAGCGCCGCGCTGCGCCGTTGTCGAACAGGATGGTAGTTAAAGTGGCAAAGCATGAAACGCTCGACTTCTACTCTGCTGTATCCGTAAGTCGAGGGAGCGCCAGGTGAAAAGGTTTTCTCCTAAATGCCGAACAATCCTGTCCTGCGATCGATGTTCGATATTGTGTCAGATTTGCACAACGGTGCTGTCTTCGTCCCATTATTCGCAACGGTCGGCCTACCATTTTCACAATCTGTAATAGCTTCGATCCTAACATTCAAATAATATCGCCTTATTGTTTCTCTCCGCGTATATCATTTTTGCAAACCGCGCATTGTTCTACGGATAATTTGCTGTGTGAAACGTTGCTTCAAATCGATTTGCGAGAGATGAACTGACAAACGTATTAAAATATTTCAATCATTTTTACCAAACAATTTCGCTGATACATACATACATATTGTTATCGTTTTATTGTACACGTAGCTGGAGTACAATTTTCTCAATTTACAATAGCTTCATTCATCGTTTTTCTTAACACTTTTAAACTGTACATTCTGTTCCGTAGACTATTACACTACATTATTATGTAAAATTGTTTTGTAGAACGTAATAATCGTTTTATAAAATATGTAAAAGCATTTTCGTTATTTTCTACTACGAAATAGTACAACAAAAATCGATGGGAATGAGTGATGAAAGACAACGTTCGAACGACATAATTAATTGAATAAGTTATATCTAGTACAATGATTCAATTCGTGTATAGAAAGTCGCGTCAGAGCGATTGCACACCGTCAACACGTCTGGACACGTGCATTCAGATCAGAAATTGTGTTTGCATCATTGTATTACTTTTGTCCACTTATGTATATTACAAATGCCTAAACACGCAAAGCCTGGTCATTAGTTGCTTCCTGCTTGTCGCTTTTAGAGCTCGCATCGTTTTTATTCGCGGTAATGATTTATTATATCTCTCCGGAGAAGAAAAGTTCCAGGCTGAAACGATTATCTTGCCCTGCCATTGATATGCGAATCGCGTTCGATCATTACTCACGATCGCTCATTATGAACGATTGGCCGTCTTATTATGTGGATAACCAACCATTAACAACAGTGCATAGCGCTCTGTACGTTTCACGTATTTTTATCTCCACTTGTGCTACGTGAATGGGAGAAAAAGGCCAAAAAAAAGTCAGCTCAAAATATCGCATTCTAGGCTATAGTACTCGCCGATTATTTTCGATAATTTTACGTATGCATGTGGCCAAAAATATTCGAGCAGTAGAGGACGAATAAAATTCATTGCTTAAAACATCTATCATAGAATCAAATAAAATAAAATGAATTGATGCACATTTTTATACAAGATAAAAATCAGACCAATGCTGTGCTCACCGCACGACCGAAGTGAAAACCTTTATGGCAATTGCGCACCTGTCTGTTTATCCGAATAGCGTTTCACCTCGCAGCGTGACGGATCGGACTCACTCACTGCCCATCAATTGTGTACGCGGTGCGCTTAAAGAAGTTTTCACTTCAAGAATTGATTGCAATGAACAGGACTCAAACAGAAATTACGTCGACAACCACGTTTTCACAAATTTGTTCGTTTCTACATTTTGAAGTCTCCGTTGAAGCGCAGTGAAGTCTTCAACGGCCGCTTATTGCTTCGCCAATGGAGGAAGCGTGTGTGTTAAATGAACGTTATATCATGATATTAATAACATATCAGCATGCAGCACTGCGAATACGAGAAGAAGATCGCTAGTAGTTTCTCCTGCTGACCAAGCAGGCAGGTATTCCATTAAATGATTGTTACGTACCGCGCGAGAGATGGCTATACTTTCTAACTCTCATCCCGTTTCCACAATTGATAAACTTATTGCGAATAAATCACGAGGAATGCGAATAATACCGTGGCATCGTCCGTCGCGGAAACACGTGGCCGTGTCGCGACCACTTCCTAGTTTCTCCTCGGTGCGCACGGTTTGCAAACGGTGTTGTCGTTTCGATCGCGATTCGAACACCGACGCTCGCGTCAATAATTTTAATAATAACAGCGAACAAAAGAGGGAGGAGAGTATATCGCGAGGTTATAGGAGTATATTAGCACCCGGCGATCCCGTGTCCTTGCATTCTTGACAATCGCCGTCCCAAATGCCAGGACGCTCCCTCTTCTTGTCTTCTTACCTTCGCGGAGGTGAACCTTAAACTCCCCGACACAATACAGACGCAGCCCGATCGCTATGGAATACTGATCTATACGGGGAACCGAGAAATGCCACGGGTGACCTTTGTCGAGAGTCTCGTGCGGAGGTAAATTGCATGATTGTCGCCACGTGCAGAAAACCACTCGCCTAACGATGCTGCGATTCCAACCGTATCTTCACGGGAGATCTCCTATTGTCTCCACTTTTATATTATCTGGCCGGAGAAATTTCGAACAAAAATTCATTTAGACCGATCGTTCCAGTAGACAGCCATCTTAAGCGTTTTTATTATTAATATACCACTTTCTAAGTTTTTTTATACATATCTGCGCATGAAGCTAAATACAGTAGGACCTCGATTAACCGGATCCCGATTATAAACAAATATGCGTTCAAATATGATTATATTTTACGAGGGGAAATAAATCTTCAAAAATAAAACATTTATTTTGGAGTATAATGTACATTTTAATTATGTACCTCGGGTCTCGATTATTCATCGGGCCTTAATTTGTTCGGGGTGTTTGTCTCGTGATCAAGCCGGTCAATCGAGGTCCTACTGTATACATAGAGTTTTGTGTCCAAGAAGGCTGACTACTGGCTAGGACCAAAAGAAGTAACGTTTACCCAGATTCGCCTCCCCACTCTACCGTTCCCCTTCTACGACGCTATTCCCCCACGCTTCCGCCACGGCCCGGCCACGTGACACGTTTCATCTCTGTCGTGCATGTGTCACAATGTCACGATGAAACAATCTCTCCGGTTCATAAATGTCAAAACGAATTAGCAAGAGTTATTGACTCCATGAATGTAATGCGATGCGTTACGACTTCAGAACGTACACATTTAATTCAACCATCTTCACGTAAACTACAGGATCGTAAACGTATTACATAAAAGACAACGTGGCAACAAACGTTCTAATACGATATATTTATTTATGGAACGATTAATAAGTTCCTTGTTCATCAAACATTAAGGCCTGTGTGTATTTATGGCATCAGTAAACCCTGAAATTACAAGCTAATATATAAACTAGCAGGGATTAGCATTTTAATCGCAATATCATTCATTTCAGCCATAACAAACACCTTTCGCCGACAAAAGAACTTATTACCTCGTGATTCGTATTAAACACCCATAAAAGTTTTAATTTGCGTGAAGATCCGCCGTCTATGTATGATTTTATATAATGATCTGTATACAATTGATTTGACTAACTTTACATAAACTACGGGCTCATGATCGTATTGTTTCTTTATGTCGGATACTATAAAAATCTGTTTCGAACAAATCGTTTCTGATCGCGATCATATTATTCTTTATTTATGACGGCTACCGTAAAAATTTATTTTAGACAAATCTCCTCTGTCAAACTTGATGCTGTAATTCTTATATGAAGACTCCAATTGTGACTTCAGATAGAAGTGTCACTATCTTGACGTTAAAAATATTAGTATTCATTTGCCGCAGCTGCAACAGAATGTCGAACTCTTTTTCATCAAACTTATTTGCACGACCGGTAACAATTGTAAACGTATAAACAGTTCTTCTGAACCGAAGTTATTGGGCAACTGCAACTGTAACAAACGCGCTTCGTAATGCATTTACTGCACACTTGACATTTGCCGAAAGCGCGACCTAGAATCGTCCTCAACGGAACGTAGAAAGAAGTGGCTCGAAAATCCGATGATGCAGCGACAAACGTGCACGGAAACAGAGTTGGACATTGATCGATTAAAATTTTAATCAAGGTTGATTGATTAATGTGTACGATTGAAAAAGAAATCATCGAAAAATCGATGATTGGTTCAATCGATTGATGAAGTTAATCGTCAATCGTTGATTGAAAGAAGAAATCGTCGAAAAATCGGCGATTGATTCAATCGATTGATGAAGTCAATCGTCAATCGTTGATTAAAAGAAGAAATCATCGAAAAATCGGAGACTGATTCAATCGATTGATGAAGTTAATCGCCATACGGTCTATCCACATATTGTAATAAGGAGGGAGATAGAGATAGAGAGCGGAGATGGAGAATTGACAGAAATATATCTTAACAAAAACTCAGTTTATATCCTTTTTTTCAGTATTCGTATAGTTTTGATTCCGTATTTCGTTTGGAAGTTTCAGCAGTTAATCATTAATCAATTATCCGATTGACGATTACAATTAAAAGGAATGTAATCCTTAATCGCAATTAACGCCTAAAGTAGAAATTTAACCGTTATTCCAAATTGACGATTAATAAGTATTTAATCGTTAACCGCAATTAACGATTTATAAGCATTGAATCGTTAACCGCAATTAACAACTAAACTACGGGATTAATTGTTAATTGCGATTAACGATTGAAGTAGAAATCGTCAATCGTTGATTAAAATTTTGCCCATCTCTGACTGTAGGTGGCACAGTCAGCTGAATCAGCCTGTATGCACGTGATTACGTGGCCCGTATATCCTTCTTGAAGATTCACGCGGCTGCATCGAGCGGGCAGTAAATCACGGCTACGGATCCACCGCTGAATAGGTCAATGTACATCTTCCATCATTGTATATTTCATCTAGCGTGCTGCCATACATATGAGTGCGATGCGGTGCAGCGCGGCGGCTGGCTGGAGGCGCATTAGTGGCGCATCGTGTCACTTTTGCGAAGACACCTGCGTGCGGATCTCTTTCGGAATAGTTGGTACGGTACGGCCGGCAGGAGGTGCATTCTTGCGAGAACTTTCCACGGGCTCCTCTATTCTCGCGAAGAATATGCGCGTTGTTGTCCGTAACGACCGCCTAATTGCGCCAAAGCGCCGATCTTTTCTATTCCGCGGCAGGAGATAAGTCCTGCGACCGCATACCTGCCAGTTATCGAACCTGTCGTAAATCACTCGCATGATGTTCCGCGAGACGCTCGCCGGTTCCGTCATTTGCATTCGAGGTGAAATTTTCACCGGACCCTAATTATCTTTCGACAATAAGAACGCGAAACGACGCGCGGAGCGACAGGAACACGAGCACAGAACGTTTCTTGACGCTTCAGAATTTTAATTTGCCATGCTACTTTTGTGCTGGTTCATGTCCCACAGCGCGTTTTTTTTTGCAGAGATAATTGTCGTATTAAGTTTGAAAAGTAAATTGGAGCATGCTTAAGCATGTAGAGATTCTTCAGGCGTTTACTGCAACAGCGCTGAATACTGCACTGCTGAATCGGTTGCAACGTTTTCAGGCATTATTCAGAGTCGTACACAAATTATTGCATTCCGTGTTTAATGGTGCTTAGCGTAATCGTGTTCACTAAAATATATAAAAAAAAACTTTTTACAAACCACGCTTATATTAAAATGCACTAAAAAGGAGAAAACAATTTTTTTTCTGGTTCTCCATAAAATACCGAATCGAATTAAATGATTAATAATATTTTTCCCCAAAACTTTAAGCAATTAGTTCAAAATTTCTTCTGTTATAAAATTAGTGTCGGAATAGATAGACAAATTCAATATAAATTTAAATGAAATCATGACATTAGTGACTATAAATAAAACCCGCGGAGCGCCCACGAAGATTACGCCAATATAGTTTAGTAAAAACGTACCCTTAAAGTACATAAAATCATTCTTCGTGTTTCTACAGATTTATGGAATTTCGAACTGTATAAAACGTTAAGGAATAAACAATAAAGGAACTTTAACAATAATTAACGTCATTCTTCTTTACCTTAAGCTCAAGAACATTTTCAATTAATAACTGCACTTTTCACCCTATTTTTATTTTCACAAAGTCCATCTGTAGATATTAAAATTTACATAAAGGTCAACAATCTAACTATTATGTAATTTTGCAGATCTTGAAGTGCTCTTTAATATCATTTACTAATTTTAACCAATAGTTTCAATTTTAGAATTTAGAACAATTAATTAAATGGAATGTCACACAACAAACACACTTTCGCATAGGTCTACGAACAAAAGATTATGCAACAGTGGGTACTGTCATTTTATCAGTAACTACATCTTCGATTTTTACCTAGGACAATTTATTTCATCCTCAACTGTATCCCCATTAATATATTTGCGTAACAATGCGGTCTTACTTAAGGCGATTAAGTTAATGCATGCATAAATGCATTAATTAGTACTGCATTTCCTCAGTACAGTCTGTACTTAGAAGCAGGCACCCTAAAATGTTTTTTGAAAACCTTGCAGAGTGAAAGTCAGTTGCTTTCACTTCCGTAGTCATTACCAGATGTAGCGGGAAATGATAGTTGATGACCAGGCTCGCGCATCATTGTTAACTCTTTATTGATTATCATTAATTCGATTTCAATATTTCTATTGCGAGTAGGCTATCAGAAATTTTATTTAGTTTCGCAATTGTGTAATTAAATATGCTTTTTTATTAAATAATTCTAATCTTTAGAATGTTCGATCAATTTGTAGAGAGAGATAAACAATGTTTATTAAACGTGCGCCGCAATTATTTCATTTGACAGACCGGAAACTCCATAGTTAATACTGCGTGTGCTACAAGGTTTTTCTTTATTCGCGGAAATCATTAATCACACTGACACTCTTGAATTGCTAAAGATATAACGTCGTTAAGACGACCTAATCGATACAGCAATGTTCTAGACTGATTAATAATCTGACCTGCTGACTGGTCGTTTCCGACGCAGCGTTAATGTTGTCTGAATTACCGTAAAAAGTAGATGTCAACGATGCTCGTGACAAATAAAAGATTTTCAGCGTTGTGAAAAAGTCATGGACCTCCACGTCATATTATAAACTATTTTACATTTTTGTGGCTGGAAAAAGTGTACAAATTTATTTTTATTTATTTAATAACTTATTTACTTCTATTCAGATTTATCCATTTATTTTTCGTTTATATTCCATTACATTTTTGCGGCTGGAAAAAGTATACAAATTTATTTTTACCTATTTAATAACTTATTTACTTTTATTCAGATTGATCTATTTATTTTTCCTTTATATTCCATCTTGCCAATATTATCGTGGGTTCAAAAATGATATAGGAATGATTTTTTGGCAATTGTTGTTAATACAGAAATGTATCTGCAGTAATGATAGATATTGTTATGCTCTTTAGACAATCATGACTTCGTTAATCCTCGAAGTTCAGCTGGAAATTCAGCGCTGTGAAATTGCCACAAGGTTGTAAAATATTGATGCGTTATAGTGGAAGCTATAACTTCAGCCTCCGACAATGTTTTTACACGGGCAATGATCGTAACGACGTTTACGTCTCGTTTTTGTCATAGATCTCAGAAGACTATGGCAGGCACATTAAATGCACCGACCGTTTCTTACTGTCAACGAAAACCAAATGAATTTATCGATTAGAAATCACTGACAGCCATTTCCATTTCTAAACTTTCCTTTGAGCGAGGCGGCACGCCTAATAAAGAATTTCAAAGTACTCGAAATCAATGAATCACGCATTTGTGAAAAGGTTTACTAAGATTCATGGGATTCTTGAAACATAATAGAACCTCTAACAATGGAAACAAATTTTTATTGAAACAAATTTTTACGATACTTTAATTTTATTACAGGCTCGTAACTTCTTGTTACCATTTCAAAGTTAGTATAGTGTATGGTCGTGTGGATCTACGATAGAGAACCGATGGAGAAGAAAATTAATGCTTTTCACGCACATTCCACGTTGATGATGCAGCCGAAGCCGATGATCCGGGAGAAATTCAGGCGGATCAAACACGCTAAGTAGTTACGCAATCGATGCCCGAATTAAGAGGCATTATATCGTATATCATATGTCAGTCGAAGACGTAGCTACGTTGCCATCAGACCTATAACATTGGATTTCACGGAAATAATTCGAATTTAATGACGGACAACTTTTTCCTAATTTCCCACATGAAATCGCAAAGATCAGCTGTGTCATAGTGAACGTAAGGCTGCTCAGTTCAACAAATATTCTGAAATTTCTCTTACTATCATCGCCGTATCTTAATCATTCTAATAAACCTAAAAATTTCCTTATAGTGTACCACTAGTGGTACACGCTGACGTATCTATTTAATGTGATAAAAACATATATTTTATAACAAGTTTAAAACTGTAGAATATATTTCCACCAAAAGAATGAGTCATTATAAAAAATGCAGTGTAGAACAAAGCACATAAGTTTGCTTAATTGCTTTATCTACAATAATTAATAATTACATATAATGATTCACTTTGTCAAAGCAAGAAAACGGTGAAAATCGCTGAACTATTGAATTCTTAGGATTGAAAATTGGATTTCTACTATCTATTACCACTACTTGGAAAATCATGGGATTATATAAAAAATTATTTAAATAAAAAAAGTTTTAATATATCACGTTTTTAAGACGGACTAAAAAGTATAAAATAATTTTTCCTGGCCCCATACAGGTAGTCCTGAAAATTTGTGATTGTGAATTTTTAATAGCTGTGAAAATACTTGCAAGATTTACAAGTACATGCATGAATATTTCACCTAAGTCACAGTGTGATCATTCTATCTTTTGTTAAAAAGTTAAAATTGATTTCAGCGCCACGTGTACCATGGATGGTACACGATGTGATAACTACTCTGTACAAGCTAATTACTTATGGATTGATGAGGTAATGAAATGTTGTGTGTGACAATATATAAATCTTTAGTCAAAATATCAAATGGCCTGAATGATAAGTCGAGCAAAAATTGCCTGGCACGGAACGTGTTAACTGGTATACTGGAGTCAGTTTTTAAAAAATTTCTTCAACTTATTTACGTTACTTACACGAGGCATCCATGAAGGAATTATTCAACAAATTTATTTCTTTGAGTATATATTATGAAAAAAATGGCTAAAAATTTGGATAGCCACGCTCTTCTTATTTTTATAAAAAAATGTAAAATTGTCAATTTTAATGCTCCATGAACGTAGTGTTAAAGGTACCTGAGAAAAATATAGACTTCTAGAATGGTCCTCGTATGATATTTTGTAACCTGAGTGAACACTACAACGTATGGGTTAACAGAACATACTGTAATGAAAGCTATTGTTAGAAATATCGAACACTTCATCGGATGAACCCACCGTTGGTTGAAAAAAGTTTGGACAACGGGAATGTTAATGGAACACACACTATATCTTTATGATGCTCGGCGCAGCAATGTTGCGAATTCGAGGGATGAAGTAATTAGCAACATCGCGTAGCGGAATTTTCAATTAGGTAAAATTGTAAACTGCGCATTCAACTTCGTTGGGTTTAATGATTTTATATCAGTCGTGTTATGGGAAGGCTATGACGAAAGTGAATTACAGTGAAACTGCACTTTATTGCTCTTCTTGGTGCTCTAAATCTCACTGTAGTCTCACCGACACGTTTCATACTTCGCACAATAACATGTTTAGAAAAATTGCGCGACGCGCTGCGAATGGGGCAATGCAAAACCATTTTAACACTCGTTACGTGCGTCCGATGCACACCGCAGTTTCTATGCACCTCCGAGAATAAAATTTTATTCTCGGCAAACCTCGGTCAATTATATAGCATTATTAGGAAAACGAATTTAATGCCGACACTAATTATACGGCGATCGCGTTCTATCTTCTTCATGAAATGTGATGAATTGATAAGTAACTTATTACGTGTTGGTAATTAAAATAGCAACTTTACAACGAAATCTTAACACTTCTGACCTGCTAGTGTTTGTGCCCAAGTTATTAAATTTTGAACGGTGCAAACTTTGTTATAATTTGTTCCTTATTTCAACAAAATCGTGGATTATGTTTTGAGCAGCCGTTGTAAAGAGCAAGATTCGATTTTCAAATCTGTATCAGATTCATTCAGAAAAAGAATTGTTTTACGTTTTTACGTACGATTCAATTTGTAACATTCTCGACCAAGAACGTGTCCTCAGTGTTTCACTTTCAATATCATGCTCGAATATCCCGGAAAGGAATGAATGGCAGTCAGCGAAAATGGGGAATTCGAGCTTTGACATATGTCGAAATCGATTAGTGTACTATATTCTTTAAACAATCAGAAATTTAGTGCCCGAATACTTTTTCGATTCACTGTTTGCGGCTCGCAGAGGACGCTCGGTTTTTGTGCATCCGTGGCGGTCGTAAAATGAACAATTACATCAGGACAATCATTTTCGAGACATCTAAAGTCGGTGCACACCACTAACAACCAGTTACATCGTTGCTCTTAGCGAACGGTAATTACCGTCGTAAATATTCGCGCTAGAAAGTCCGCGGCAAAGAAGATCGAATGATCGGCCGGTGGTTTATAGAAAATCGCGCGACGATAGAACTGTCATTGCAACAGTTCGGCGTTCGTGGGGCTCCGGCTCAGCTTTTACTCTCATTTTCGTGACTATAACAGCCGGGCGAGATCTGGGACGGCTGATATCGAGTCCGCCGATTGCATTGTCTCGCAGAATCTTCTTCCTTGCTCAAGCATATCCGAGCAAATTGCCTCTTGCCTTCGAGCAAGGAACAAGTGTGAAGTAGAAGAACACGCGCGGACACACGTTTCTGAAAAATCCGAGATATTTTAAGCGGCCGCAGCGCCGCCGCCGCGCTGGTTGCGCAAGCCGAATGAATCTGAAGAAAAGTAGAAACTCGCGTAGCATTCCTTTTTTACAGTACGAAAAATGTAAGAGCACCTTTCATACTTGTTTTACGTAAAGAGCCGACCACGGATGTTTATACAAATTCCAATTTCCATAGCTCGGGCGGGGAAAATCGGACTGACGGATAAATTTTATCCGGAGGTCTCTTCCGGCAAAATTAAAATTACAAGATTTTTTCTTCTATTAGATTGTCCTAAAAATGTGTTTTCGATGAATGCGCACAATGCAAGTTCGATCTAGTTTCTCAAGAAGCAAATTACGTGGCTATGGAAAAGGAAGTTTGGGAAGTAGTAGTTATTCAACAATATTAAATATCATTAAATTGCGGAAAAATTCACAGTCAGTAAAATCGTGCAACTACAGTGAATTTGAATAATGCGGAGGAATGTTCTGGCGATTAGAATTTAAATTACACGTGTCGGAAGTGAAACTTCCAACTTTCAACGCCCGACATCTCGGAATCGAAGAATTTGGAAAATCTGTTCGATTTCGACGCCGTGTTGTACAGCTCCTAAGAATTTGAAAAAGGAAAAAATACTTTTCGACAGCTCGACACACGTGCTTCGATGCTGTATACATACCTGTTCCCAGTCGCGAACGGTGCTGCTTTCCCTGAAAAAATTGTCAAGCGAACCCGAGATCGGAGAAAACCCCCTTAAGGTAACCGCATAAAATGCATTGATCGGACTGGCGGCAAAGTTGAATCGGTCTGCGGGCACCGATATCAAAATTCATTAGTGCGTTACGGTTGCCGTTTTCCCCTTCGGGAGAACGAAATCGGGACCTGCATCACACGGAGGATTAATAGGTGAAGTAATGATCGATCACGGTAGATCGAGCGCGCGGAATGTCAATCTTCGAGTACGGTAGAAATACGCCGGTGGTATATCTATCACGGATCAATCTGTGAGAGGTAGCAGTAACAAGGATTGCGGTTACAATCGCGTACCCGTGGCCGAGTCCCATAAGATTTGTCATTTTTACGGGAACCGCCTAGGTGCCGCGAGAGTGGATCATTATCGCGATACTCGCCCGGTATCGATACCGAATACCTACCCCTTGTTCGCCATTTGCAGTCACGTCGCTGCGCTGTTCGCTATTTCGAACACGAATGTCCTGACTTTTTGCAAGGGAGTGCTCAAATACTTTTTGGATAAAAAATCAAAGATCAACATTTTTCACAAGCAAAGGCAATTTCATTCGTAGGCCAATGAGTTGCCTCGAGCAACAAGATCTAATCATGTTTCTCAAGCTTCCCTCACTCAGTTTTTAGAAGGTTATTAAAAATCTGCTAATAGACTCCCGATAAGAAAAATATGAACTAGTCTTAAACAGCCAGAAGCGATTAACAACTCGAAGAGTACTGGAAATCTGAAAGGCAGTTTCGAGATTACATACATTTTCACGTAGAAAAACACGTATTTAAATCGCACAATCTTTGGAAAAGGTGTGCAATCAGATCCGTTACACAATAGCATAAACTTCATTTTACTTTTCGCATAAAACGCGTTCTCGTACGATATATAGATCTCCGCTGTCGATAAAGCATGCGAGTAACGCTAATAGCCACTTTTACAGATCGTAAAATATATTTTTCCTGTTTCCATTGAGCCGATGAGATCGCACGGTCGTATACAAAGTAACGTGAAAAATTTACAAGGTCTGTGAACGGAGCACAGGGAAAGTTTAAAGCTTGTGTGGGCTAGAAGTGACCGAATAAGAGACATATTTCCCTTTGCAATTTTTTTCGCTGATGCAATCAGGGAATAAATAATCCGTCGATCGCGCAGTCAGATCGACCAAGAACCTTTTAGAAGAAATAATTGTAATCCGCACGTGCTATTGATCGATCCCGCGTGGAAATAAAGGGGAGAATTGAATTGTCGCTCGTGCGTGAGCGCGCATACATTCTCCTCTTTTCATTCTTCTATTTCCCCCTCTGTTAAAGTATAAATCATTGTCCGCTTAATTAGCCAATCGATTCTTCGGCGAATTTTTTAACAACGTCGCGCCGGTGCAACGCGACTGCTGCTTTTCAGATGATATATTCCGGCGCACTCGCATGAGATGGTTGTTATTAATCAGCGGCCGAGAAATTCGAATGATTTCGTAGCTTGCTTCATTACTCGCCCCGCATTTACTTTCGGAAAGCATTCGTACGATGTGCAACACGCGGATTAGCTAATTCGAACTAGTGGTCGTGAATAGACCGCGAATCTTTATGCACTCGAGCGGAGCTTCGCGATGCAACGAAAACCGTGCATCAATAAAAATTAATACCTTTAATGCCCGAGGTAACTGTTCGGTGGAAAATTTAGGAATATTTTTTATTGTATACTTCAAGCAAAAATGAAGAAGTGTTCACTGGACGAAATAGGCTAAAACTATTTAAAACAATTGTTTGATAATGCAAGAGGTGCAGAAACAGTTTCATCACAGTGGTACAAACAGAAGCGAACGTTTAGAAGTACAGTAAACATTCAATAAAAAAAAAAAAACAGGAACTGAACGATCTAAGAAAAACGAGAAGCTTGAGCTGCCTCGGTCGCCGAGCAGTATAAAGTGTAAACATGTAGCGTAATTAGATACGGGGTCACGTATATCGGTGTGCATCCATAGTTGGGCAAAAAATTAATCAACGGTTGACGAATAAATTTCTACTTGAATTGTTAATCGCAATTAACAATTAATCTCCTAGTTTAGTCGTTAATTGCGATTAACGATTACATTCCTTTCAATTGTAATCGTCAATCGGATAATTGATTAATGATTAACTACTGAAATTTCGAAATGAAATACAGAATCAATTGTCATTTAGTCTATAATACAAACTCTGTTCACGTGCTTTTATGTTTCTCTTTCGATAATTTCCCTTTTAATCAACGATTGACGATTAACTTCATTAATCGATTGAATCAGTCTCAGATTTTACGATGATTTCTTTTTTTAATCAACGATTGACGATTAACTTCATAAATCAATTGAATCAGTCTCCGATTTCTCGATGATTTCTTTTTTTGATCAACGATTGATGATTAACTTCATCAATCGATTGAACCAATGGTCGATTTTTCGATGATTTCTTTTTTAATCGTACACATGAATCAATCAATCTTGATTAAAATTTTAATCGATTAATAGCCAATTCTGTGTGCACACCTCTACTAATCCAATTACAAAACTTCTTTATATTTATTACGTGTCTAGACCTGTAAGTTTTCGGTCACGCTGCCCTTTTCCATGTTCGCCTCGGTCGGCGAGGTCATCAAGAAATAGTAAAACCACAGAATCTAAGAAACAGCACAGAACCGTGGGTTTTCGTTAGATTAAACCTTTGCTGATTCCCTAGACTGTCTTAGGGTTGTAAATCGCGCCTTAAAATTTTCGTCTGTGCCTTGAAACACGAATTACGCTTAGAGCGAGCTGTATATTCCTCGTCTTAATTTGAACGAGTTCAAGCCTCGCGCACGAAAGTAATTAGCGTCTGATGGCAATAGAGTTGTAAAAATTGGTTTGATTGCCGAAACGAGAGCGGAACAGCTCGTTTAAAAGTACATTTCGAGACTATCTCGGGGCACTAATGCTAAATACGATTTCTATAATTATGCTCTCTCATTTACATCTCCACATGTATATTTAATGTTTACCATCACAGGCTCGCGGGTTACGACAGATTTGCAATGTAATCGCCTTTCTGTCACCTATAAACTGCAATGATATACATACTCCTTGGCGAAATTGTCTGCATACCGACGGCGTTATTAGCGATGACAAATTGATCGGTTGATATTAACGAGAGCGCCTATTACGAGAGACAATTTCCGATGAGGTAACCCCCGATGCACGTCCTCCAAAATAGTCCGATCCCCGATGTAAATTAGGTCAGGAATCATTGCGACACAGTGGCCACCGGTTTCGTGGAGATTTACATCTTAATTATATCAGCCATTTCCTCTGCCGCCGCCGTCGCCGCGCGGTTTTCTTGTGCAACGTTGACGCGAAGCCGTTCTACGATTTATAATTCGAGGCTCGGGTGAGTGTCAGCGAAGATTTAGAACGAAGTAAACTTAATGCAGGAACAGAGAGCTCTTGTTGTCGAGTCATTAAGCCCCGATGAAAAGTTTTACAGCGCGAGCCCCGCTGATTAATAACGGGATCTCTCGCAGCCAGACGATCGTCCGGATTCTGCATCTCATTGTAATACGTAATGCAAGAAGCATGGGAGCTCCGCCGTTGGGAAACAGGGGCAAAGATGATCGATGCTAAGTGTAAACATTCAATGAAGACATGCATATGCATCGCTGAAAAAAATAGCTACGGTCGAGCGAGAAACGGTAGCAACGACATTTATCGATGCATCGTTAGAGAGATTGTTAACCTGTTGTTCCATTTCTTTTTTCATTGATACGCTAAGACTGGTTTCCTCTGAATAGTTTGCTAGAAAAAAAAACAAAATTTACATTTGTTGTATCACAGTTTGTTACTCAAGCGAAGAAGTATTACGCTGGTATTTTCCTAAGACTTAAGTTAAAAATCATTAACATATTTAAAGATTTATAGTTTAACATTTTGCAAAACCCAAATATTAAGAAAATGTTCAAAAATTTTCATATTCGCAATTGTCTTACAATGAAAAATTTGGCTGGGCTCATCAGAGACCTCGGGATACCAACACAGGGTTAATCATTTTTTAAGAAAAAAGAAAATTTATGTTCATTGTACATTTACATTTATTTCAGTCCTTTAATTGTTGCAGCGTACAGAATACATAGAATATATATATTTAGCTTAACGGCTAAAAAATTGAGTGATAATCGTGTTTTATAGACTTTGTAATTCTTCATTAGGGACTCGATTCTGTAATGATTGCAAAGTGTTAATAATCCAATATGTGAATGGAATAATTAAATTAAAAATTTTAGTTGTGCAGAAACATGAGATTCACTCGCATTAACAGTAGTATAGTCGAATAAGAAAGATTGATGGTGTCTATTGGATTATGAAGATAATAAGATTACATTAATCAATTAATAGTAGACAGTATATCCTAGAAAAACATTTTTGTAGTTTTAATAATTCTAAAACAATGAATTCAATCATTCTGACTGATTGTGACTAGTTCAAAAACTAGTGAGTTTGACCCTAGGATTCCAAGCATATTCAGAGTTTCTATTTTTATACATACATTTACAGTATTTTTTGTTACTGAAATGAAGTTATTTTACGTCAAAATGTACAACAACATTCTTAAAATCTTAAAATATACGTTGACAATATAGTATATTTATTTTTTCATTTTTTGTTCGTTGCATCAAAATAATATTGAGCCATTTTCACAATAGACCAAGCAATTGAAAAATTCACTGAATGCATATAGAAAATATGCTGACACCCTTGACAATGAACAGGATAAAAGTAGAATTTGTTCATGAGATTGACACTGAACAAAAATCTTATATCTTAAATCTTATACAGTGGGTAACGAAAGTACGATCTACAAAATATATATTTTAAATTTTCATTAAGGGGCCAAATAAAAAAGTTTTTAAAAATGCCTTTTATTAGTTTTGCATGTAACCTTGTAAATTATAATTTTTGGAAAATCTTTTTTCCATATCATTTCGTAAACCAATGCTTCTAATTGATTATGAAAAATCAGTTCGTTTGGTACAATTATAAAAAAGTTATTTTATTTTGAAGAGAGCGTTCGAATACTTTCGTTGCCCACTGTCTATCAATTCGATAAATTCGACCGTGATGTTCAATGTCTTGATGGTTTGAAACATGTTCTGATGACCTGTGACAGAGGCATTATGCCTGTGTATAAATGCCGTATCAAAGAGTCGTGCAGAATTTCCCCCACCCTTTCGCGAAGAAGTGCTTTCCTGCGCACCTATAAAACCGGTGAAAGCGCCTGCCGGCCTTCCAGACCATCGCGTAGTACGACAACAGCAAGACCTCCGTCGTCTGCCACCGCATCGATTACATATCAACAACAACAACAACAACAACAACAACAACGGATCTTCCTCTCTCTCTCTCTCTTTTTCCATATGGACTAAAAGAAAAGTTTAGTCTCTTCGTTCGTGTTAGTCGTCTGTGGTTCGATAGCTTTGTCACGCTCTCTCGCCGGCTATTGTGGTTCGAATAACTGTAATCAGGAGTGATAATGAAGATGACATTTGTCAGAACTTTGATCATCATGTCGTTCATTGGATCAGAGGTGTTGGGATACCCGCCACAAGGAAGACTCATGCCTGGTAAGTCAGTGAAACTTATTCGTTTATTCAATTCACAACATTCTAATTTAATTCATAGCTTTCTTGTATTTTTCATTAATTCTTGTATCGGCGAGTGATAAATTTGAATGACAGTTAGCTTTGTCCGATAAGTAGACTTCGGATCTCTATGCATTTATTTTCAAACAATGCTGGAATATAAAATTCAATAGAATTTCGTACGTTTCCTATTTATTTCGGATCTACAAAGGCTACTATCACAGAAAATAATACGCAGTCTGCTAATGAGAATGATCAGGGTATGTTCATTCAGTAATTTTAACTATAGTGTATGTTTGAATGAGAAGAAGAATGATAAGACATTGTAATTAACTCCACATTCAATAAAAAAAAATAAATCAAATATTAAGAAAATTGGTGATGCAGGTGTATAAGAATTTCGACAACAATCGATCGAAATAACTGAGTCCATAAAAGACATTATGACGTTAGAAGTTATGACAAGGTTATAAATCAACGACATTAATAATGTAGTACTTAAACGAGTTGAACAACCATAGGCACCGAATGCATTGTAAATATAGTGAACATTAATGGCGGATGTCGTTATAGTTGAACCTTAAAAATTAGAGCCATTCTTTAAATCTATTTTCAACATATCCTTTCGCATATCGTAGCACCGTTGCAAAAGTCAAAAATAATAACCCCTGTCAGGCGAAATTGAGATTGCCTGCTGATCGATTGTGCCGTTAGCGGCTTATTGTACATCTTGTTATTTCAAGGAATACCTTTTAGTCAACAGACGTATTGGACGAGTAAACAAACTATCAATTACATTCGAAACGACCCATTTAAAACGCGGTAGTAACGTGTCAATTATTTTCTACTTAACGCTGTCAGATGTGGTAGCCGACTTCGATACACTCTATTCTCCAAATAATATGTTTCACCGAATCGTCACGCATATTGCAATACTTCACTGTCAATTACTATAACTCACGATTACAACTATTTACTTGTTTGTTTAATTTTTGTTGGCTGTTCTTGAGAAAAGTTCATTCCTTCTTCTGCTGCAAATTCGTTGATTTTTTTCGGCGTTGCGAAATATATTTTCTAAATAATTATTATTTTAACTAAATTGAATTTTGTTAAGAATTTTTGGTTATTTCGGGTTCAATTATCAGATTAATATTAAGAATATTTCCTTAGAAAATTACATCAACATTGTACGAATTAAATTGATACAGAGTTACCATCTAGATCTTTATCTTATTCTTCTTTAAGAACCTCTGCAATTAAATTATAATACGAATAAATTGATACTGATAACATCTGAATTGATTGATTGATACTGAAAAATCCACTGCTAGGACGATGCATGAAAGTTAAAGTTAAAACAAAAATTGATTAATGGATCTAGTCCCGGGATTGTGGAAATACCAGAATTCTAGAAAAGACAATATATAATAATATAATACACATACAATATAACCTCCAGTACGATTATAGTGAAAACAATTCGAGCCACACATACCACTATTATTAACATATAAAGGCTCCGCACTTGAGCAACCATACAAAAGTCCCTAACCCCGTAAACTTTGACACTCTACCTGCCGCAATTACCTCTCGGCCGGAGCCTTAATTTTCGCTAATTTTCCTCCTCCCGTTTTCCCTTTCGTTCCATCGCCGTTGCATTTGCTTTTATTCGAGACGCTTACAACCCAACCCGGTCGGTTTTCCATCCTTCGTTTCTCTTTTACTCACACGAAAGTAGAACACTTCCTTCTACAGATGCTAATCATGGTAATCTCACAGTATACCGTCCCTCCGGTACGTGACAGCATTCAAAATTGTCTGTACAATTTGTTCATTTATGTTGCCAGATGCTTTTGTCCGTGGTCGCATTTTTACGGCGATCCTTGAATAAACTGTTGGGACACACACGCGATGACTATGTTTAGGATCATTCACGTTTATCTATTTTTTGAAACCTACTTTTGAAGGTACCACTTGTAGACACGTATTTCCATCATTCCTAACGCATCAGCTGCTTGTTGAATCCATTTGCCAGATACTGAACGACGATTCTGATACTCTAGGTCAGAATAGACTCATCCGACTCCGCCGTCGGAGTGCTAAGAGAAGCCTCGGATAGTAATAACTAGACTGCGGATCTTAACGACTTTGCTCGTTTAAAAGCAACATCAAGATCCGCAGTCTAGTAATAATCCTTAGTAGTCGAGGGGTAACTTAGAGTCACCATTAAAAATTGCTGCATAATTATTCACAATATTGTTTACAATATTAAATATGCTGGTATCCAATTAATTACTATACATTTAAGTATTGTATGAGGTATTATAACAATCCCATATCCATAAAATGAATAAAATCGTATACAATGGAGTTATTTTACGTCAGAAGAAATGTTTAATTTTCAAGTTAAAATAGCTCCGACTGCAAAGGATTAAATATGCATAAAAGAAAATAAATCATGTACAATGGAAATATTCTAGGTTGGAAGAAATGTCTTGGTTTAGGAGTTAAAACAGCTTCGAGTACGAAGGATTAGAAGAAGAACGAAGAAGATCCACATGGAAAAACGTCCCGAATAGGAGGGCTTTTAACACTTCGTATACTGTGCCGGAGTCTATTTTGACCGGGAATATCCAAATCTTCATTCAAGTACTCAATTTGTGGCAATTGAACTAACTGAATAGCTGTTTCATTGAGGATATCGGAAAAACTAATGTGTCTACACGAGATATCGTCAAAATTAAATTTTTAGTAATTATTAATTAGAGCTGTGAGAATGATCCGAAGCATTGCCAATTATATTGATATAAAAATCATCCGTTGCCCGAGAGTTAAAGTAGCCTCGATCGTAAGGAGATAGAAATGAAAAATTATGAAGTTTAGGAAGGTCGCGTAGAAAAGTGCACGTTGCACGTTGCAAGGAAAAGTGCACAATGGTTTGCAGCAAGGGCGACGAGCACAGGCGAGTGCGAGCTCGGTGACTGGTGTCGATGGAGAAACTAGCGATGATGTGGGGCAACGAAGGGTAACAATAATTCCAGGACGGGCGCAAACACCCGCGCCGTGCCGTGCCGCGTCGAGATCACACGCGGCACGTGATTCCACGTGCTTTTGCACGTGCTAAGTGTAGCCGGCCAGGCCAAGGAACAGAACGATCGAGAGAGAAAGAGAGTCACGCTCTCGCACACCTTTCCTCGTGCGGGTTAATACCGTCGAAGGAAAAGCATGACCGAGTCACGTGCATGCGTCAGTCACTCGACTCGATTCACGCGACCGGTCGTCCTATCAATTAGCCGAGGCTTCGCACAATAAGGCGATTTTCTCGAAAATCCTGGCCCGAAAAGCATTTTCGAATTACTCTAACATCTTGACATTACTTCCACACCGAAATGCCACTCGTATCGTATACAGGCGTCCCTTGACCTCTTGCTGCTCCGAAAATAATTTTTAAATGGAAGTTTTATCTGCATATTTGTGACACTTTTCTGGTTAAAACGATACTAAACACGGCGCAATTCGGATCGTACTTACTTGTTTAATTTAGGATACAGTAGAACCTCGATTATCTGAACCGATTCACTGCGGCATGATTATTCGGATAATGGAACAGCTGCTATTTCTAGGCTATTTCTACCACGCTTATATTAACTTGCCGTGTTGTTCTCGTAATCGTCAAATCTTGTAATCGAATTTTAAACCTATTCCCTCAGTCCAATCTTGCTGAAATTTTGTATACACACTTGCTTCCGATGACAATAAGAGTAGAAAACAAAATTTATAAAAAAAAACTTTTTAAAATGCACTAAAAAGGAGAAAATAATTTTTTGCCTGGTTCTCCATAAAATACCGAATCCAGTTAAACGATTAATAATATTTTTCCCTAAAATTTTAAGCACTTAGTCCAAAATTTCTTCTGTTATAAAATTAGTATCGGAATAGGCAGAAAAATTTAATATAAATTCAAATAAAATCGTGACATTAGTGACTACAAAAATAAAAGCGTGGCGCGCTAAACTAAATTGACGTAATCTTCGTGGGCGCTCCACGCTTTTATTTTTATAGTCACTGATGCCATGATTTTATTTAAATTTATGTTAAATTTCTCTATCTATTCCGACACTAATTTTATAACAGAAGAAGTTTTGAACTAATTGCTTAAAATTTTGGGGAAAAATATTATTAATCATTTAACTGGATTCGGTATTTTATGGAGAACTAGGAAAAAATTTATTTCCTCCTTTTTTAGTGCATTTTAATGTAAGCGTGGTTTCTAAAAAGTTTTTTTTATATATTTTATTTTTACTGATTTATACAATGAATTATTCTGGGAGTAAATTCGCATAGTTGTGTACACAGTGGTTATTTGAAATTAATTACAACTTTATTATGGATTACCTTTAATGTTCGACTCGACTGCGATTTTTCGTTGCGCTTGACCTAGGTACGACTGGTCCTAATATTTTTCTGGGCGATTAGCGAAACATACTCCTTATATACTGTTTTTGCGCAAGCTCAGCTAACACGCGGACGCCGCGCGAAGGGGATGTGGGGTCGGGGGGGGGGGGGGCGGGGTCGATCTTCTTACGTCTATACACACATATACAAATGTATATGTATCTGTTAGATTAAATTGTTTACACGTGAATTTTTTACGCATAGAATTCAGATATCATCAGTTCGGATAATCGAGGACCTGAAATAAAAACCAGGTCGGTAGGTTTAATTGTTACTTGAGTTATCGTTGGGTTTCATTGAAGCGATTAGGTAGAATATATGTAGAAACCAATTACGCACTTTCTACTGAATCGTACTGCATCCGATACACGCGTAACGTTAAATATGACCGCACTCGCGAAGTACAGCTGAACACGCTACCGAGTGGTGGTATAGAAATCGCGAGTATTAGTTCAATATTTGTGCGAACCGAAATCCGTATGACTAATTTGTAGTCAATCACGAACAAGGAACTGAACTAAATGTGTCAAAGAGAGCGTGTGGACGAGGCATCGGTGCAGTAAATTATTAGTGAAATCAAGTTACACGCATAACTAAACGCGCGGAAGTGAATTTACCATACATGAGCCTTCAACGCTCTGGATATGCAAATTTGTTGCTACTATTGCTCGCTTACGACAGCTACAGATCTCCAAGGTTACGAGTACAGCAAGGTTATCTTTCAGTATTAATTTATCCGTTGCGCGTTTCTGCTCGAATAATTGCAGGCGGACCTGTTAATTATTTTCCGGCCAGTTTCGAACCGATTGTGCCTTACACAACGTTCGCTTTCTGCGGGTGTCTCAGTGTTCGGATACCAACGCATTCGGGTGATCAACACTCTTGAATAAAATCAATAAATTGACAAAAATATTTACCAAACCAACCGCGAATAGTTTATTATAACTAGACAGCGGATTTTATGCATTTCCGACAAAAATGAATAGCTGTAATTTAAAACAATAAAATTATTTGAAGAATTTAAAAATATTGTTGTATTATTAGATCGTTCGGAAAGTCATTTCGTTCTCTCAACGGAAAATGAAAGCCAATTTTTTACCATTCAGAATAAGTTTTGTGAGATTTTGTTCTGGGAAATTTTAAATTGATTAATTAAGTTTAAATTAATTTTTAATGGTCTCTTGCGATTTTTCAGGCATCTTAAAGACTCCGTGCTCGTAGAATTTCTGTTTTCTATTAGCAAAAACTTCAGTTATACACGACTTCTTACTCTTAAACTCTCCTTAAATAGCACACAATTTTTTCTTTCGTGCACTCCATATTTACCCTCGCGGTAATAAAAAAGCAAAAGGTGACGGAATCTTGTAACATCTTGCAAAAGAATGTTTGAAATGGTAGAAAGCACTACAAGGCAGTAATTAAGTAATAACAAATGGAAACATTGCCATCTGTACACGAAAAACGAAATTACTTTCCGAACGACCTATAGTTTCTATCAATTAGGCATATTAAGAAAGAAAATCAATTTCTATCTCACTGCAGTTCGTTGCAATACAGGTAGAGAATTTTTATTTTGTATAAAAATCCGCTGTCTAATTATAACTGTGGATAGCTGTGCGTTTATCTTCTACAAAGGTTTCTTAGATTCAAGTTCAAAATTTGATAGAATTTCATTGTCTACAGAAGTATGTGTAGTCAAGGAAAATTATTTTTACGAAAATTACATCATATCTAGTAACATAAATGATTAATATATGTCACAATGATATCACATGATTGCAGACATACTTTCTAAAATTGATTACAGGATATTTAATTTATTTTTGTTTTCCATTAATGTCAGTTCCAATGTACAATTTTCAATTGTACGGCAATTTCAAAAAACGAATGGTACCGTCTTCTGTGCATAAACATCCTTGGTTCTATTCAGAGTAATGTGGTGTTCATAGCAATCTGTCGTGCGTGCTAAAGCGATCATAGTTCTTGACATTGTGTAGAAAGTTGATTGAGAAAGCAGCAGTATCTTCGTGTTATCAACTTTCCAAAGCTAGTCCGATAAACGCTGATATAGGTTAATTTATCGTGGATTGACGGCATAAGTTACTCATGCGTGTCACATAACTGTCAGTAAAATATTTCCGACCACTTTTCTGCTATAGTTCATATTCCTTAATTCTTTCGTTAAGCCTTGTCGAGTATGCGTTCACACGTTCGGATTTTTGTTTGCACATACGTTCCCTTGTGTTTGCAAATTTATGAAATTCGCACACCATACATGTAAATGCGTGTTCCCCAGTGCATTGTATGCTTTTGGAAACGGCGATTGCCTCACCGCGAAAAATAATTAGAATTGCAAAATTGCCAGGCATGCGCAGCGTTCAATTAGTTCCCCCGTTATAGTACCAAAAACGATTACACGAGCTCTGTCGTAAGAAAGCTATTCTTCCTGTTCGTGCTTTCGTGACTCAAACGCTGTTTCCTGCACATGGGATCTTTCGAGCACGCAGCAATAGCAACCGGCCGGGACAAGTGTGTTGATTTAAACATTAACTTTCTACAGCGTAGCGAATGTTGAAGGAATTGACGTGACTGAAGGATTTGCAAATAGATTAACGTGTGTATTGATTATAGGACGCGAAAGAAAGCCTCGCAGGATCTCGTAAATTAAATTCCTCCGAGCAATTGAAATTGGTAGAATGCGGATTTTATGCATCTGTCAACCTAAAAATATGAGTAGGTGTAATTTGAAACAGTAAAAATACTAGAAGGATTTAAAAATATTGGTACATTTTTTTAAACCTATTAAACGTATTACGAAAGAAAATGAATTTCTATTTTAGTTCAGTTCGTTGGAATTCAGATAAAAATGTTTTGTTTTCTATGAAAATCCGCTGTCTATTAAAAAATTTAAGAACTGATTTTAAAGAAGGGTCAAATGGTTGTTTTGTTATTGTCATTATACAAAAGACAACTTGGATAATAGAATTTCAAGTATAGATAAATTTTTATGAAAAAAAAACACACACATACACGCAGGAAATTATTTTACAATAGCTTCGAGTATGGTCACATTTGCAAGAAACTCGTTGCAGTAATTAAAATTTACGTACTGTGTTAATTAAGCATTTAAATTTCTGATTCGTCGAGTGCTACTTGGTACCCCTTTACTGTCACAAAATTCTAGATAGCATCTCTCCGAATGAGGATGTTCATTAACACATGCTAAATAAGCAAGATGAAGGACTGTTGGCAAATCTTTCCTTTTAATCCGAGATTCAGCGTTATTTTCAGATTCTCTGGATGATAATTCTAGAAATATGTTCTTAGGTGAGGTTCAATTATGTAACCATAAATTGCCGTGTATTTAATCGTCTGCGCGGAGAAAATAAAAGTTATGCGGCGTGAGTTAATTATTAAAGAAATACTCGCCTCATTTTCGCTTAATCCCATCTGCATCCTACGATCATAATCAAACGACTACGGAAATAAAGTCAATAAAATATGGTCATTTACGTGTTTTAATTTATGCTACTACTTAAAAAAACAATTAAGGTATATTGAAAATGATCTGATTCATTTTTTACCAGTTCTAGTCCTGTTTAACTCTTGTGCACTGCTCATTCAAATTTGTTGAATGATTTTATAAAAAACATACCACAGTACTGTGCGCATAAGACCGCACGACTGAAGTGAAAACGTCTATGCACCTCCAAGTTTACTCGAATAGCGTTTCACCTCGGAGCGTGACGGATCAGACGTATTCAAGTTTTCACTTCGTTTGTATAATAAGTAGACTGCGGATTTTATGCATTTATGACAAAAATGGGTACATATAATTCAAAGCAGTGGACATGTTAAAAATATCTAAGAACATCAATGTATTAGTTTCAACTTGTTAGGATAATTGAGCCGTTTATTTTGAAAGTTGCCCAAATCCATTTTCGAGAAAAATCAAACTAGAAATTTTTATATTTACATTTCTACGTTATCTTTTCATTCGGAAGCAAATTGTAATTAGTATATTTAAAATCACAAAGATTTTGTAAGAAGGAAATTAGCTGGTTAATAGAATGATACAAATTTTTATTTTGGAAGTGGCCTAAGTCCATTTGTCAGTTGTTTGATGTTAAGATGGTAGCCTCCAGCTGACGTATAGACCTCTAGCCTCCAGTAGAAATATTAAAGTAGCTTTAACGTGGCTAAAAATTGTTCAAACTGTGGAACGTAATGTGGAAATCATAGACTACAAATTATTAGTATCAGGACATTCGTTTTTACCGAATGACAGAGATTTTGGCGTCGTATAAATGTCATTAAAGAAAAATAATTTACTGTTTGTTAAAAGAAGAATACAATTTTCGTTTGGCTCCTGTGTCCTGCAATCAATGCAAACATTTTTTATTACCACGCTTATATTAGCATGCCGTGTCGCTGTTGTGTGCGTCAAATCTTGTAATCGAATTTTAAAACACTTCCCGATGAGCTAGAGACTTGTTCGGTATATAGTACCTGATCGCGTTCAGCGATCCCCACTCCGCGCGCCAGCGCTCCCCACTCCACTACGCGTTCCCACTTCGACTCATCCCCACTGCACTGACCCACTTCGCACAACAGTTTTATTTCGGACAATTTCGGACTCCATCAAGAGACGTCGTCTCTCGGAGTCATCCCCTCATTCTATTTCGCGTATTTCCATATCTTGCGTTTCTATATCTTACTATTTCATACCAGTATTACTATATCTTGCGTTCCATTTAGAAGGTTCCATTTTTAAAAAATACATATAGTAAAAAAAACTTTAAAAACCACGCTTATATTAAAATGCACTAAAAAGGAGAAAATATTTTTTTTAGACATTAGCGACTATAAATAAAAGCGTGGAGCGTTGAACTATATTGACGTAATTTTCGTGGACGCTCCACGCTTTTATTTATAGTCACTAATGTGTAAAAAAATTATTTTCTCCTTTTTAGTGCATTTTAATATAAGCGTGGTTTTCAAAAAGTTTTCTTTATATATTTTTTTGCATAAAGATCCGCATTCTAATGATAAGCAGTCAACATTTAAGTTGTGGGAATATTACGTATGAATGAAATTATCGAAGGTGCACTTGGGTTAGGTGGTGTAGCTATTGGCTGGTAGGATAAACGTTAAAAAAGGAAATGGAGTCCATATCCGTTTTCGGAGAGACCAGCCGGTAGCTGGATTTAATGCGCCCTGTACGAAAGCTGAAGTGAGTTCGACGCTAAATGCGCCTAGAAGGCATCGGGTGCGACAAAAAGTTCGCTACCGTTTCGGGCGAAACCGCCACATAGCAGCAACAGCGGCGATCGGTCGGTCGGTCGGTCTTGCCCGTAGCTCCGTTACAATTGTTGAGCCGCTCGGGTTCAGGTAGATCTGATTTCCGTCGAGCTATAAACCCGTTGATAGTTACTCCTTTATGCAGAATTCACGTGCACGAGAGCGTGGCAGTCGGTGCACTGTCCGATGCACGTGACGGCGGGCTCATTGCGCCGGCCGCGGTCACGTGCACGAGCCAAAGTGCTCCGTCTCGCTACGGCTCGGGAATGCACGCCTAAGATTTGTCGGCGTATCCCCTCGTGCACCGATGAAATATGCATGAATCATGTCGCACATGCATCGATTCACGTGAAATTGATTCCACGTCTTCATCGGATACAGCAAAAACCACGCGGAACCTGTAGAAAGCACCGATGCATTCCATAACTGGCGCATCGATGCATCTTTGCGCTTTCGTCACGTTTGCAAATTTACAAAGCGAACTAAAAATTTGGACATTTGCTTCGTCCCTTAGCCCTTAAATTCTTGCACTAGGACTCGAACGATTAGAACTTCCTCGTAGTTCTTAATTTTTTAATTTTGTACGTATAATTTAATTATGTACATATTAATCTGTATATAAGAATATGTTGTATATTTTCCTCATTTTTAACAATCCTCGTCAGGAATGCGTTAGATAATTCTGCCCTTCGCTGTTTCGGCAGCGCAGGCACAGATAGAAAATCTAAAAATCGTAACCTTCACTTTTTCCTTCGCAATTGCGACCAATAACAATTAAAAAACATTATTTACACATTTGTAGTAACCTAATCCTTCTAACGTTTGAACAAAAACTCAAGTTTCTAGGTCCAATTTTGAAAAAGTTATTCGTTTTTAAAAGATGTACGAATACTTTGCACACCCACTGTACGTTCATCAGGAAAAGTTAATAGAACTTTATTTTTGTCACAAGAAACCCTTTAGCCATCAACTGGAAAAGATTGTTAAGCAACTTCAACCTTGAATCACGGATCGTTTCGACGCGTAAAATTTGTTGTATTTTGTTTTTGATTCAAGAAACACTATTTCAGGATATGCATTGACAATCGAAACTCGAATATGAAAATATGAGTAGGCGTAATATTCTGGAACGAGTTCCGTGTCGTTCGGCAAGCAATAAATGCGGCACTACATAGACTTTTTTCAGATACGCGGTGAGAGAACATGAATGCGGTGGTTCGTAAGCGGGCACAGTTGAATTCTCGCATGCTTTGTTTTTTTTTCATCACGCAAATCTTTAAACGTATACGCGCCTATAAAATGCGTATGTGTTTATCTAAACCGCCACGGTCCATCGACGTTCTAGATCGGTTAATATTGTTAGCCCGAACCATTTTCTAGGTCAGCCATACCCAGTATCTAATAAGCAATTACGTTTATTGACCACTTATAAACCACAGAACGCTCGACCAGGAATGCAGTTCTATTTTGCCACCTTGAATTCAACCAGCGCTGTTCACGGCCCGACATATTTGATTTATAAGAGACAAGTGCTGACACTCGGGTTTCATATGAAGAGGTTTAACGTTTTTCACTTCTTACATTGGATTCTTAATCGAGGAT
The DNA here is from genome assembly GCA_028455765.1 of Lasioglossum oenotherae. NCBI lineage: Eukaryota > Metazoa > Arthropoda > Insecta > Hymenoptera > Halictidae > Lasioglossum > Lasioglossum oenotherae. The sequence continues at coordinate 24,486,955 of CM052279.1, read as the reverse complement.
CGTAATACGCGTAGGAAGAGAAAAGTGATTGAACATTTTCCTCAACAAGACATTCTTTCTTATCAGAAATACAGATAAGGTGTCTTATCGTGTACACCTCCATCTACAAATGCCGAAAGTTTCATTGAAAAATTCGTCAAACTAAGGACATCCAATTAAATTTAAATAAAAGCGATTTTTCTTCGTGATTGAAGATTTTCATGTAGTTAGAAAAATTGTTTCACTCATCTTAAACAGTACACTGTTACGTCTGAAGGTTTAAACGATTAAAAATAACAAAATCCGACTAAATTCGAGTGATAGTTGAAGAGACAAATTTCGCATACATAATCGAATCAAAATATTTTTGGAAACCCGGTTATTTGCACGCAGCTAGATGTACGAGAGATCCCCTAAAAAAGATCACCTTTCTATTTCAAGTTACTGTAAAAGGCGAATGCAACAAGCCTGCAGGTACGGTTAAAGGCAAGTTTAAAAATGCAGGTTCCAGGTTGCAGCGGTTGCTGAACACTAGGAAGAATCGTGCGAATGCAGGAAGTCCGTGTAGACCATACTCGGTTAAGCCGCACAAGGACGAACAAGGAGATGCACGTAATCTCTCAATTTCACTCGAGCAGAGAAGCGTTATAGAATCTATCTTACGACAGTCTTTTTTTCTCATCCGAGCGAGTTGTTTCTGTAGAGTTTCCTCGCTAGGAATGGGAAACGTTCAAACGAAACCCGTCGATCGACGTCCGACCGTGTCACGAGCATTTCCTTTAACCCATGCTGGGCCTTCCACGATTTTCATAGCAATCGTGACCAAATTTAATCCTCACCATGTCCACCAATATTTATTTCGTAGTGTCCCAAAGTCTATAATTGGCAGCTGAGTTCTTTCCGAATTAGTCACTAGCATTAGCAAATTCAATGAAGTTCTGCTAGTATAATTTAATCGTTTCTGTTGAATAAAACAATTTTTATTGAACAAAATTGTCACCATACTTTACTCGAAAACAATATAATAACTATTGAGTAGCTTCAAGTTTAAATCTTCATTCTTTACTATACACTTACTTAGATATTTGTACAACGATTTTCACAGAATGTGGTTTCTCCAGGAGCTAACTTGATTTTAACTCTTGGTTAGTTATAAAATTGAATTCGCGGTCAACATTGTTCACCTCGATCTGCATGTTATATCTTGCACCGTGTAGATCAATTGAGCATTTATGATCTTTTAACCCTGCGGCGCTCTTGGCACCTTCTTCGACCTACTCACGTTTTCATTTTTACAATGGGCCACACTTCTTGTTCTTAACACTAAACCTACCACGAGAGGTCGCATGACCCATATTAGTATTTTCATTTGACAATTCTGGATATTGGAAAGGTATTTTCATGGGAATTTATTGAATATATTGGGTTGGCAAGAATGTAACTTCGGTACTTCAAGGTGAAGTAAAAAACCAAACTTTTTTATTCAAGCGATGAACGTTAACCAATAAAATATTTTCTTATTTATTCTTTTTGGCAAAAGATCATCGAACAAAAGGGAAAATATCTTATTCATTAAAGTTCATTATTTGAAGGAAAAATTGTGGTAAAAAGGCCGAAAATCTTGAAAAATTGCAATTTTTACCACTTTTGATCGTTTATAATTCGTAAACCGATTAACCAATTTCACAATACGAATCCACAAAACACATCTTTTAAATTTTCGTTATTGTCCCAGCTAAAAAAGTTGTAGAAATCAATTTTTACTATTGTTTTTCGCAATTACAAATGCATTTTTCAAAACTTATTATATGTCATTCACTAAATTAATTCTTCTAACCTTGCAGAGAAATTGAAGTCGTTTGACCCATTCATAAAACAGTTATTTTGATCTAAAATGTGTGGAATCAGTTATCATCCTTATTGTATATGTTTTGAACTTGGTAGGTTTAGTGTTGAGCAACCTCTGCTTTAGACTTGCTTCTTCAAGATCAATATTAATCCTCTTATTGCAACTAATGTAGTAAATAGGTAATAACTGCAATTGGCTGGTAAAAAGATGAAATTTAGATGAAACCCTGGGGCAAAACGAGCATTTGTCGATTTCGAATGCAATCGACACGTTGATCTCGCGGATCGAAGGATCGCCACTTCGTTTTCCAGTCATCCTTGAAGGTAAAGATGTAGTTACGCTCAGCTCGCGGCCAGTAGGCGGACAAAGAGGCAAAGACAATGAGCAACGTCTCAGGCATTCGAAAAATTCACACCCACACTCTCCGTTATCTTTGTCGCCGATTGTTTTGTTTTAACATTTCCTCCGGTAAACACGTATGTATACTTACCTACAGCCGCCGTTTAGTTGCAACACGGTCGGCGAGTCTATATGAACCTTCGGCCTCTAATGAACGGCTTTATATGGTTTTTATTTACCGTGATGTCTTACGCTCTCGCTGAATCACGTATTAACGAGCCAATGTTTAGGCGAAATCGAACATTCCGATCTCCGTGTATCATACATCGTTACACCTTTTTCGGTGATTATCAACGTGAGAGGAGTGAGTCTTCGTTGCAAAATACTTAATCCGTGATTCAATCTTCCATTTACCAATTAGGAAATTAACGGTTGTATTGATCGTGGGATAAGCGGCGAGATAAATGAGAAATCCTCGGGTGCGAAGGACTAGAGAATCGCGAAGTTGGCGATATTCAAATAACTTCGTGAAAAGGAATGATGCAGGAAGCTAATTAGGCGCGTTCTAAAGCGTGAAGTCTCAGATTTAGTGATCTTGACTTTATTATTTGCATAGATATTTTTAAATCGTGTATCTTACGTTATTCGCGCGAATGGAGGTACACTTTTTGGTTAAAGTTCTGTAAAATGGAGAGGAAAGATCGTACAGCAAGTTTCATAATATCGTTGTAAAGGGGATGCTTCGCTCTTCAACCTCATTGTGCTTTTAGTCGTGAAATAAATTTGTCAATGTCTGCGGAGACGTTTGAATTTGCAAAAGTTTCATCATCTGATAAATTCATCTCTGTCAAAAATGATTCCGATCTTTTCTTCACGGAGGTAGAACAATTTGAAGAGCGTCTCGTCATTTACAGCATCTGAGAATTTGCAGAAGCAAAGTTAAGAAACGTTAAGACTGAGAATTAAAAATTGCAGTAACCACTTGATTGGGCTTTTTAGATCCTGCAGATCCCAATGAGGTTTACTGAAACGAATTGATTGTTAAGTCGGAAGAAGGAATGGTGTCAGCACTTACGACCAGGCCAACGCGTCGATGATCATCGAACGGTTCGCATGGCCAGTGAAATGACCTGAGAACGGCCCCGTATTTTTTTTTACGCAACACACGACACATTCTTCCTGGTGAACGAAGGTAAACGCTCCCTGGCGATACCTTAACCGGTGGAAAATTGTGTCTTATTTCTCAATTAAGAAAGGTACAGTTTAAACTGTATCGCGCCGCGCTTGTTCACTTTTTACCAGCAAAGGCATTGGATATTGGGACAGTGAGAGGATGGAAGAAACTGTGAGAGGTGATGAATGCGCACGAAACGATAGGGGCGAGTCAAACAGAGAGCGAAAAAACATTCTGTGCGAGCGGTTACGTTGGTCGAAACGGCCACATAAATTCGTTGACATAGCATAAATTCGATTCTGTCGGGGCACTTGATCCGTGCACACGCGCGCGCACTGACTTTTCCCTGATCAAGGTGAATGTAAACACTTTTTGCACAATGTAGAGCACGCACGCCGGTAGCAAAGTCCTTAGAAATATTGCTCGGTAGCGTACGCACTCCCACAGAGAAAGGTAGCAAGGTAAATTGTCGCATAATTGAGCAGAGATAAAATAGTCGCGTGATTGAACTGCATTTGGGTCGTGGCAGTTGCTTTGTGACGTATGGTTTTTGTTGAAAATCTAGTAGGAGTGTACAAGAAATGAAGGTGGGTTTAAGTCATCACTTCGCTGATTTTGAACTTGATTGCTGAGTGCGGACCTTTCCAAGTTTGTGGTCGTTCTAATTTGAATATGTACGTAACCAAGGGGAACATAATGTTTAGTATCTTTGACATAATGTGCAATGTAATGTTAATTTGGTTTTGTATAGTGCAGAATATGTAAACTTCGAGGGAGTTTAAGTCATCATTTCTCTAGCTTCGCATTTGTCTACGAGATACAGTCCTCCGAATTTTCCAATTTTTCTAAGAAGACATTCCACGTGGTAAATGATTGGGAAAACTAATGTTTATAGTTGCCTTGATAAATATATTGAATAATTTAAACTGAATTCCATATGCTATTTGCGATTTATTAAAATTTTCAAAGATGAAAAAAAAATGATCTTTCAGAAATGGTCTAGTGATTGTAGTGTATATTACAAATTCCAAAATTTCAGCTTTCGTTTCACAAAATAAATGGCTCCTATTTCATCTGATTTTGTGATTTCGTTGAAGGTGCGAGTCGCTGGCCGAAAATTCATGTGGAGTAATCGTCCGCGTGCATTGACACCTCGACGATTGTTCAGGACGCATAATGAGAGAGAATGGGAGAAGGAACGCAGCGATAGTGATCTAAGAATCCGTATGCGCGAGTCGCTCGTGATTAAAGGATAAGATCTAACGGCGGTGTCCCTAGCGAGCACAATAACTGGGACCTTTCTAGCCTGCTCTTCGTCACGAGACGAAGCGGTCCCAATGCAAACGCGTCGAGATAATCACGGATACACTTGCAAGTTGCAACTGCATCGGCCGCCGCGCCGAGAGGGAAACTAGATTCCCTTGATCTTGCGCGCCGCGGCTGAATTATTCCGCGGCGAGCGACACCTTTGCAACGCGTGAAACTACAAAAATCAGCACGCTCCCATATATCGCCGTTATGTTACTACCGGATACCATTACACCCACGATTGGTTCACAGTTACGCCGTTGCATTCGAGCCGCTCCTTTCGTTCGGAACTTGTCAGTTACCGTTGGCAACGCTAACTGTCTCTCGGACGTTCGTCATCGCTACCAAGAACCAGAGTTGGGCATCAATCGATTAAAATTTTAATCAAGATTGATTGATTAATGTGTACGATTAAAAAAGTAATGATTGAAAAATCGGAGACTGATTCAATCAATTGATGAAGTTAATCGTCAATCGTTGATTAAAAGAAGAAATCATCGAAAAATCGGAGACTGATTCAATCGGTTGATAAAGTTAATCGCCATACGGTCTATCCATAAATTGTAATAAGGAGTGAGATAGAGACAGAGAGCGAAGATGGAGAATTAATAGAAATATATCTCAACAAAAACTCAGTTTGCATTTTTTTCGGTATTTATACAGTTTTGTGATTCCGTATTTAATTTGAAGTTTCAGCAGTTAATCATTAATCAATTATCTGATTGACGATTACAATTGAAAGGAATGCAATCGTTAATCGCAAATAACGGCTAAAGTAGAAATTTAATCGTTAACCGCAATTACCGACTAAACTAGGAGATTAATTGTTAATTGCGATTAACGCTTGAAGTAGAAATTTATTCGTCAATTGTTGATTAAATTTTTGCCCAACTCTGCCAGGAACCATTGGAAGATATAAGCAATTCTTCCATTAATTACTTACAAGGAGAAGTCACAGTGGGGTGGTCGATTTTAATTAAACTTTTTCTGGCGAATCTAGAGCAAGCATAAGCAGACCCATGTCGAGAAAATTCATTGTTACACTATATTTCCTATTGAAACGCGAAATTGAATATGTTATTCGAAACATGTGGCAAAGCAGTTATTCTGTAACGAATGCTCCTCGAACGAACAACGTAGAAAGTTAAAACCTAACACGTCTGAGATATCGTTCAATTATAATATAAAATGGAGCAGTTCGATCTACAGATTTCCGACCACCTGGTTGAATCGTAATTAAACTTGAACAACATAGGGAAACAAGAGCAGCTTTTGCAGAAATTAACGAGACACGCGGGCAATCGTACGCGCACACAAATTGGTACGAAAGTTCAGAGGACATGGTTACGAGCTCTTATGTTGAGATTTACGTATTTTTCATTGGTATTATTTATGCAATTTATGACCGGTTACGTGTCACGCATTAGGCTCTAGAATCCATGTTTCTTGCATGTTAGATCGAGTTTGATCGATCATAAATATAAATTTAATCGTGAAAGTGGGCATGAAAGAGCAACTTTTATTCCGAAAACCGGAACGTCAGCACGGAAAGACAGCTGGAGGAAAAAGGGGTGGAACTGCTTGCTCGATTTCATGTGGAATGGTAGTAGATTCGCGATTTTACGACACGAATATTCTACAGATCCGTTACACGTGTCTGCCTCACTATTTGCTCTCGTAAACTGTATATGTTCACGTCGAACACAAAATTTGGTCACTTATGCTTGGACTGTGGATTTTTATGCATTTATGGAGAAATTAGCTAGATGAAATGTAAAACAATAAAATATTAGAAAAGTCTTCAATGTAAAGACGCCATTAAGGGATGAAATGAATTTTTATTTAACTCCTACTTCCCACAAATGAAGCAGAACATTTTTAATTTTGCATGAAGATCCGCAGCCTACTTATGCTAGTCGAGGAAAAAGGAAACTGCGCTGTTCCCAAACGGTTATTTCACTCCCCACCACATAATTTTACCGTACACAAGAAGTACATCTCACATCACAGACAGAAAGAGATCAATCATACGACAATATTTAAAAATAATAAATGGATGAACTTTCATTCTGGAACGTACATGAGGGTTAAATAAATTGCTTAGGATTCGTGAAATTTTTGCGTGGTTGCATATTTAACGTATCAATTAATATAGCTTTGCTTAGAGTTAATGATCAGTATGATTTGCACCCCTAACCTCCAGAGGCCCCAGGGCTATCCTTATCGTTCCTATTTGTAATGGGAACGTTGCAAAGCCGACTAGGGCTTCACAGTCGTTGAAAAGTTTGGATTACGAGCGCATTTGATGAAAATTAGAGGTGCGTAGGAGTGTTCGAATCGACCTTCGCGATCTCATAGCGACAGCCGTTAAGAAAAAGAGAATCGGAGCGATCGAAGGTGCAGCAGTAGCTGCGTGGCTTCGAATCCAGTTATCCTCGGTTCTCAGGTGCTTCTAATTGGCTCGGAGGAGAATAACGACGCGACACGTAACGAGTATTGCTCACGTGAGAAGATGGTAACGCTGGTTGGCTTGCACTCGAGGCGCAACGTGCGGTGCATTCCGGCGTGCACGCTGCACGGTGTGGTGGTGTACGGTACTCCGAGACTGCGGTGATCTTTAGCAGGACGCAGTCCTTGAATCCAACAGCGAGATGCAGCGCGATGCATCGACGAAAAAGTCATTGTAATAGGTCACTCCTTCTCTCGAGCCGCCTATTACCCTGGCAAACTCTATTCGAACGTGGAAAATCCAGCGAATGCATTATTCGAGCCAGTTGCATAAATTGACGATCTCACACGTCTCTTTCTCCGAATACCGTTCGATTTCTTTCTGTTTGTGTTGTAATACATACACAGGGACAAAATAACAGTCATTCTACAATAAAATTCATTTACAAAAAGTTGATTATTATTGAAATTTAAGATATATTAATAATTGAGGAATAATGTACACAAAATATAAAGAAAAAAATTCGAAGATCAAAATTATTAAAAAATATCGGTTTTTATACTTTTTGGTTACAAATAATTATTATTTGCATTATTATTTGTATATTGTTATTAGTGTTCAAAAAATTGGATCCTCCTCGATAACTGTTGTCGACGAAGAAAAACTGTTTCGATTGCTCAAAGCAGTTATCGATGAGAGAAATCTATTTCGATCGCTCATAATAGTTATCAATGATCGAATTTCTTTTCATTTGTTCATAATAATTATTGATGAGAAAATTCATTTCGGTTGCTTATTTAATTATTGAGTTGTCTACTCTTTTTCGGGTGGAGCAAGCCTGTTGTGATATTCATTGAGAAGGTTTCGGTACAACAAGGCGAATCAACAGATCATAAGAAATTTTGATTGTAGCAATTCATTTTACGAATAAAAAATTATTAAAACAATTGATTGTCTACCATTTGAAAGTTGTACTATTTAATAATAACTATTACAAATTTCCTTCATCAATAACTGTTATGAGCGATCGAAATGAACTTCTCTCATTGATAACTGTTATGATCGAAATAAATTTCTCTCATTGATAACTGTTGTAAGTGATCGAAATGAATTTCTCTCAACGATAACATTTATCAACAAGAGAAAATATTTTCGGTTATTTATAATGCTTATTTGTAACCAATACGTTTATAGTCGAATAAATACTTGTTATTCTATGACTTTTTTCGTTTTGATTATAACAGTTATGGTGCCTGCACATATATCTTTAAAATGTATGACAATGTAAATGAAATTTGATTGGTTGATTCAAAGTGCGAATCGAGTGAAAGCCTAGTTACTCTGAATGTTTACTACCTACCTATCATTTAGAATATTTTGTATTCTGATTTCTCAAGAGGCATGCCTACGCATCAGCTGATTACCAAAAGAGGCAATAATCAATATCTCGAAAACGGGGCTTAATTCGCTAAAATGACGGGACTTTTCGACTCGTACGATTTTCTAAACCCAATATCTAGTCCTAGATTTTTGCGACACCCTGTATATCATCCGTTGACCATATGCCACGCGATACACGGATAGACGGGGTCACGAGACTCCATTTAAAAGTGCCTTGCACTTTTGCGCGACAGACCTTGAGTACAGAGCCGACTGGAATGCAATTTACCGAGCATTGTTCGTAACTCGTACTGTACTGAACTTTGTTTAAATATATGCTCGTTTCATTTGCTTCGTTTCAGCTGAGGTTACTCGTGTAACCGTTGCTTAATGGCTTAATGGAAAATGGAGGAAAAGGATTAATTTACGCGACACTGCGGGAATGCCGTGCTCTTATCGTAAGTCTCATATGTATGTCGCTTGCGATATGACATAGTTGCGAGCATACACAATGGCCATTATTCGCATTTTTTCAATAATGGAGTTTCGCAATTTTTCTAAACCGAAGCGGACGCGATACTCTTCGTGTTAGGCGATTTTGTCGATCACTCTCGTCGTTAATCTTCTGCAAACGTCTGTGTTTCATTTCGATCTTTCTTCGTCGTAAAGATGCCGACTGTAAAGTGCAGCTTCGTTCAAGCGATATAATTAACAAGCGACAAAATTAACCAGTTCACGGAAGGTTAAGAAAATATTTTAATGACGAGCCTTTTTGCCCGTGTCTTGCGTACTGCATTTTAATTCGGTTTCGCGGAATTCGTTCGGCTTTCTTGATTTCGGGGAACACGTCTATTTTTTCAACTCCTCGCGAAATGCTTCACTTCCTTTGCTGCATTTACAGCCCGAAACTCCGCGTAAAAACATTTATGCTTGAAGAACAATTTCGTTCTGGTTTAGTTAGTCTGAGATTCGACCTCTTGCTGACCAACCATAGCTCCCTTCGCTGCCAAACAAACCGTAATTAATGTATTCCGATCGTTCCCCCATTAACATTGCGTTTTTACGACTTCTAGCATCGTTAACTATAATCCGCTCCGTCTATTAAAATCATTCTAATTTGGTTTCGCGCAATCGATGCAGAAAATTCTGCACAAAGATCCACAAATGACCAATAAAAACAGGAATTCGCATGAAGATTCTATTTGTTAATCTGTTAATAAGAGACAATTCATTGCGATCTTCTGCACTTCCGTAAAATTGAAATAAAACCATTGTAAAATTTAAAGAAACGAAATGGAACAACTTTCTATTGGAAAGGATAAGACAAACATACCTAAACGAAAGTCGATACGATGAACCTTCTCGGGTGCAAGAAACATCATAATGCGATATTAGAACAAAACCATGATAAGAAGTGTGGCCGCAGAAGAGCGAAAGTAATGAAACGTATACGAAGAACGTTTCATTAGACGCGGGGAATGTAAAAGTTAATTAAACAAAACCGCGGTCGATAACGGTAGTAGGAATTGCCATGAGCGTAGAACCTTTTCGATGCGAGAGTGGTCAAATCGATACGAAAAAAGTGCAATCGTGGAAACGATCAGCTACCGTTGAATGGGAATGATTACAAGATCAGATCACGAACGCGGATTCAGTCAGTATTAAATTGAATTTACTGTGACATAGAATTAAAGTAATGACATTATAACGCCATAGGGTGCCATGTCTATGTCACCGCGCATGCAATTACCAATAGGCTGGCCGGCAGCACCTGTTTGGGCTCGTTTTATACCGGTTACGCCTGTTCCGTGCACTTCGATGAAGAGTAATACAGGTGCCACAACTGCGCGTTGTGTTCACTGAAATCGGTCATTATTGTATATTACATTATTATATACAAAATTCATTTTTTTCCAGACGTCGCACAGTGCGTCGGAATGCCCGTTTTTTTGACAAAATTCCATATATTAAAAACTGTCATATAAAAAATGTTTCAAATAAAAGTTATAGGGTATAAGGAGGAGTATATGATGATTGTATTTGTTTGGTATTGTTGTAACCTTGAGAAGCTCTATGAAGGTCACTTTTAAAATTTCATACGGTAATGTACATTTTTTATTACGTATTCTAATAGGCGAGGTTAAGACATTTTCAAAACACTACAAAAACATTATTTTTGCATAAACCGTTGTCAAGATATAAGCATCCAAATTTGGCGTACTGTCTATAGTGGTATTGATTATATGTATTACTACATGTGAAACAAAAGTCAAAATCGACTGTTTAGTAACGTGTTTATTTTCGTACGATTTTATAATATATAATAATGATAATAATAACCATTTCTCGAAAATCTGTGCGTACGTGGTTTCTGGGTGTCTTCCTAAATAAATATTTTTTTAAATTAGGGGAGCAAGCTTGAGCAGAAAATTTTTATAGAATTCGGTAAAGAATAGTCCTACGAATATTTTCTAGCAAAAATCACAAGACACGTTTTAGCTTTTTTACGAAAAGCTTAGTTAAAGTTATAAGAATTTTCGATTTCGCGTTTTAACAAACGGATCACTTTGAATCTCAATAAAAGACGATAAATAATAATTATAAAAACCGCTAGGGAGCCAAAATAACTAGTACACACCTTGAACTAAATGATCCATCGCAAATTATTCAATTTTTCGCTTTACAATACGTTGTATAATGTTTTCCCTTTATGCATGTACTTCAGGTTATAACACAACAAAAATTGACGTGTCGGATTATGACGGAAGGAACATGTTCTGTTTCAATCGATGTTCAGATTTTTTTCTGGTGAATGTGTTCATGAATAAATGATATTTTAAAAATAGATTCATGTAAACAGATATACATTTTAAAAATATTGATTTTTTGATTTATGCCCTCTTGGCCGACGCACTGTGCCTCGTTGGTTACGATTGTCGTCCGGTTTTTAATTCGGCGAGATCGAGCCGGTGTTTTATTCCAGAAACGCGTGCCCATTATTTCGAAACCAGTCTACAGCGACAGAATCAACCGACTTCTTTTTCTATCTGTAAACGCTTCCGACTGTCGCTGGTCGTGTTGCGTCGCGTGAAGTTCATCGAGCACTGTTCGTTTCGCGAGAGTTGCTGTACCTAATGGCAAGAAGCGTTCAGCGGTAGACCAGAATCGAAGGTATCCGAAATAACTCGTAAAACAGCTTTGGGTTTCGCCTTTGCCTGTCGTCGTAAGTACGACGTTTCATAAATTCAACCACAGTTTGGCCAACCGGGGAATTTCACCGCGACTTCTTGCCGGCTCGCGTGAGTCACGAATTTTTAGAAACCCACCGCGGAGAATGCGTCCTGCAAAAATCGCATTCCTCTGCACTTCGAACGATTTTAACCCTTGGCTCTCTAAAAATTGCTGTACCATTATTCAGAATGTTGTTTACATTGTTAAATATGTTGGTATCTAATCAATTACTACACATTCAAGTATTGTATGAGATATTATATCAATTTCATATCAATAAAATGAAAGAATCATATACAATGGAATTATTCTAGGTCGGGAGAAATGTTTAATTTTCAAGTTGAAGTAGCTCCGACAGCAAAGGGTTAAAATTTCAATCGACAGTCAAACGACACTACGGAACACACCCTCTTCTCCATCTTTTCATTCCTACATTCTGTATTATTTCATTTTCAAAATGTGTATGTGCTTCAGAATATTTTTACACTGTGTTAATAATTCTCACAAAAACAATGAATTGATTCAGCATGTAAAAATCACGTTTTTACCTTCTCAGAGGTAATCAAATGGAAAAGATGATTCTCAGTCACCTTCTTGAAGAAACTTTTGGAGAGACGCTATCGAGCACAGTTCTAACTGGAATTGCGATTGTTATAGACATTAAATGTTTGTTGATAAGTGGCGAATTTCTAATAATTTCTGGTCAATCGTCTTATTCGCAATCCCAGAGAACGGCCGAAGTGTTTTGCCGCAGTCGAAGACAAAAATGTAATTGCGCGGTGGAGTGTCGGTTGTCCGCCGTTTGCCGATCGACGACGGACTTTTTCGCGATCTGGTGGCCTCTTATGAAATCGCGAGGAAAATAAATAGTTAGTTTTAGTGTCCTGCACGCGGCCTCTCGGATTTGTCTCGCGTGTATAAAGCGCTTTTCGCTCGGTACGATCGGCTGACGCGATTACTCCTCGGGCTACGTTTAATTCGACTGTGATTTCGTTCGAGGCAATATTTTATCGTTCGACGACGTATCGACCGGACACGGATTCGAATCTGGATCACCGATAATTTTCCGTGGGCACTTGCCGACCACCCGATTCCAGCAGATTTGCATTCCTCCGCTCGAATCGCTTTCGAAACGCAGCTACGAAGAATAGCGTTGTGGTTTCTCCAGAAAAATGTCCAGCTTATTTCCGGATCGATTAGGATCCGCTGCTAATCAACGTTCCCGCGCAAAGACCGCGCGCCGTTCACGATCATCGGGCTCCATCTTGTTCCGCGAAACGCTTCAACAGGTTGTTGTATGTGAGGTGTCCAATTTTTAGAGAGATGCCAGTCTTAGCGACGTCATGAAATTGTTTGAATCAATGATAATTAAGAGCGAATGCGATTATAGTTGTGAATTTGATGTATTTATGATAAAAATGAGTGGATAAAATGCAAAATAGTACACCGATTTAAAGAATTTAAAAGTACTATCTATTTTTTAATTCCTTGAAATTTTAACTGAAAGAAATCAATGTCTTTAATGCAGATAATTTTTGCATGAAAATCCACAGTCGAATAATTACAGTTAACGAGACTAGTGAGAGACTAAAATATTTTAATTGCATCAGGAAACAGACCAAAACTTGCCAAACTGAAAAGAAGGAAATTTTAAAAAATTGCATTTTATAAACCGTATATCTGCCTTCGGGAGTTGATTTTGTTCGAGTCTTATAATTAAATGTTTTTGTTCGCCGGTTAATGCCAGCGCATTCGGTGTTGCACCACGTTAAACACGTTTGATACCGAACCCGGCGTTTAGAACGTGGAAATAATGAATTGCAATAACTGCAAGCCACCTGTCTGATTAAAATGAGGTTCCCCCGACGCGATATAATTGCCAAAGAATTTGCTGAACGTGTGCTAAAAATTGTATTATTTTTCTCTGTCAATCAACGAGTCATTTTGCTCGATTCGCGGTCGTCGAAGTTCAACGACTCAATAAGCGTCGAAAGACTGTAACGAGTGGCCTAACCGCCGGCCCACGTGGCTCGGTTTTATCGCGTGCCGGCGATCGGTTGTACCCGTGACGTATTTTTTTCAAAATCCGGCGTTAAACGGCAATCGTGTCGCATTATTCGCGGACAAGTAGCAAAGTGATACGAAGTGCTCACGAGGCCGTTTATGCAAATAAGGGTGTCCCGATGGTATCGTTTTAAAATCAGGTGCGCGCGAGCGCGTGCGATTTTCGCGTGTGCGCGATTATTTCGATCTCGTGCGCAGTGCGCGACCGTTACCTAATTACACGGCGCGCACCGGCTACCATGGTTCCGCGACTGACAGCAAAAATTACATTAGACGTCGTCGTCGCGATTATATTTCCAGCACGAGGACATCATTGGTCTGTTCACTCATGTTCTCGCCGGAAAACCCTTCACCGAAGTTGAAGCATGGCCTGCACGTGACGCGAGAGCACGTGTCAGTCGGCCTCACTTGTTTCCGAAAGTATTTCCCTCGCGGTTGACGGCGAGAGCCTGACTTCCATCGATCATCCAATTTTATTACTTTCGAGAAAAAAAAAACCTTTTGAAAAATTGCAATCGAATTGATTGAACCCCAAGAATCATAAATCATATTTCGTCCGATCATTTCAATTATCGAATTCGTGGGGCTGCTCGTTTATCCAAGCGATGATTAATAAAACCTGGACGATACGCAAATTGTGTAGTTCGCCTCGATGGTGTTAACCTTTTATAATTTTGTCTGTGATTAATTGACGGGCGCTTCTGGGCCGGACAAGTGTCAGAAATGTATTAAAATGTACTTACAACTCTTAAAACTTAGTAAAAAATAACTAGCAAATTTAATCACAATTCTACCTCCTTCAAAAGATAATAATATGCAGAATCATCATATGTGCATCATTATCTGCAGATAATCATGTGCAGAAATTTGTTTTCGATTAAAATACCTATATTTGCATATGTACTCTGAAGTGTACCAGGCGCACTAATTGGAATTGCAAATTCAAAACATCGTGTTCTGGACAAAGACGCTTGTACCTTACAAACTCTACATGATAAAATCGAACATTTCGTGTATAGCAATTTAATTTTACCATTTTCTAGTCTGACACAGCTATCATAAAATTGAGAAAAGTCATTGGACAAAATAGAAATTCTTTCATTAATATCTTTGTCCCCTTAACAATCTTGTTAAGCTGAAACTATAATACATTTTTTAACCCACCTACTCAGAAATCCGCAGCTCAGAAATGACAATTACATACATCTAACATTGTGCAGTTCGCATAGATTGCAGCGTCTTTGTGCACCGCTGCGCAAATCCCCGATTGCATCCGCGTCGAATTAAAAAATCCCGCTGCAAGTACAGGGTGTATAAAAAGTGATGGTCATCCGTTCTAGGGGTGAATCTACATCTCTAGAGTGGTGGACATTTGTAAAGGAAACTTGTCCCAAAATTGTTGTTAAAGTTTGTTTTTACATCAATACCTTCTATTCATCGAGAAGAGAAGAAGTTTGAACAGAAGCCATATGTCGCAAACAAATAGCTATTGAGATATAAGCTGTTAAAGATTTTGCTAAATTTGATTGTGTGGAGTTTTACGTATAGACAAAAGCCGACTAATACAGTCCTCCCGACCGTGTCGATGAGACATTTGAGAAAGGGACCTTCAATAGGCTCGTACTAAAAAATTGTCTCCCTGTCCATTCGAATCATAAATTTGAAGTTGCAAAATGTGAAAAAATACCTTATATTCATTGTTTACACATAAGAATATTAATCCTACATTATAAAATACGAATGTCAAGTATAGGTACTTACAAATGTTTCAGGATCTTCTGTTCCTCCGTCGGATCAATTGGACACTGCCATTTGCGCGAATACGTCTTATTAACGATGAAGCACAAAACACCACACCTCTCTACACCATCACTGGACACTACACAACACACTTTCAGAAATCGTGACAGCCTCTTATCATATCCGATAACAAGCAAAAGACGCATGCGAATCGGTTCCGAACTAGGGCTGTAACTTTTCCGAAGCTTCGAAGTCTTCCAAGTGCTCGAAATTAGGACTGTAACTTTCCTTCGAAGGTCGAAGATTTCGAAGCTTCGAAGCTTCGAAACTTCGAAACTTCAGAACTTCGAAGTTTCTGAAATCGAAGCTTCGAATTTTCGAAATCTTCGACCTTCGAAGGAAAGTTACAGCCCTATTCCGAACCGGCCGATTAGTTTACAACCGCCGCGCAATACGTGCGACGAACTCATCGAAGCAACGAGCGGGCTACCCTTATAAATCACGTCATTGACAACCGAAGACAATACCAAAAGGAATTTCTTTGACATTTTCCTCACTTCTCAAACTAAGGCCCTTCCGACACACCGCCGCCGTCCAAAAAAAAAACCGCAGGCGCTACATTTACCCACCTAAATCCACCCTTAACCATTCGCGAAATACCGAGGTGACAACCGCAGTATTATTTTGACCGTGGTCGGAGTACCTTCTTCCCGTTCGCTCTCACGATTTCGGTAAGTGTGTTGTGTAGTGTGCAGTGATTGTGTAGTAGTGTGGTGTTTTGTGCGTCGTTAATAAGACGTATTCGCGAAAACGGCAGTGTCCACTTGATCCGATGGAGGAACAGAAGATCCTGAATCATTTGTAAGTACCTATACATACTTGACATTCGTATTTTATAATGTATAGATTGCGGATGTTTATGCAAAATAAAAGTTGCCTGCATCGATTGCAAGAAAGGGAAACCAAATTTGACGTTATTTCTTCCCTTAATTATTTTAATAGAGGAGAAATCATATATTGATATCTCCAATTTTTCAAATTTCCCAACAATTTTGAATTTCATTTTCTCTTCTCGATGAGTAGAATGTATTGTACTTTATGATAAACTTTAACAACAATTTTCTTTGTTATAAACAATTTTGCGGCAAGTTTTTTTTTACAAATGTCCACCGTTACAGAGGTGTAGATTCACTTATAGAACGGATGACCATTACTTTTTATACACCCTGTACACGTGTAATAGACACATAGACTTGAAAGTGCGATTGTGTATCAGTCTTACGAGAACAGAAGTTTCTCACTTGGAAGAATCAGTACGTGCCAATGACTCGTACGATAATTACACCGATTATCCCAGCAGAGAGAAGCGTTGAACGAAATCGAGTTTCTCCTTGATTCCGAACGCTCGATTAAACAAATTCGATCTACCGTGCACTGTTATTTACCCGTTTTCCATTAATTGCGCTCTAATCAAGATTCTTCCTTGTTTCACTGACGTTGTCGGACGGTTTCTCTTCCTTTCCAATAAAACTTCAATATTTCTTCCGTCCATCTGCCGTCTTCCTGGTTGTTAGGTTACGAGACAGGAGCAAAGATCGACTGTAATTTACTTTGCAGACACACGAATTTATGACTCCAATGTTGCAAAACTGTGCCGACATTTTTTCTTCTTGCCGAACTTCCTCTGTAGAGCTTGGGAAAAATTAAATTCGCACTGTGTTACGTTGCAGAAATTAGTTCGACATAATAGAATTAGAAAATTGTCTGTCAGTGTGTTTAATATTGTACACACTTAAATTCTAGACATCTATTTATCATGAACGAAATTTTTGAGAGAACACTTCTGTTTGAATAATACAATGAAAAATCTGAAATTTCATATTGATATGAATTAATTATTTAATTAGATTGCAGATTTTATGCAGTTACAGTTTATCATACAAACTGAAACAATAGATCATTTCATGAAATTTGAGATTTTTTCATTTAATTATTCAAACAGTTCTCTAAAAAATTTCGTCCATGATAAATAACAGTCTAGAATATTTAAGTGTGTAGTAAATACATGTGACTATAGTAGAACGGCGCGATACTGCTGAATGCAGTAGCTCGCATTATTCCTAATGCGCAGCAGCTCTGAACTTTTCGCTGGGAGCGAAAAATCGTGTAAATGGCGGCCCACTAGAAAATGTTCGCTCGATCCAATTACAAGCTCGGGGCGTAAACAGCAGGTTGCTTCGTGCTTTACTAAATGACGTCGGTGTTTAATAACAGACTCGGTTATAACCTCTCTGTAATGTCAGCGTGTTGCGACACCGCACCACGCTCGCACAAAATTATTATCGATAGCCAACAATGGTTGATGCAATTAGAAGCGAACACGATTTCCTCAGTGAGCACAGAATGCTTCCAATTACGATCAGACTGTTAATCTCCGACGTCGTTCGCCACCGCAGAAAATTTTCGCCGAGCACAGCGCTATACATTAGGAACCATAATCGCCCGGCCAGATAATCGAGGAAACGGAAGAATTCACGATATTAATGCGATAATCGACGTGGTCCAGTGAGCGTAAACTGTTTCTGGAAGTTGCTCTTTCATTCGACGTCCAACCACGGTTGGCTAACCGCCGTAATTCGCGTTCCCCGCTTTTTTTCCCCTCGCGATTTTCATTTAATTTCTGCTCTTTTTTTTCGCGGTGTCAGAAGGTTGCCGTTTGTTCGCGAATACAGGTGGGCGGAAATTGTGCGCGTCACGCGGCGGCCGCTTGGAAACTGGTTAAATGAGTCTCGGTGTTATCGGGCTCAATTAGACATCGATTTGTTGCCTCGTGAAAATTAATTAAAAGTTCGTTGCTACCCGACCGGGAGCCGTGGACACAATGGAACGTGGCTCGGAGAGCATAATCGCTTATTAGATCAGTGACAATCAGACCGAGCTCTGGGCGATTCGTGTCCCGAGTATCAACTCTGTCGCCTCATGAGAGCATACGATATTTAACCGACTTTGATTCTTATCGATTGTTAATTATTTAGTCGAGAAACCGCGGAGCTCAGCATCTCGGAAATACCGCATCGTTCGTATGAATAAAATTATAGCAAATCTTTGAGCTAAAAGAACGGAAACGGTAGGATCTACGAAAAACGAATATCCCCTCCACTGCGGAACATACCTCGCAAGTCCTTTTCTATCATACATTTGTCGTCGAGGTGACCAAAACATAGAAATCCTTCCAGAGTTGTGCAGAGTTACAATTGAATTACTCCAGGAATTATAATTACATAGTAATTTAGTTATATTGTAATTTGTAATTCAGTTCTTCTTAAATTACAATGTAATTCGTAATTGCAGTTACAATACAATTATAAAATACTTTGTAATTAAATTACATTAATTACGAATTACGATGTAATTAGATTAAAATTAAAAATTATAGAATGATAAAGTAATAGGTAAGAAGAGGTTGAAAAATTCATGTGTAGGTTTCAAACAGAAGGAATTTATTATTTATAAATTTATGAGATATCTGAACAGAAATAACTTCTGCGTTACACATTTTTTAAATTTCAACCATAAACATGAAATAGCGTTACGTATTATGAGCGAGGACAAGGAATAGACACTACGCCGCACAGACAGCAAGCAAGTATGTATATGAAAGAAAAACATAAAAATATATCACTTCTTCAAAGTTCTGAGCTATAATTTGGAGAATTCATTTCAATTATATTGTATTTCAATTGTGTTGTATTTCAATTACACATCTGATTAATATTGTTAGTAATTAAATTAATTGAAAGGTTCGAATTATGTAATTCAGTTACGACGCAATTGAATTACTATATAATTGAAATACAATGTAATTCGATTAGCATAACTCTGAATCCTCCAATATTAATATCTACGATTCGTTCGTTATAAGTAGACTGCGGATCATCATGCAAAATAAAAAATGTTCGTATTGATTGCAGGACACAGGAGCCAAATAAAAATTGTATTCTTCTTTCAATTATATCTTATTAAGCTGAAACTAATACATTGATGTCCTTACATATTTTTAACATGTACACTGCTTTAAATTGTACTTGTCCATTTTTGTCATAAATGCATAAAATCCGCAGTCTAGTTATACGTGAACGTTTTACCTAACAGTGTCCTGAGTGGGTTAAAAATTTGTTTTCAGCTAGGCGGAGACGATTACACAACTAATGGATTTAAATCGCGTAAATGAAACGTGTGATAGTAAATCTTTGTTTCGAGTCTCGCGTCGTTAATTCAGCGATCTAGTTAAACTTTTTGCATCGCGCGCGCGCGTTTTATTGTTAGGTTCGCGGGTGTTTCGTCATTTCGCGCGGTGCCGCATTTATGGGTGCCCGCGTATTCCAGGGCCTGAAATGCTCTCCGCAGTGTCATTATTGATCGCCCGTTCGTTGCGACTGATTTGTGATTGCACCGGTCTACAGTTCGATCGCGGTTCTGGTGAAAGCTAATTTTTTACGAATAAATCATTCCACGGCAGTTTGAGCAGCAAACATTAGGAAAGGAACGGAGTAAACCAGCTTTTGTGAAATTCTGTCCAGCATTAACGTACGCCGCGCCGCGCCGCGCTTCGAGGAGTACAGCAGTACTGTCCGAGCGTTCAAACCTTGGATCAATTTGTCAGACATTATCCCTGGTGGTTCAGAACTCATGATTTTAGCCTTTCGGCTAATTTGCAAGATACGAATAATCGCGTCTTACATAAACTGACGGCTGCAATTTTGAACTGTAGACTTCAAATTGATTCACACACGAGGAAACAAACGGAATTGGGTCTGTCTCACGCCGACGACCGCTATCAGTCAATTCACTGATGCTAATAATCACATTCCTGCTAAATGATTTTCAGCTGTAACTCGAAATTGATTTGCAAGCGAGGTAACTTCGAATCGACTTTCACACGAGGAAACAAATACAATTAATTCAATCTTACAACAACGACGACTATTAGTCAGTTTCACTGCCGGTACTAATAATAACGTCCAATATAAACGACTTTGAATAATTTCGAACTGCGACTTCCAATTCATTCGCACACGGGAAACAAACGAAATTAGGCCTGTCTCACGCCGACGACCGCTATCAGTCAATTCACTGAATACTAATAATCACATTCCTGCTAAATGATTTTCAGCTGTAACTCGAAATTGATTTGCAAGCGAGGTAACTTCGAATCGACTTTCACACGAGGAAACAAATACAATTAATTCAATCTTACAACAACGACGACTATTAGTCAGTTTCACTGCCGGTACTAATAATAACGTCTAATATAAACGACTTTGAATAATTTCGAACTGTGTCTTCTAATCGATTTGCAAATCAGGAAATGGCAAAGACGGCTACAATATTCTACTGTTGCATATCTTTATGTAATCGTGAAAAAAGTCGATAAAGAGTTGTAATAAAAAGTTGTTTGAAAATCAGGTTTTTACGTTGAATTTTCTGCCAAAGGTAAAAACGTCGAAATAAAATTCGTTAAACCGTTTACGTCGATCTTACGTGTCGGTCGATCGATGAGTACGTCGAAGAAGATTTCCGCACGTCATCTGATCTCTCAATCGCGAACGTGTTTTCTCACTAGTTGATTGACAACTGTATAATTACCGGCTTGGAAGCTCGCGTTGTACGTTAGGCTCGTTTGCGCGATATCGACCCCGCCGACACGTAATGAATCTGCTCGTCCGTCGTTGCCGATTCAATGATCTCTTCTCGCTCGCGAATCCGAAGTCACGTTTTCCGCGCGAACATTCAACTCGCTATAAATGTCACAATACTCAAGAAAAAAAAGTACTATTAGCAAGGCTGACACTCCAGTCAATAAATAGATAAAATTTTCTTTCAGACGTCACGCTGAGTGCAGCGTCAGTTGTATATATTTATACATGTTCATTAATTTTAATTATATTTTAATTGTAAATACATGTTCATTAATTGTAAACGTAAATGTTAATTAATTTTTCCACCTTCTACAGTATTCATTACAGTATTATTTGCTTCTAATTTTTTGGGATCTCGATCGCAACGTTCTTCCATGGTACTCGCAGCTAGACTCACAGATCCACTCAGATATTTATCAATTGCGTGTACGTTGAACTTAAGAAACTGTAATGAGAACAAACGATTTAAGTTGAATGTTAGATAGTTTCACGAGACTAGACTGCAGATTTCTATGAAAAATAAAAATTAATATTCGGTTCAAGTTAGTCTTAATAATCTTAACGAGTTCAAAGCGATACAATAGTATTTTTAAATTCTCTATACGTTCTCACTGTTTTGTTTGATCCGTTCAATCTTGTCGTAAATGCGCCAAAAAAAATTTGGAATTAATTTTCGCTTTTGTATTAACATTCATGAAAAACTCTGTTGGGGTCACGAGGGAGCCCAGTATACCAGTTAAGCTTCTCGTGAACAGTAGCAAGAAAGTCCGGCTTAATTAATTGTGTACGGGATTATTTTTGTGAAACGTGGAATTTTTCGCTGAAAGAAATATCTGATAACTTTCTCTGTGGTGGCTGGTTATGAGACACGATTGACAGTTCATAAAACGGTAGAGAATCCAATGGGAATTCGATTGGTACATACGGGGTACGATTAGCCGGACCGAGCCCGTTCTAAATTAACTATTTCGAGCCGAACAAAAAGAGGAACTATCTCGGGCATACTTTCGCTACGACGACGACGACGGGGCAAAGCGCAAAAATAGGTAATAACGCGCGGGGTCCGATCAGTTATTTTCGAACTTATTACCCGTAATCGATTCAATTTTCTCCGTTTGGAATCCCCGGATCGGTTTCCCGGGCTCTAATAAGCCGCTGATGCACGAGGTACAAATCAGATCAGAGTGCAGAAACGTAACGCGTTCCAGTTGTCTACGAAAATTAATGTAATTACCGGCGTCGTTATTATCGCGCAACCTCTTCCTTTCCAATAATCTTCTTTTGAAATCGACGGCCATTATACATATCGTGTGCTCGACGCATATGTACTCTTTTACATTCCCTCGACGGATATTGTACAGACATACGTGTGCCTTATACATGCGCGTGTTGTGTCGTCATCTCAGGAAACAATCGGAAAATCTCGGTCTTCAATTCTTCGGCGATTCTTTCCAATCGAACGATCGTATATGAAATTTCATAAGCCGCGAATTGTGAAACACGTGGAAGGCTGAGCAATATTAATGACTCATAAGTCCTCTTTTTATTATATCAACTGAAAGTACCAATTTTCACAATTAATAAAAACAATGTGGGTCGATTCGTGTAATAAACATTGAAATTATAGTAATTTTTACCTGCACCTACCGGCTTTTTCTTTATGCTCGGCACGAACTCTCGAGTACTAGAGTTTTATGAAATAATTACGTACATAATTAAGTAATTCAAATACAATTAAATTTCCGGAGCTTTTTTTGTATATGAGGGTTAAAATATAAATCGAATATTTTCGTTATACGAGCCATTATTTTTGAAAGTGGTATAAGTCCATTTTTTCATACATCGAAATATTTAATGGTTTGCGTTTGAATTAATTTAAAAATATTGGCAAACGTTAATTAATTCGGGTGATGTTTTTAACACTATGAACCTGTTAAATTGTATTATGCAATAGTAATTATTAAAATTGTTAAAGAAAATAAACGAATTTTTCACTCCAAATGGACTTATACCGCTTTCAATAACAACATATTATAAGAAATAAAAACAAGAGGAAATTTAAGCCCATATATTTTTATAGACATTGGCTTTACTGAAATGGATTTTTAATGTAAAAAATAATAATTAAAATGAAGACATGTAAATACACGATAATCAAGTTTATTAAGAATTAATTTCAGTTATATTAAAAAAGAAGATATATATA
Organism: Lasioglossum oenotherae; assembly: GCA_028455765.1. NCBI lineage: Eukaryota > Metazoa > Arthropoda > Insecta > Hymenoptera > Halictidae > Lasioglossum > Lasioglossum oenotherae. The sequence continues at coordinate 24,463,537 of CM052279.1, read as the reverse complement.
AACAAGTGTAAAATGTAATTACTTCGTTAAGATAACTAAAAATAAAAAAATTTTAATTTTAAACTTATGTTCCCTTTACAGTTAGCATAGTGAAGTATTCATGGTAAATAGGTGGTATGCAAGGCAGTAAACTCATCATATAGCTGTCTTTCTCTCTTGTCACAGTTCTTGACGTTTTATACAGCGGCAACATAGTAATTTTGCTGAGTTGTTTGGGTCTTCCTTGTTTTTCAAATAAAAAAATTACTTTGAATGCAGCATTTTCTTCCATATTAGTTTCGTAAAAAATTTTGTGCGGTTCGTCTCTTTTAAACCTCATCCAGCATATCTTCAGCCATTTTATAATTTCTCTGTTCGTATTTTTTTTCCTGTTTGATAATGCCTCTTCTAGAGATTTTGATTGAGGCAAAATCTTGTCGTTTCATTTCATACGAAATGAAGCTATTTTTTCGGCAATTCTTTATTGTATTATAATAGTCTTGAGCAGTACACATATAAAATTGATCCTTTTTTCAACATAAATCAAACAGTAGGACTTGCGAATAATAATTGCAATTAGAAAGGTGTTTTAACTATGATTATTAGAAATGGATTTATTCCACTTTCAAAAAATATATTTTTGCGATAACATTTTATAGTTACAGTTCTTTTGATTACTTTATCAAGAAATCGTGCTCATGCTGCTATATCTTGCGAAAATTACCATTAACTCATTTTTTTCCAAAAGTGGACTCGTACCACTTAAAAAAAAACGTCTCATATGCGTAACTACTACAGTAATTTGTAGTACATTACTCCATACGGTGCAGTTCACACAGACAACATAGTTTCAGAGTCCATTTCAATAATTGACCGACATTACCTAATTAATTGTGTTTTCTTTCTAGTACGCATTCCCCGTAATGAGCGCTGACTATAGTTGCCTGAGTTCGCAAATTAGGCAAAAACCAGTGCGGCTGACGCAAGCAATTCTCTTCAAAGTTTGTCGATCGCGGAAAAACCGAGCATAAGCGCAGCGTCGTCGTCCTTGCACCGTGAAAAGTGCAGTTCCTCGCGGAGCGTATAGTTGTTGTTGAATTGCAACATTGAAAATTAGTTTTAACGAGAGCGCAACACGCATTATAGTACCGACACCGAAGTTCATATTAAGTCTTTACTCCGGAACAATTTATCAAATGCTCTCCCGCGAATTCCTCCCCGACTTTTTATTACGGTTTAACCGTCCGAAGATTGCAAAATCGTTAACATCGTTCCTTAAACGATTCGTATTTACCCGCAGTTTTTGTTGTACCGCGCAGCGTTACGTTGGTGCACTCGCGGAGCCACGTATTTATAACTCGGTTATGAGTATAAAAAGGAAACAAATCGAACAGAGCACAGTCGGAATATCTATCTATCTTTGTGTATCCTGTTGAGCAAGCCCGGTTCAATTTCTGCGAATTCTTGTCGATGATTTGTATTATTGGACTGCCGATCATTATGCAAATCCCGGTTTCCGTATTTTGTAATAGTCCGAAAGAGGTGAGAGTCCTAATTCTTCGTTTTGTAAAAATTACGAGCTGAGAGTCCCGTCTTTTTATTTTATTAGACCGCGAACTTTATGCTTCCACGAGAAAATATAAATTCATTAGAGGGATTTAAAAACGTTGTAATATTGTTCTGAACACATCGAACCTATTGAGAAATGAAATACATTTCTATTTTCCTCCAGATTGTTGTAGTCGAGGTATGTAGATAATTTTTATTTTTCCTACAAACTCGCAATCTATTTATTAATATCAATCCTTAAGTGAATTATTGAGGTCCAGCCATCAAAAGTACAGAGGCCCACTCTTTATGTTTATGATTATTTAATGTAATGTCATTGTTGATGTAAATTTTCGATAGAGACGTGTATTAATTAATATAGTAAGTAGAGCGAAGATTTTTCCACATTTACAGCAGCCACGAATGGAATATCAACTGGCGCAGCAACGATTCAATTTGTATTTGACACCTGTTTCTCGCAATCGATGTAAAACGTTTTTGTTCGGCATAATGACCTGTTTCGTCAGGATAGTATCCGAAGTCATTAATATCACCGTGATTTTTCCAATTCGTCGATTTTCCCCCTTCGATATAATGTAGAACAGGTGTTATTAAGTATTACACAGTTGTGGCATTGTCGTGCAATAAAACCGGAGTTCGCGGGAAGATGTAATTTCTCGCTTAGGAACTTAATAGAATCATGAACCTGTCCAGGCCGTTCCAGAATCAACATGATTTGCCGTGATAAAATTACGTCATACAGGCCCCATGCAACTCGTTTAAACCTGATATCCATAATTACGATATGCTGAGCATCCAGCAGCGGCTCCCGTCTAATTAATATCAATCTTGGCGGAGTCGTATCAGAGAATTGAATGTAATTAAGCTGCGTCGTTCCTGAACGAGTCTCCCATTGGCCAAGCAGAAGTGTATGCGAGTCTCTAAACTCTAAACGCGAACCGATGACCAATAAATTATTACGAAACGCGGAGTTGTTTCGCGCGCGTTGGTAATAACGCATTTTGCTTTGTGAGCCGCCGTTTGCGTTACATAGTAAACTTTTCACCCGCCAAGGCGATTCAATTAAAACTCTGATTAAAAGGTTCATATCATGAATACAGTCTCATTGTCCGCCGGTTTTGTTCCTCTACTGAGGCCATTGTAGTGCCCAAAGTGGTTTTACGTGTAATATAGTGGATACGAATAACTATACTTTAGGCTCGTACGCGGCGAGTCACAAAGTACGTGGTTGTCAAACACTTGAATTGTTCAGATAAAGGAGCATGATTTGATGCAATTTACAGTGGATCCAGGAAGTATTTAAGATCAAACGGTTTTAAATTTATTTGAACTTTGCGCAGTTTATATTAGGTGTGCAAGTATGTTCTTTCCCCTTTTTTTACAAATTCAAGATTTTATTACATTTTACGTACTTTAATCTTGTCTGGTGTGACTCCCAATCTTTCTGCCAACTCTTCTTGCGTCTGGGTTGGATTTTCGTTGGATTCCTCTAACTAACCGTCATCAAACTTTCAAATAAAAATATCCGCCTTTAAATCTTTGATACCACTTTTTGCATGTTCTGTAAGATCCAGCGTGTTCTCTCCCAGTGCCGCACAGACCATTTCAGTAGTTTCAGTAGCAAAATTGTTGCATAGGACTGGAAACTTTTAGAGCGCTTATCACGATCCTTCTTAAAACTAAAAGAACGGTCTTTCAGATCGTACCAAAATCACGAAGTAATTCGAATTCAGTCAGAAGTTATGATGGTACAGAAAAAGGGGAAGGAACTTATTTGCACACCTAGTATTATAATATCTACGCTATTAAATATATTTGTTTAATCATTTACCACGAAAGCATCTTTGTAATTTCAATAATGGAGAAATAAACAATTTGGCACCGGTCATTTGACCGTTGGTGGTAGGTTTAGTGTTAAACTACATTTTAGATCCTCGAAAAATTGCCGATACTTAAATTGTGTTCACTTCGAAAAAATAAATGTCGTGTCTACGCGTGAAAACAAATATAAAACACAAAACGACTGTAACACTAAACCTACCACCAGCGGTCAAAATGACCGGTTCCAGATATTTTATTTTACAATTATTGAAATTATAAAAATGATTTCATAAGAAATGGTTGTATAGATATCTTTGGTAGAGCACGTATTACAATAGGAATCGCACAAAGTCTAGATAAATGTACCAGTTACTTTTAAAGCTCGGTAGGATTAGTGTTAATGAAAAATTCGATGGTCTCACGATCTTTTTCTCGCGTTCATATGTAAACGATTGTTAAACTCGACAAAATCATTCGGGTAATATTCGACAATCACCATACTGTCAAAGTGTCGACACACTTCCATGGCACACCGGTGACTTATGCCAAAACGAAATCGATTTTGATCAACCGGTTCTCAGTCGCTCAGGTTTTTCGGGTCACGGGTTGTGAAATACAACGGAAGCTATAAAGCGGGATTTCAGGTCGAATATGTTTCTTTAATTAAAAATCGTTGCGTGCATGCAGCTTTCGCATGAAGTCATCGATAGGGATCGGCGGAGACTTCATCTTGCGTATCCTGTTTATTGCGTCCTGCTAAAAGCTGTGGCAGGTCATGGTTACCGGTTGGCAGAGTATTCGATCCGACGACAAATAGGCATCGAAGTATATTCGACACGCGATGGGAACGGAATTGTTATTAGTAGAAAGTGTTAGAAGACACATTCCCCCCGCACGGTGACGCGTCCAATGGCGGAAACGTTTCGTGGTATTCAAATGCTAGAATTTCTTTATCAACGCATCGGTGCGCGCTCTCGGTTGGCCAACCTCCTCTTTTGCCACTGCCACGAATTTCAGTCTTCAATTAAAGAATCCCTGAACTCTTCGTTTTCGCAACTCCTGCACGTTTTACCCCGCGACGCTGGAATTCACGAGCAGTAAAATGATTAGTAACAGTTACAACGATACGGATTTAACACAATTTTCAACAAAGGCTTCTTCACGGTTTCAGTAATTAAATAAAGAGTTACAGACAGATCAATCAATAGATTTTTTTGCTTTAACCCTTTGCACTCGGAGCTGTTTTAACTGGGAAAACAAGCATTTCTTCCGATCTAGAATATTTCCATTCCCTATGATTTTTGAAATTTTACAAATATGAAATTGGTATAATATATATATATATATATATATATATATATATATATATATATTGGTATAATATAGATATATTTAATAATGTAATCAATATTTTGAATAATGGTACATCAATTTTTAGTGGTGCCCCAGAGGGGACAACCGAAAGCGTTAATCGTTAGCGGCACACTGATCTTTGGAGCATAAGTTCGAAGTAGTTATGCAAATGCCGTTTATAAAACGGTAGATAGATGGATACACTTGCTAAAGACATTAAGAGATGCTTGTCTGTGCACGACGTATTGTTCCGACTTGTTGCGAATACTAATTCGTGTGTAAGCAGCACGATTCTCCGTCATTTCTCAACATTATCTTTCCATTGGGATCGGTAAAATTCAAAACAGATAAAGAAACAATCTGGTCAAATTTTAACTGTGTTAGACTTGTTCAATAAATTACGTTGATTTTCATGATTTCTCCAAGTAGTACTTCGGCAGTAGTTAAAGTAAATTGCTTCGTCGAGTTTGACATCAATCGGGAGTATCTAATTTTACAAAAATTTCTCTCTGCGTGTTAAATAACCACTTACGGGTTTCATAAGCGTATACAAATCTGCTGTTTAGATACAATATAACACAGGCTCCGAAGTGACATAATAACATCGTAACACCGATTAAGCGTACCGAGGCTGTTCGTGATGCAATTAAGCAACTTCCTAGTTTTATCCTGATTGTTACAAGTGGATGGATGATCGCTGCTCTTTGATGCGTTAGCTTCTTTTCCGTGCAATCAGGTTCTACACGATTATTGCATTAACGTTGCCTGGGATACACGGCAAGTTGAGCTCGTGGGTGGCCTCGTTACTCTGAAATAATCCCCCGCCAACTAAATAAACTGTTCGGGTACACTTGATTGCGAAGAAGTTTCGCAAATCGGCTAGACACCTTATTGTTTCCTTGTGAACAACCTTTAAACCATCGGCGGTTTAACAGAGCCGTTTTAAATTCGCCTTTAATGCAATTGTCTTGTTGCGACAGATCGTGCAGTTCGCGGTGGCTTCGCGTTTTCGGTTGCAAATTGCACTTCGCGAAGCGCAGCCATCCGTCTTTCACAAAACACGGGAAACATGCTCGCCACAACCGACAAACTTTACCATCGACACTTGGTTATCATATTAACGTGAATGTTTTCAGAGAAAGACCTTCTAGTTTTTCTAAAAAACAATCCCAAAGATCCAAGGCGTAATTTCTCAAGTAGAAATCTAACGATGACGAATCTGAATGCAATTAAAAATATTTAGACTCCATTTATGAAGTGGAAACTTCTTTAGGCGCACCGCGTACACAGTTGCTGACCAGTGAACGAGTCTGATGCGTCACGCAACGAGGTGAAACGTTATCCGAGTACTGGTCTGTTTTTTAAATATTTAAAATTAATCCGAGATATTCACTATATTCCAAAAAATTCAACCATAAGTGAGATGAAATATTTGGCAAATTGCGGTTCGAGGTTTGCAAGTAGTCGCTGCGTTTGACCCTGTGCACTCGGTAATTCATAAATTCCTTCCTCCGGTGACGAAATGGGACAGCGATTTTGAAGGAAGCTGGAATTCCGGTAGATTGTGAGAGTGAAGGTACGTATTAGAATTCCCGCGGCACACGATAAAATTATCTTCAAATCGAAAGCGGGTAGTAGCGTGCACTGGGCCAAGCGTCGTCGGTTGCGAAACCGAGCGCCGCGTCTCGATAAGCTCCTTTCGTGGCACAGACACAACGCAGAAGAGTGTCGCCTATTGCGGTGTTGTTGCATACAATTGCATAGGACTTGCCGTGAGCAGCCACGTCGTCGATCGTCCTACTCGGTCCTGGGACTCTGTGGTAACGGCCGTGGAAAACGCTCCGGTCCGACATTGCTACTTGTATATGCAAATCGTGGCTGGTTAACCCGACAAATCTGAACGGTGAACGAGCCAGAGAAATGTGCAGGATGTAGGAGAACCACCTGTCCGTCTCCGTGGTCCATTTCTGTCGAAAGTACCTTGAATTTACCGGGCTCGGCGATGCGTGAGAATGATCCGCCTGATAGCGGAAGCCGCTGCAAATTCGCTCGAATTAGAAACCAATCTAAATATAATAAAACAATTATCCCCTTGCACGACAACGTCCGGTTAGACTGGTGGTGAAGGTTAAAAATATTCATGCGAGATATAATTAGCTCTAGAGCTTTCTATATTATTTTAATTATTTAATTATTTTTTATCATGTGAAACTTGTGTCTCTTTTTATTCCATCTTGAGCGATGACCTTCGGGTGACCTTGAGCACGAAAAATCTGACAAAATTGTGGGATAAAAGAAAAAATGATCATGTTTCTTCGAAGAGGGGGTCCGTTAATTGCGTGTAAAATGGAGCGAACGTGTGGAAATCGCTGGTGACTATCTCCAAGAGTAGAACTCGTTCTGGCAGTCCGTAAATCGTCCAGTTTCCCGTGAATTTGTCAGCCAATGCACGAGTGGTCGGCCGCGCGAAATTTCGAAGGGATGAAATGGAGTTGATAGAGCTCGGCGGGTTCTCTGAAAAATGTTTGCGTAATTTCTGACGATTACCGGGACCGGCGAACCGCAGCGCACGCAACCATCGCTCCGGAATACCATTTCAATTCGCTTAATGCGATTACGTGCCCGCTCATCGCTCTCTCCACGTGTTACACGTCGACTTTATAATATTATTCTGGGCTGGTGCAACTGGTGGCCGTTTACGCGCTCGTCCACGAACGAGCGCACGCATCGCCGCCGCCGTGTTTACACGTGATCCGATATACGGTTTATAAGCTCGCACTACAGCGTAGGGATCCACAACGGTGCTCTAGAGGCACCATTCGAGACGAAGCTAATCAGAGTATGACGCTCGATAGTAACCATCGAGTTTTTCCCGTGAAAACTATGAAGCTCCGACCGGGAGCTGATCTCCTATTGGCGCCGTTATTCATCGGCTGGTTGTAGTCGAGTTGCGATATTCTCCGCTTTAATTAATGATGTGGATATTAATGGGAATCAACTTTCGATGAAATTGCTCGACGACTATGTTCTCCCGCGGTTTTTTCCCCTTCCGAGCCGATCTCTCAATCACGGCGATACAGTGCGCACGGGTTTCGTCACTTTTGCGCGAACGATTATGCCTAAAGAAAGTGAAAAGACACGAGGAGCGCGTGTCCTTGATTTCTACATACCCCCAATATCGCATTTCACGATTGCGCTTTTGCCGTGTTGCTCTCTTTTGTTCGACCACGCTTTGTCGTTGATCCACACGTAAACGCTCTCCCTTTTTCGATAAATACAATTTAATACTGCCTTCCATCAGAAATGCTGATCTAAATAACATTTAATTTTGGTAATAGTTGATTACATTAAAATATATGGACTTCCTTCGATCGGAAATGTTGATCTAAATACCATTTATTTTTTTTAAATTTTAGTTTAGTGATGGTTGATAACATTAACATATAAAGGGTTTTTCAATAAGGACATAACAACTTTAAGTTTAAATAAAACACTGAAAAATTGAAATATCGGGCTGAAATTTATTAGAGTTGTAGTACACATGTTACAATTATGTGTGGAATTCGATGTCGTTCGTATGACCTCCACGGGCGCGACGGCAGCAATCGATTCTTTGAATCCAATTTTCAACTACTCTCCCACACATATCAGCCGGAATGTTGGTAATTTCGTGTTCAATATTGTTCCTGAGATCGTCTAACGCCGTTGGATTTTTTCTTGTGGGGTTACCTTAAGTCGAAACTTTACACCAACCATCCAACGGCGTTAGATTAGATTTCAGGAACAATATTGAACACGAAATTACCAACATTCCGGCTGATATGTGTGGGAGAGTAGTTGAAAATTGGATTCAAAGAATAATCGATTGCTGCCGTCGCGCCCGTGGAGGTCATACGAACGACATCGAATTCCACACATAATTGTAACATGTGTACTACAACTCTAATAAATTTCAGCCCGATATTTCAATTTTTCTGTGTTTTATTTAAACTTAAAGTTGTTATGTCCTTATTGAAAAACCCTTTACATATGGACTTCCTTCCATGAGGAATGTTGATCTATATACCATTTAATTTTTTTAAAACTTAATTTTGGTAATAGTTGATCACATTAATTAAGACTTCCTTCCATCATAGATATTGATCTGAATATCATGTAATTGTTTTTTTTATTTAATTTTGTAATAGTTGATCACATTAACATATATGTATGGACTTCCTTCCATCAGAAATGTTGATCTGATTACTATTTAATTCTTTTTTAATTTAATTTTAGTAATAGTTGATCACATTAAAATATATGGACTTCCTTCCATCAGAAATGTTGATCTGATTACTATTTAATTCTTTTTTAATTTAAGTTTGGTAATAGTTGATCACTAGACTGCGGATCTTTATGAAAAATAAAAATTGTCTGCATTGATTGTAAGAAATAGAAACTAAATTGACATGATATATTGACATCTTCAAATTTTAAATTTTTCAGCAATTTTCAATGACATCTTTTCAATTTTGCTATAAATGCATAAAGATTTGCAGTCTATTGATCGCACATGAAAATATATGCGTGTTCTTCAATACGTTTGCAGTTATTCAGCAGTTAAAGCATGTTTTATTGTATAAATGATAATCCACAATCTAATTTCACTATTGAAATATATCAAAGTTCTACCTGTAATCTTCTACACCAATTTGAATTCGTTTATTAATAGTGTGCACAGTGTAATGAAGATTGGAATGCAACTTAGTGCAATCTAATCAAGCGTTAATGCACGTTTCCCTAAGAGGAGCAGGGAAAATGCATTCAAGCGCGTTGCCTCTTTTTCTATACGCCTCCTCGAAAGGAAGGTCTCGATACTATCGTTACACGACGAAGCAATGTAAACTGCCCTAATACCTGATTAAGTGATACGAAGATTATTGAGCGCGTAATTGGATGTCGCTCTCGGACGTGTTAATATGTAAAATAAGAAAGACGGCGGGAAGAAAATGGAGGGACATGTGGAACAAGGTTGTTATACTGGAATTCAGATCATGCTGTTGGTAATCGACGATGTTTACAACTTAATACATCATTGGGAATCGAGAGGTACACGGATATCATGTAAAACATTCTCACAATTAGATTAACCCCGCGACTCACGGTAGATCGGGTTAACCTTTCTCTGGCGGGGACTGATCTAATCAATATTTTAATGCATCTTTGTCTTATTCCTATTTACTACCATCTATTATTTATCTTTATCTACTATCTGTAAACAAAAATGATCAATATTGTAACCAACGTCACTGATAATCGAGAGTTCAAAACATCGACGAATTGTATAATTTTTAAAAGTAAAAGTTTAAAACTAACGGCTGAATATTATTGAAAATTTTCTTGAACATACTTCGACATCACAGCTATTACATAAAAAAGTCCCATCTAAGAGTTTCTTAAAAATAATTATTGAAATTTTTATTAACGTGCCCAAAAGCCAAAAATCTAAAATCGAATATTTTTATTTACGTAGCACGATAATGAAACTATTTTCTAAAAGAATTGCAAACTAAAATCAAGATTATACGAGTGTAGCTAATTAAATTAGTGATCTCATTTGAGACCATTAGCGTGTAAAAAGTGAGTTCGTGTGAAAAATGGAAAGTGGTTGAAATAATTCCGCCAATAGACGTATCTTTTTATGCATGAACTCCTCCGACAAAATGGCTCCGTTACGGCTGCAAATTCGCGTCGATTCGCAAGGTTGTTCGATCTCTTCCTCCCCTAAAAAGGCGTACGAACGTGAGCGTTGGAAAACTTCCTACTTAAGTCTTCCTAACCAGGTATCCGCGAAATGATTCCTAATTAAATGCCAGAAATACTTTCGCACCGCGTTGTAATGGTTCCTTTCGCTTTTCCGGTTTTCCCTGTAGAGGCTCGCCCGATTCGTAAAAGGAGAACGAACGTGCTCGGCCAGAGAAGAATTTTTTAATAAAACGAACCGAGCTCGAGATCTGCTAATACCGCGAATCAACGATACATATATTCGTTTAATCGAGTTCCACATAACAGCGTTGTGCAACGCTGAAAGCATCGTTGATCTTGAAACGAGCGAGAGCCGATTGAGTTCGTATTCGAACGATAATTGGTAACCGTGAAAAGAAATCGGAAAGCGCGGAATGCTCGTTAGCAGGAGCACTTCCTTCAGCGCTCAGGAACTAATTTGCAAACGTGACTTCTCGACCGAATACCCGAGATTCCCCTGGGGTTAGATGCCTCTTTCCTTTTTCCGCCTAACCACGCATACTTTCGAAAGTCACACCTCATAATTGCCTGTATCGGCAGTTTCGAGAACCCCTCCGAATACCAGGCTAACGAGCTTAAACGTATGCCAATCGTGGGTGAGTCCGTACAACATGCATTCGACGCACGTTTCAGCCGTACCACTGTTTTGCAAAATCACTCGCAATGTTCCCCTGTCCGATCCATGCTTGCTTGCTCGCTTGCTTCTTGTTTCCTTTCCATTCCGACTGCATTCAAGTGCAATTTTAATCCCAGCACGCTCCTCGAATGAAAATCCGCCGATACTCCATTTCCAGATCTTACGGTAACATTTTTTATTTCGAGTGTTGCACTTCGACAAACTCGTTTCATTTCTGCTCCGTTCCTGCGATTCTTTAACGTCCTCGCGATTCTTTAACGTCCTCGCGATTCTTTAACGTCCTCGCGATTGGATAACTTCTTTAAAGGACACCGTCAAAGCGAAACATTATCTTCTATTTTCAGGAAAATGAAGTTTCTACTAGAAATTTTCTACTGAACTGTTACCTCCCACAATTGATCAAATAGCGATAAGTTGAGATAATTTTTATGTAACATTAACTTTGTAGTCTACTTATTACTAGACTGTAGATTTTATGCATTCATGACTAAAAATTGGTGGATTTAATTTAAAACGGTCCATATCAATGTACTAAAATTGTTAAAGATAGGAAGAAATTTTTATACGGTTCTTTATGTCTTGTAATTGACGAAGAAAATTTTTATTTCGGGTAAAAATATTTTGTCTGTCTATTACTAAGAAGTTTGAGGATGGGGAACATATTTTTAATTCTACAGTGAACAATTTATAGTGATACAGAACAAAATACATACTACTATACAAAACAATAATTAATTATATCCATACGAAGTTTGAACTTAATTTTAAAAATCATTAAAGTTTTGTTATCGAAGATTTATTATTAAAATACAACGAAGATTTTCAAGTAACAGTTATGCATCAGCATAGAATGCATTCGTAGATCGATAATAAATTTCCCGCTAATTCGTTCCCTTCGGCTACGGTTTTACAAGATCGATAAATATGTAGTAATTATGTGAACACAATAAGACAATCACGCACGGCAAGATCGTTTTTCTCGAGTTTTCAATGAAAACGCGCGCCGCATAAACTGTGGAGTACCAGTCCAATCGAGATAATAAATAACAAAATGAAGTGAAAACACTACTGCGAGAGTTACGTATCGAATGGTAAGCTCAATAGAGTCAGTTATAAATGTAACGTATGTAGATATAAATAATTCGTTCCGCCTTTCCTTCACAAATTGCCTCATTAGAAATTTCTTGGCGGTACCTCCCCGTAAAAAGTAGGTGTATCAAAACTGCGGTAGATATTTGCTGGAATCGTAATGCGCGACCACAGTCAGCTAACCACGGTTGTAAATCTGGCGGTGCACTCTGTTGACCCCTATTCGAAACTGCAACCATTCGATGTGTGGCAACAGAGACTGTCGTTCAATTTTGTTTTTTAACATTTTCGATTGTGCCTTTTCCATTATAGTTGTCGCGACTCGAACTTCAAAGGTTTGCGAATTTCGATGAGACCATAGAATCTGTCTGATGATAACTAGACTGCGGATCTTTATGTAAAATAAAAATTGTCGGCATCGATTGCGGGAAATAGAACCCAATATGAATGTTATTTCTTCCTTTTTTCATTTTCCGAAATTTTCCAACAATTTCGAATTTCATCTACTCAATCTTGCTGTAAATGCACAAAGATCCGCAGTCTAATGGTAACACTTCCGAAAAATCGAATATTTTTATTTTCCTCAGAAGCAGATACGTTTCAAAGTGCACAGTTACATTGTTAAAGAATCATTTTTAATTCGTACTTTAAAGCTGTGTCTTTTATACACACTTATTAAAAGACATTGTCTTGTAATCTTCCTGATTGCGACAATCAACAGGGATCAAGCGACAATCAATATTTGCGTCATTGACACTAAAACAATATTTAAGGTTCAAAATGTCTAAAAATAGCTTGACATCCTCAGTGTTTTGCAGTAAAATAACGGCAAAACATGATGTTCATAAAAGGGACATTTTTTCCCCGTCGCGGAAGAAAAATCCTGGTAATTTTTGGTAGATCTCTGAAGAGGGTAGGACAACAGAAGCAATTATTATGGTAATTTTTGGTATATCTTGAAAGACAATAAAACAACACAAGCAATTAGTAAAAAACATTGTCTTGGAATCTTCCTGGGTGCGACAATCAACAGGGATCAAGCTTCAATAATTATTTGCGCCATTGACACTAAAACAATGTTTAAGGTTTGAAATGTCAAAAAATTGTTTGACTTCTTGAGTGTTACGCGAAAATAACGACAAAACATGATGTTCGTGAAAGGGACCTTGTCCCAGAAGAAAAATCCGGGTAATTTTTGGTAGATCTTGGAAGACGATAAAACAACAGAAACTGTCGCACGTATGCAATCGAGGACACCGGCGATCGGTGCACAGTGCACACGGATGCAAATGTATAAGGGAAAACGCGTTTGCGGACCCGGTTGTGGCAAAACGGTCCCTGTCGAGAACGGCGCGGCGGAAAGAAGTAGGAACAGGTAAAAGAGTAGGGAAGAATGACGAGCGCCGAGGTTTCTACGGATGCCGGGTAAAGCGAGTTCCTCATATCTCTCACCTTTTAAGCGATCCGATCTGGTGAAATAACGTCGCCGCTGGTGTCTCTTTCGTCGACCTCCTTGCGCGGCTTATGTCAGGATCAGATGGACGTTCACGAGCCCGACCAAAATGGCAGGTGAGACATTCTCCCTCTGGTCAACTCACGTAAATAAGGAGGCGCTATTTGTAACGGCTACTTTGTCAACCGCCAGTCACCTTTTCGATCGGGACATACGGCTGAAAACGGAGAAATCCGACGAGAATTCCGGGTACCGTTTCCTTTGCTGCATCCTTCCGGTTTGCTGTCATTCAAACTAAAAATGACTGTCTCATCGAACGCTATAGTTGTTCCACGATTGTGAAGCTATCAGCTTGACCCAAAAGTTCATCTCATTTTCAATTAATGCATTCAATGCAAACATAGTTCTTGTAGGGGCGTTGTTATGTAAAAACAAGCTTGGAAATCGTTAACGCACATGTTGACCGAAGTTCATACGCTAACCATTGAATAATGTTATTTCACGTAATAAATGACACCTACTTAAGGGGCTTTTCTCGGTCGAAAATTTGACTAATTTTTATGGGACTGATAAAGTAATGAAAAAACATTTTTTGAGTCCGTCATTTTTTTGACATATATCTGAAGTCTTCAAATGCAAACAAAAATTTTTATTTAATTTTGTAAATGATTTTTTATAGGGGCTTTTTTGCAAGCTCATGGAAGTCATTTTAGAAATGTTGATCTGCTGGCGTGCACTATTGCGGCTCACTGGAACGTTTGAATATAGTATTATCCTTAGAAAAAGTATGACTATGACCCCAGTATAGACTACGATTATTTAGTTCGAGCAAAAATTCACAAAATGGTGGACCTCCAAAGTTGGTGCTCTCAAAAATAACATTTTCTTCGTTAAAAAACGTTAAAAATCGAGGAAAAAATTAACCAATCTTATTTATTCTAGTCTCTATCCCGCGAAAATGTAATGTCCCCTTAAAAAAAACCTTGTAATTGCCAATGCAATCACAATAATTTCATAGAAGAGAAAAGAAAATGAATATTCATTGTATGTCTACATTTACTTTAATGTTTAAATATTGGTAGAAAAATTTGTTTGCTGTGTCAAAATATTGTCTCAGAAATGGTATACAAATAATGTGTATGTATGTGCAACATATAAATGTTGCGCGAAGCTAACAAGTTTTCTTTCCACCGTTCATGGTCGAAAAAGTGTACTGTAAGAAAATGTGGTTTCTCTAATTGCTAAATTGAATATTCGCCCTAGAACGAACCGGCGATTTCGAAGTCTGCAAATAACAGACAATTGCGAATGTTGTAAAAGAAATAGAATTCTCGAGCGTTTTTGATTAATCGTTATACCTTCTCTGTGTCGAAATTCAATTGCGGTTCAGTTCAGAATAGAATAATCAATTTTACGATCGACTTTCAGTTGAAGCGCGTTAACAAGCGTGATATTAAGACGCGATTAAGTTAAATTACTTTTCTATTAGAGTCGGCATTACTGTGTGTGTGTGCACTAAACACAAGCAAGAGAAGACAAGAAAAGTCTATCTGGATATTAAATAGTATTATCAACCTGGAAATCAACATTGTTCGTCAATCTAGCTGTTTCTTATCGAATCTTGTTCTAGTAATTTCCTATTCAATTAGGTCCTCTTTAGGAATTTATTATAGGAAAACTCAACGACGTACAGCAGAAAATCTTTTTGCATTGTATTCAAGTATGATTCAGCGTCAAAGACAAATTTTTTAAGCACACCGAGTTTAATGGCGCTTGGTGCACGTGACGTTTTAACGAACACGTTTTATGCGTCTTACAGATCATAAACTTCCTGTATCAACAGGCTAATAAATGTCATATCTTTAAAAATTTACTATAATATGGAATCATGTCCGAATGCATTGCAGAAATCTTTCACCCCTGCGTCGTTTGGTGTTTCTCTAATAAATTGCTGAAGATGGCCTGCGTTTTAGGTTAGGTGTCCTTAAATGCATCTCTGTAGTTCCAATTGCATCCGACTGCAGTGTAAACGGAAAAGACGGACTTTTTGTCGGTCTGTCCACGAAAGGATAAACGATTTGTAATAGTCAGCGCAAGACGTAATTAATCTTGTGGCTGGATGTGGTTGCAGGAACAGGAAGAGGTTTCCGTCATGTTCGTAGGTTTCAGAAAAACAGTTGAATGTTTTAGAGCAAACTCGCTCGATGCGATCGCATTCGTCGTTCGAAAATCGTCGCAAACTGGAGACGTGCACAGCGATGCACCACAGAGTGCATAAATCAAGTTCGATAGCTGCAACGAACGGCAATCTGTTTCGAAAATTAAGAAGATACTCACCGTTCGTAAATCTTCTATTGTAATAAGAGAAAGTCAAGCAGGAAGTCGAGAGAACCAGTCGACGAAAGCGCACCGGTAAACTTCAAGTTCTGTGTTACGTTGCATTTTTCTCGCGAGAATGCAGCTTACGCGTTGAGTGGTGCTTCGAAAGAACTCCGGAAGGAGTGTTTCATCGAGTAACCATTCAGAAACGAGAAATAACTTCTCCCGCAACTAACTGTATGCGCTATAAAATATTATTGCATCTCCTTTCGACGGGGTCGAAGAAATAAAAAATACTCGAACCCGCCGCGGTTGTGCATAACTTCCGCTTTCCCGGCAGAAATGCACGCCGGGGTTCAAGACACTTTGAACTTTATGACAATCGCTTGTTCTTCATCTCGGAACTTGAAATTGTTTTACTTGGGCAGCTTCGAAGTCGATTTAAGATTCTTCTTTCCTTTCTGTTCATAGCTTTCACACGTTCAGATTCTTGTATACAATCTTGAATGATAATGTTATCTTAATTGGCGTCGTTTTAATTATGAGAGAAATGTTGCGGGCAGTATCTAACTGGTTTTGAAAGGCGGACATTCTTCTTTTGAAACGGAATCTTTATGGTCGCTCATTCATAGTTATCTTGCAATTCCAATACATTTTTGCCTAAACTATTTTATCTTAATTTAGAGTTATACGTTTTGTAAATATTAGGACACTTGTGGAGGATGAAGTGGTGACAATTATTAAAGAGAGACACAACACAAAACCTGTGTATACATATGTTAGGTTGTAAAGATAGAAATGCAGGATTTTTGGTCCTTTGTTTTAATTGCAATTTCGTACCAATAAATATTTACCTTAATTTAATGAGTTATATGTTATTTTAAAGCTTGTTTTTTTTTTACGCTCTATTTAATTATGCTATCGATATTTAATTTTATCCAAATTTTTATTAAATTATATTTTATTTCAGAATGTCAAAACGCGATTTTCGCATTATTTTTTTCTATAAGTTGAACACTTCAACCTAGTTTGAACTCATAGAAAAAAATAATGCAAAAATCGCGTTTTGACATCCTGAAATAAAAGCCAAATAATTCAATAAAAATTTGAAAAAAATCAAATATCAAAAGCATAATTAAATGGAGCGTAGAACAAGCTTTAAAATGGCATATAACTCATTAAATTAAATAAATATTTTTTTTTTATTTTATTTTACGTCGCTTTTGTGAACTCCTTCCGGAATTATTTCGCGACGGGACCTACAGTTTTTATAAGGTGGGTTCCGAACCTCCTTGGGCACCACAGTTTACATGGCAAGGTAAATATTTATTGGTATAAAATTGCAATTAAAACAAAGGAACAAAAATCCTGCATTTCTTTCTTTACAACCCAATACAAACCACATGAACAGAATTATTAATAACAGTTACACGTACCAACAAATATATTTTTCTTACTGAACAACTCATTATTTCTATATATTCTTTCATTCGACGTTCATTTTGGGGAAGATGCCCCTAGATATTTGGGTCTTAATAGGACCACAAAGTGAACGACTAACAAACAAAATAGAATCTGAATAACATAACATTTCTCCACTTTTGTGGTTACAAGAGTTGGAAAACAACATGAGAGATCATGCGCGTGTACACAATCGAAGCAAATAAAAAGTCCTGTTTCCTAATCTTTAATGAAGTCTCTGCTAATTAAAACGTCATCCAACTCGATAAGAGCATACTCGCTGGGATTCCACGCGTAGCTGATATAATTACCGAGATGGTTGGCGACGCGTGTCAATATTCATAGTGATCGGTCCAGGATTAACAGGTGCACGACCCCCGGCGCTCATCGCGTCGCAATTTATCCGGTCGAATGAGTGATGAATATTCATGCACACGGTCGATCATAGATCATCGCGCCGCGGCTGATAATAAGTTTCTCGATTACCGGCCTCTCGGACCACTTCGATGAGCTCTCCGAGTGGATCGCGAACGCGAACACCGCTTTCTCCGTGCCTCGAGCGAAACCGAATATTTGTTTCGTTCGGCTTGTTATTCGCCGGAGAATATTTCGCACATTCCATGTTTCACACTTGCATGAAAAAAGACCGCTGGCCAGAGTGCAAGCTGCATAAATATGCATCCGTGTCAACAGCGAGATCGAGCATCTGAGATCCTCGAGAACCTCTTCCGCGTTTTTTTGCGGCGGCCGTGCGTTTGTGGTGCAATCGATGGTAAATTGATTTTCTTTATTTATGTGATTAGATAGACTGCCGATTTTTATGCAAAATAAAAATGTTTTGCATTCATCGTGGGAAGCAGGAGCAAAATATAAATTGATTTCATCCCTTGATGATTTATTGTATTAAAAACAGCATTAGAATATTTTTAAGTACTTATAATCTTTTACTGTTTTATATTTCACCCAGTCAATTAATTCGTAAACGCATAAAAATCCGCAGTCTAGTGATTGGCATTTATGTAATTGCAACATACTATCCAATGTGCTAAACCAGGTGCAGTTGGCTAATTAAAATATGAATTACAATCAATTTTTGAAGTGAAAACTCTTCTTCAGGCGCATCGCGCACACGATTGCTGGACAATGAATGATTCTGATCCGTCACGCATCGAGGTGAAACGCTATTCAGGTAAACTCGGGGGAGTCGAGTTTAGCCGAGCGAGCGAGAAACAGGTGTGCAATCGGGATATCAGTTTTCACTTCGGTCGTGCGGTTTTATGCGCACAGTATTGGTCCGTTTTTAAAAATAAATTTGAGGTAAAATTGTCGGAAACTTGCTCGCCGATTTCACTGACCTTGAATTATGTTGTCAAGGTCACGATTCTGAACAAAATTTCCTATTACACTTTCTATCCATTTATTTCGAAAACGGAAGAAAGATGTTTGAAGTGGTATGTCGATGGCTATCGGAGATAGTAGACATCGAATGATCACAGATGACCTTAAGCGAACTTGGAACACCCACATACTATAGACCGATGATCTCTTCTCGACGCAAAATTCACCTTGAAACCTGTGCTATCGTTCCCACCCACGCAAGAATTGCGTCATCGATGGCAGATTAGATTTTATGTCAATCTTTATCATCCTATTCCATGCTTGTTCCGTTTTCCAGCACATCAACGAAGATCAACACGCCTACTCACTTTCTTTTGCGATAATCTAGCTTTTGAAAGTGAGATACATTCTCTCATAACAGGACGCTCCTGAATGTATTATACAACTTTAATGATAAATTATTAACGTTCCCAGACCAGTATATTACTGGGTGTGTGCAAAAGTTTCAGCCCTCCTTTCAATCTTCTTTTATTCATACGAGGCATGTTACCAGTCGATAATGAGGTTAGTCATTCCGATACATCGATCAGAAAGAATAGTCCAAAAAGACGGAAGATCTTAACCATTATAATTACAAGCCCTGAACGACTGAAATTATAAACTGCTAGAAAAGCAGGCTTACCCAAGTGTGCTACTTTTTAACTGAAATATTACATAAAGCTAACTCTGATCGTAAAAATCTGTTTGTACTATTTTATAATGTTCGATCATTAACCTTTCAAGAAACATCGCACTATTTCCGTCTACAATAAAGCCTGCTGAAAAACTTCAGATTGTGCAATAGCGAGCGCGCCGTCTTTTTAAACTTATGCAAAAACTAAATGAGCCGATGGTTCTGTTTTTGTATTCGAGGCAGAACGTTACAAGGAAGCAGTTAAGCGAGCGTGAGGAATCCCAGCGAGGATAGACGTGGAAGCGTTATATCAATCAGGAAGTACTTTGCTCGCGTTTCGGGCTCGTTTCCACCAATTTCGCATTGGCAGTTGTATTAGCAAGAGCTGCGAACACGTATTCGAGCGAGAAAGGGGGCCTTGTAAAATTGGCTTGTGAAAGTAATTCGGCTGTCTTACTGCAATCGTAAGTGATCGCATACTCGATGGTTCTCCTCGGTGTTTCTCCTCGGATGGAATCAGTCGTTCAACTGACCACGACACTGGCCACCTTGGCCATGAAAGAGATGCACAACAGGTCTCCCAGGTCGTGGACCCTCAGGAATTCGTTACGTCGCGCCCAATGCCAACTCCCAGCTTGTAATCTATTCCTGGTAGAGCCTGGTGAATCATTATACCCACCGTGTTGCATAAAAAGGCTAATATTTATTAGCGGGATGTCTTCATGGCCGCTTCAACAGGGTATACTGGTTCTCCATTTTCAGAAAATCCAACTAATTATGGATAAAATGTTCATCGCTTTAATGATGAGTAAAATGTTGACCATATTAATCATGAATACAGTGTTAATAAAATGATGAACATATTAATCGTGAATACAATGTTAATAAAATGATGAACATATTAATCGTGAATACAATGTTAATAAAATGATGAACATATTAATCGCGAATAAATCGCCAATCATATTAATGATAATAAAGGGTTAATCACATTGATAATGTATGAAATGGTGTACATAATAACAATGAAAGTTAAATGTTCATGGAAATAAATTCAAATGAAATTAAGGTTTTGCTGAAGCTGGTTCCTTCACATTAAAAGTTTTATAAAAAATGTTAACACAATTGGATTAATTATGAGAGTTTAACATGTTAAACATATTAAGAGAAAAAATATATTTCTATTTCATTGCAGGTTGTTGCAATTCAGGTAGAAAATGCCTATTTTGCATGAAGCTGCGATGTCTAATTGTAAGGAAATGAAGCCTTGAATTTCCCGAAGAAAACAAATTTCAATGCAATCGGGCCAGACAATTACATTCGTGTAGAAGAATCAGAATGAACTTTCCATTCGAACCAATGCTTTAGATTTCGATCTAGATCTCGGCGGAACAGATCCGATCGGAGCCCGGTAAAAACGCCGCGTTAATTTGTCTTCCGTAACCTAATTAAACAATAGGTCTCGCGCGAGGTTGTCCGTCTTATCGCGGGATCGCGAAACAAACACGAATTAATGCACTTTCACGGCGCGGCGTCGTCCGTTGGCGCGAGCTTTCTGCGTGAAATAGAAAGTCCGCGATCGCTCGAAACGCTCATACCTATAATATAACGGCATCATGTAACGTCGGATATCGCGGATCCGACAAATGAATGAAACGAACAGCCGAAATCAAGAGCAGAGATGTATTAGTCTGTTGGCCCTAATAGACTCGAAAGCGAACCTGCCTCGTGCAGGGAATTCGTCAAACAACGTCAAACGTTGGCACGCGCATTTACTATACTCCTAACAGGCCGATAAGATCGCGCCACTTATGCTGAAACCGATTTGCGAATTAAATTGGGTTCAAGTTACGCCGACGCATTTCCCAGAAAAATATACTTAAGATAAGCTATCGAACGCCTCGCATTCGCCAACGAAAGTATGCGGACAAATTAGTTACAGCTGCGGATTTAGTCTTTACTTGACTCGATGCTATTTACTATACTCGGAAATGCTATTAAATGGATTGTTAAATCAATTCGGCGCCAGCGGATTTGTTTCGACAGAATCGGTCAAACCAGACTGCACAGTGCTGTACATGAAATATGTGGTAGTCGATGTAAAAAAATAAAAAACATTGTTTAAGAAGATGCATGTATGCATTTTTCTTAAACAACTTTTTGAGCTTATTGTATAAATGTGACTATAATACACTCGAGTTTTGTAAACCATCGAAGGGAACGCTTGTGAAAAAGGCTTGAATGAAATAATTGGTTAAATCAGTCGGGTAGTCTCGAGTTGAAATATTTTCGAGTTATGGACACGTGAAAGTATAATAAAGTCAGATATTTCGCGCGAGGCTGAAAGGCGATAGATCGTAATATCTGTTGGACGAATTAATCTGTTATACTGTCAGACAGCAACGAAACTATTGCTAAGGAGTTTATTAAATCGGCTGTAAAAATGTGAAAGTGTAGTAAACTCGAATGTGTAGTAGACTAGATCGTGAAGAATATTGTGTCAATTGAATATGACTTGTTAAACTATAATTAGGTGGACAATATTTTATATTCAAAATAGTCAGTTTTAGTGCTTGGTAGGTCTAGTGTCAACTGACCAATTGGAAGCAGCTGAGAAATCGGAGCAGAGCTCGCGTTTCTCGAAATGCATGCATATTCGGAGCGGATCCGGTGAAAGCGGCCGAAAAATGATCTGATTATCCTGCTAGGGAGATCAATCGTGGCGAACACTTTCCTTTGTTACGTTGTGTAGGTTCTTGTCGAGGTGCATGCGTGTCCCGTACACTCAATTACGTGATAGCGGCGTAAAGTAGCCTTTCTTCCTAGGGGGAGTAACAAATAGCGCGGCCGATTTTAATCAGCTCTTATTAGCACATCTTTCCGGGTCTCCGTGCTGCCTATCTACGATCCCCGATCCTTTAACAAGATATATATCCGTTGCCTATGAACCGTGAACTTTCCTCGTTCCGGTTTATTGTACGAACGTTTTCTTCGATACGACTCGTTGGTTTTCATCGGCCGCCGCGATTGTTCGCCTTTTAAAGTCAATTCCACGGTAGCGTCGCATTAATCCTCGGCATAACCAACCTCGGGATTAAGCAACTTATCTACATAATCGCTCGACTGGCGATCTTTCTTCTAATTTACATTGATTACTAGACTGTGAATCTTTAGGGTAATTTCGGGATAGATGCACCACATTTTGTTTTGCGTGTATAAAAATCTTATGAAAAAGAATTGAAAGTGTAGACAGGCATAGTTGAATTGTTTATTTAAATCTCTTTAATAAAATATAACGTTAAATGATTAACTTTTATATTAATATATTAATATACTGTTTAACAAAGGTCGCGAAAAAGTGCATCTCTCCCTAGAGTCTGGGGTTCGACGCACTCCTAATTGGGGATAGGATATTCTTTTTTTTCTCTACCACACATGTTACATAAATTAGTATACGTTGTACATGTTTCATGGAGCCATTTGAGACATTCGGTACAACAAATCCAATCTTCTTTAGATGTGCTTGAATAATAATCTTCCAAATCTTCCAAATGATTATCAGAATCTTCAAGACTGTTTATGATCTCAGTTTTAATTTATCGTTTTGTAATTACTAGAAAAAGGGATGCTCTTGACCAAAAAGACTGCCTAGTATACTTACGTAAATTACTGGGTACGTCTATCTCCAAATTGAGGGATAGAGACGCACCTATATAAAAACAAGAACCAGTACAAAAAATGTTGTCAAAACGCGATGAAAAATCGTGAAGGAGAAACTATTGTCACTATTTAAGTCGATACTGATAGTTAAAACCATACAATAAGAATGTAATAACACATTTGTACTTGCCACTTACAAAAATATCTCGTCAGGAGTTCGGAGCACCAACAAGCTTTTATGCTTTTGTTACACGTAAATGATGTGATACACGTGTTCTTCGAAACGAGGTTATTTGCATAGGTTAAAACGATGTAAGTGAAATACAGTTTAAAATCGTGCTGTATTACCTCAATAAAAACTGGTGCATTTCGCCCAATGGTGCATCTATCCCAAAATTACCCTACGCTAAATAAAAATTGTTTACATCAACGGCAAGGGACAGAAGCTACACAGGCATTTATAAATTTTTTTATAAATGCAATTTTTTTCACTGTTTAATGTTTGTAGTACTATGAGCAACATTTTATTCGCCATTAATACGATTAACACTCCATTCACTATTAACGCGATTCATATTTTGCTCACCAGAACGAAAAACGCTCGGTTTATTTGACGGAACAATTTTTGCT
Source organism: Lasioglossum oenotherae (assembly GCA_028455765.1). Taxonomy (NCBI): domain Eukaryota; kingdom Metazoa; phylum Arthropoda; class Insecta; order Hymenoptera; family Halictidae; genus Lasioglossum; species Lasioglossum oenotherae. Next base: position 24,439,771 of record CM052279.1, on the reverse strand, counting down.
AGGCGAACAAATGTTGCCAACTTTTTCCCAACATGTACAGCGAACGTGTTTCGCAACGACGTTCGAAGCTAACAACGAAAAAATCGCAGTGCAGCACAAAAGGGGAACCAGGAATCCTAACGGACACCTTTGTTATTGGCTTATTTCTTAAATAATGGCAACCTGGCCAGGCCGTAAATAACGACCGGTTTTCTGCAAATTTGCATATATATGGTGGAGCAGGGTCCACAATGGCAGGCACTTGAAACTTTAACACTCACGAAATTGTACAGCGTTGAATACCGAAGGCGTTCCGGGAAACGCTTGGTTCCGGTGGTGAATTCAAGTATCACTATAACACAAATAATTCAAATCAGCCTTTATTTAGAGGCTATTGTACAATTAATCGAAAATGCATAATAAAGAACTGAAAATGCATCGCAAAGAACTAAGTACAAGCAATGCAGTGCGATAGTATTCTTGTTTCATCACATCCATGACTTTTTAAATTGTTTCTCTAGAGGATGTTGTAAAATCAATGGAAAGTGCATCATAGTGGAATGAACCAGTTAGAAACAACGAAGATGGCTCGGTACCTTAATAACGTACCTGTATACACTGTGTCCCGGTACAGGGGGAAACAGAGAAAACAATTAGGGCAAATATTAAATTGATGCTTTCAGTTTTCCAAATTTTCGAAGTGCAAACTTCTTTTGCTGGGCAGTGAACGAGTCCAATCCGTCACGCTCCTTGGTGAAACGCTATTCGGATAAACTCGAGGAAGCCGAGTTTAGCCGAGCGTGCGTCAAATGTTAGAGCAGCGCTTGGATTTACTTACTCGCAACGGCCGAGTTTCGAAGGCTACGCCCCCCGGACGTGGCGGTCCTAGTTTGGAGCTCCTGAGCCGCGTTCCATACTCACTATTTGTGATAGTATGCCCGTTTCMKMAGACRWYGTYTSRTGAAACGGGCATACTATCACAAATAGTGAGTATGGAACGCGGCTCAGGAGCTCCAAACTAGGWCCGCCACGTCCGGGGGGGCGTAGCCTTCGAAACTCGGCCGTTGCGAGTAAGTAAATCCAAGCGTTGCTCTAACATTTGACGAACGCTCGGCTAAACTCGGCTTCCTCGAGTTTATCCGAATAGCGTTTCACCAAGGAGCGTGACGGATTGGACTCGTTCACTGCCCAGCAAAAGAAGTTTTCACTTCAAAAATTTGGAAAACTGAAAGCATCAATTTAATATTTGCTCTAATTGTTTTCTCTGTTTCCCCCTGTACCGGGACACAGTGTCAATCAGGCACGGTCTACTGACATTTGCGAACTTAATGAAATCGCCTTTCGATTCGCGTGGGATGTATCCGTGTCCAGCGTAGCCTAAAGAATTAGCACACGCGAATCTCGTGTCCGATGTGATCGGTAATGGTCGCTGACCATTGAACTTCTGATGGCAGAACCAGTATCGCCCTGCGGTTGTCCACTCTGCCAGTCAGACGACTACCAGCACACATAGGTTGTTAGAACGAAGCCGGCAGGCATGACAAATAACTGGATCATTCCGCTACCGTTAAACGTGGTGTACTGCATTTAATACCTAGCCTGTTGATATCAGCTAAAGATTGGACACCCTGGGCGTTCGTCAACTTTTTGAAAGAAGATCGTTCAGCTCTCTGGAACAAGATGTCTGTCAAGCTTCTTTCACTTCCTGCTGGCTTGGAAAACAGGCCTGGCGCACGTTATAAATCAGTCAAGGAAATACGCGCTGGCAACTCATAAATAATCCGCGCGTCGCGCTTCGAACATCGAAAGTATCCGCTGCGAATGAGCTCGTGGAAATTTCAACGCGAGCTAAACAGTTAAAAAAGGTCGATCGACTTGACATTGTGTTACAGCTGTTGCCAGATGATCTCGATCCCGAAGAAATTCATCGCGATGTACGATTAGGCTGTCGAGAATGAGTCGGAGCGACGAGAGTTCAATTCCAATGTTGCGTGTGGCTCAAGGAAAAACCGTGTACTTAAGGAATAGTTTTGTTTAAACGCGACTTTCGACGCTCTACTCGACAGTGACGAACTGCTCCCGGTAATTCATCAACTCCTGCAATTCGTGACTTCATGTCACTTTAATTACAATTTTATTTACAACTTGTTTACATACTTCAATTACGATTGTATATAGAGATCGAAGTTTGCTTCACTATACTCTCCAAGTCTGTTTTGAAAAAAAACTGCACTTCATTTTATTCTTTTGTAATATCGTAAGTTACGTTCCTTGATTATTGTACACGGCATACAGTTTTTATCATCGGTAAAGATTTATGTCTGCAGGAGAGGGTCATTTGTTAAAGTCGATATTCTTTGGGAAATTCATTCCGCTTTTTTTTTATCAGGATTAACGTTCTCCTATGGTTGTGAGGCAAGAAAACGTAAATCATATGTTTCTATCTTGATGAGAATGCTGCTTGAAATATAAATGTATGTGTTCAGTCTGAATTTGGAAAGAATATATGGATGCTCCTTGACTGTTTAGGACCAGTTTCGCCGGATTAAGACTTGTCTCTCCACTCTACTCCCCCCGCCATAACCCGGTCACGTGACGCGGTCCGTCTCGCATTGGTAGAGAGAGGGTAACTTTTTCCCCTCGATCAGAGTCAATTCTGATCTGGAGACTCTGCTTAGGACGTTTGTGTTTTGCATGATATTTTCTCTTTTTGCGCATGTCGACACAGTTAAGTGCGCAAATATCGGTAATCTGCGTCTAAACACGAATTCGACGCAGTAGAAATTCCCGTGGTAACACGTAATGTAATATTACACCTATTGTTGCACGTTCGGCGAGGTGCTTTCGAATTCGCCTGTAATGACTGTACCCCGGGGCGATCATGATAATTTGAAGTTTAAATTCCGGATCGTGTTCCCGGGGTTGCCGAGAGTGGGAAAACGCTCTCGGGGAGATTAAGAATCTTCGTGATCGTATTTGATACGTCCGTCATAAGTCGGTCTCGTCCGCTACCAGGAAGTCAGTCAGTCGCCTCACGGCGAGGAGAGAAAGTCATACGAACATCATGAGCTCTTGTAAGATTCTACTGTTCTCCGTGGAAATTATACCGATCGTTCCGTGTCTGTGACCGATGCTCTATGTCGGGCCGATCTTTTGCGAGCTCTCCGAGCCGCTGTCCGGTGATAAATCGCGGTCGCCTAAACGTCAGATCCGAGATCCTCTCTAGACGATCGGTATTGCTATAACCGATCCGTCTTCGGTCGAACACCGGAGTATCGTTTTCACTTCTGTAAACAGCGGTTAAAAATGGGACGAACCTTTATGGACCGTGTTTCGAAACAATGAAAGCGATCTGGATGTACATCGTCACATAGATCGGCGAACTCTGAGTTTATCGCGAGAGCGAATTTTTTGGGCATTGCGAAACTTGTTTAAAAAATTAGGGGACTAACTCAACGAATTAGAAATTATATTCGAACAATTAAGAATAAGGCAACGTCTGGATTCTTCTCGCGCATTTGCAGCTGCGAGAGTTGTAAAAAATGTTGCGTTTCCGATTGCCGGTCAACGTGTGAAATACGACAGTGAGTTTACCAAGAGCTAATAAAGTTCGAATACTAGACGCGGCTTACGCAACGAAATAAATGTTTCTACGCGGCCAATCTTTGTGAATTAATTTTTCAATTTATTTACCGGCCGATTAAAAAGTTACACGCGCGCGCCGCTACGATTTTCATGAATCATAGGGGAATGCGCCCAACGCTTTCGTCGATTATGTAATGATGAAATGCAACGTATTTAGTTATGGTTTAGTTATCTAATATCTAATTAAGCCCCCTAATGAAGTACGTTTGCATATAATATCGGCAAAGATTGTTATTAAAATCGGCAATGAACAGGTAAAAAAGTGTTTCGCTTGATAAGGTGTTATTTGATGACGGTGCCCCGTCGTAAATTCGCCGAAAAGAACTTAAAAAGCAATTAATAGCTCGCGCGGCTGGTTGTTAGCTGTTTAATTAAGGAGAAAGTGTCGCCGGATCCTCGTATTTCACGGGTCTAACGGAAAAATATCAAACGACACCGCGTTTCCGTGTCTTTACGTTTGATTTGATGGAAACGCTTCGAACTCATCGTTAAACAACACCTGCTCTCCTGCTATATAATTTATACTTCGTCGTTCCTACTTTTCCGGGGAGATATCGGCACGATAATTAACCGAATCGGTTCAATACAATCGTTATTATTCGCAACCAATCATTTTCTGTCTAATACGCCTCGTATTAAGTTATACGCATAATTAATAACCGAAATGAAATGCTGTTATTGCAACATTAAATCACTGAGTGCAGAATAAAGTGCAATATCGTAAATTCGATTTATTCAATTAAATTGATTATCCGCGAGTTACGCGCCCATTCGAATCCACTCGCGTTCAAGTGAATCCTAATATCGAATGTGCGAAATAAATATTTTTTACTTTATAATTACAGCCCTATATTTTCAATTAATTTAAATTCCTCAGAAATAGGTGCATGGAAGATCTCAGGATATCTCATCCACTTTTGCTTTTCCCTTAAATCTACAAATTATGTTGCATTTATAAAGTCACATTTTAATGAAATACGTTTCAATCGATTTGCAATACGTAAAAAATTGGTGCATTTTCACGAAGAAACTGGCTGGGTGAAATGTAAAACAGTAAATGATTAGAAACATCGAAAAACATTGTCATTATGAAATCATTTTTTATTTGACTCTCGCTGCCCAATGTGTGCGGAACATTTTTATTTCGCACAAAGATAAGTCGGAGAAGAATTCGATTGGTTTCGGATGTGTCCTTGGTTTTTGGGGACTTTCGAATTGACCTTGAGGAGTTCGAAATTCCGATGACGTTGCCGCGAATATCTTATTGTTAGATAAATCTGTGGACCCTGTCCGTTTGAAAGTAGAAGTTCAAGACACACGCGGAATTCAGATGTGTACCGTTGATAGCGAAAGTAACATCGAACGCATACTTTTGATGTCGAAACGTATTCTGAACCAGGTGCGCGACTTAACCACATTGCCAAGGCCAATCTCACCCGACGACAAAGAGGACAAATAAAGCGTGAATGGCAACCGAACCTGATATCGATACCGTACAATCGAACGTACGTTACTTTCATCTCGTTGATTCATTATAATCGCGCCATACTCGGATCCATATTATTCAATAACATATACGCGGAATGTACTTCCTGCCTCGTGCTAATCGGAAAATTTAGCGTGAGAAACGTGTTCTTCAACTTCGTTAATATTCCTACTTTGAGGTATGTTACAGAATTATGCAAATGAATTAATAATATAGTCAGTCTTAACCCTCGCAAGGTAAGGTCTAATAACATAAAAAGTAAGGTGGGGACTCTTAGACTCCGACAAATAAATTCCATAAATAGCCTCGTTTTTAATAAATTCGGGATAAAGAATAACACAGGATAAAAAGTAAACAAACAGACTTAATTTTATTTATATAAAAATTCTCTTCAAAAATCTGAAGCTGGGGTCTCTGCAACCCCACATTACCTTGCGAAGGTTAATTATCCTAGTTGAAACGATGGCCGCGCCGCAGTTGGACAGGTTGGGAATCTTTTTGTATTACAGTGAAGCCTTGATCTAAGAAAACGGAGACCCTAGGATCTACGAGAAACGGGTATCACCTCCATTGCGAGGCATACCCTGCGAGGGGCCAAGAAGATTCGGGGTCGGGCATATCGGTGTGCGAACCACTAATTCAATTACAGATCTTCTGTATTTTACATTATTTTTTATAGGACTTTTTCACCAACTTATTTGTGGCATTTTCCTTATTAAAATGACACTAAACACGATGTACAGTAAATTTTCTATAGATGCGAAAATTTTTGTACGATAGATGCGAAAGAGATATTCCCCCCAACTATGTGAACCACTACTACCGTGACGCGGAGAGTCGCAGTCGTCGGCACAGTTCAAACGCCAGTGCGTCATCAGAATGTAACACCAATATTTAATCTGCTTTATTTTTCATTATTTTTTTATGGAACTTTCAGCAACATATTCCTGGCATTTTTCTAATGCAAAATGATACCAAACACGATATAATTTCAACTGTATTTAGTGGTTTAATCGATGATGAGAGTTTCGAACGCAAGGAAGGACAGCGCATCAGAAAGAAAAAGACGCGGACAGTTGCCGTCGCATCGACAGGCGTGGTCTCTCTTTACACGCGCTTTCCTTCTCTACTTTCGGCTCGGTCTTCCGATCCTTCTCTACGTACGGCTCGGCTTTTGAAGCTCAAAAAATAGTACCAAATGCATTAGATGCGAAGAAATCTTCCCGAGGCCAGTCGCATCTATAGAAAATTGACTATAATTTGAATTGTATGCACAGCAGTCATACGTCATACGTCATGTATGCATACGTTATCTGATACGGAATCGGGTATAATGATATGTGTGACCCTCTACTAATCCAAATACAAAATTCTTTTTCATTCTTATCACCCGTTCGGCCATCGCGAGTTGGCTAGTCCAGTCCTGTTTCTGGTTAATTATAATTTCTTCGAGGCATTTTTTCTACAACTTCGGATTAGGTGGATGTTGCTGTTTAAAAAAATGTCTGTCTACTTTATAAACATCGTAAATTAATCTAGGCAAGTTACATAATTATATATGCAACAGTTTTGTATATCACTAAACAATGCCGTTCATTTGTAACCCTATAATTTCGAATGAAACAGTTAGTCTGACTTCGAAACATGCTCGTACGTTCGCGAAACACAGTCGACTAAACCCACAGAGTTCCAGCATGCTAACACCGACAGTTTCTTTTCCTTGTAATGAAGATTGACGTTTACTGTGGCTGTCACATTAGGAACCAGTCACATTAGACAACTTAAACACAAACTTTCAATTTTACATAAGAAATGAATAATATACAAGTCCCCGGCCGCCACTTTTAATTAAAATCTATCCGTCCAAGTCTAATTAAATCATTCCGCTAACCCAGATCTAACCCGGCCCATAACTGACGTAGGAAGAAACAAACGGAAGTACTCAATTTTATTAAACGTATGGCCGCGAAGTCAGCCGGGTGGAAAAAAAGTGACTAAATATTTTCCAACGACCGGAGTATTAATTAAGAAGTCCATAAGATTAGTTGTGGACGGCGTCTAAAACATTTCTTGCTTGGACAAGCAGCCGTTTCCGCAATTCGGTGTTCGATTTATTTACCAGCAAATCAATTCGCGAGAACCGGGAAATCTTGATCGTCGGAGGCTCGCACAGGCGGTTTCGCCAACGGGTATCGATCGTGATCCGCGACTTCTGTGTTAGGGTACGGAAACCGTGTGTGCATCCGATCATAGATAACAGACGATGTTATCCGGTGACCATCAAGAGTTATGGTTGCTTTAGCGCCGATACGGTTCACTTGATTTATCGTGCCTCAAATTCGATTCCATCCGAGAAAGTCGCCAGGGTAATTAGAAAGTATGACTCACGCGTTTCTTTACGATTATTATTGTAAAACAACGAGGCCCGCGTACCTTTCCGCGGGTTTCCGTTGCTTCATGGTGAAACCAAATCTATTAAACTATAGAACCGTTCGGTTATTAACCGGTCGAAAGTTATCGATTAGCTTTATCTCGATATATTCCTTCGCCGCGATTTTCACAAACTCCGCGGAGCCTAAGCGCGATAAACTATTGCGCAAGCGACCAACTTCTGTCCATTTGTTATACCAATAGTCCGGGCAAAGTGCTATTCCACTTTTACAAAACACTTCTACACACAGGGTGTCCTGTTTAATACAATGCTCGAGGAAATTGAAGGCGTCTCTCTTTGCCAAACGTTTGTTTCGTTGCTTACCTTCCTTGTTCGAAAGTTTTATTAAATGCTACGTACCCAATTTTGAATTATTAATCAGTTTACCAGAAACTAAACAACGAAGTGCATAAAATTATTGTAACTTGACTGTTTTTAAGTGAACTGTCGGATTATGGATGCCACATGTTTGTGACGGTGGTAGCGAACATGTTAAACATATCTAAGTGTTGTTATTGAAAAATCTACCGTTCTATTTGGCAGATTCAACATACTTTCTGTGCGAGAATTACTTGCACAGTGTTTACTGTCAGAGAAAGAAAAAAATGATTTGTAAATTCATAATGGGTAATTATGTAAGATTTGCTGGTGGGTGTGAAAGAATAGGGAAAAATTGTAATTTTATTGCATAGTAGTATCGAGTAATCAACGTTTTTGGCGCTCCGGTATCAAACGGCTCAATTAACGCCCCTTGTGGGCTAAATTATGATATTGACAGTCGGCACTCCATCTTCGGGCTCACCAAACATCGTTAATAACGTTCGAAAATGTTTCCGGATGAAAGCGAACGAACGATAGAGAGAAGAAGCGGCGAGTGAAAGAGTCGAAGTACGATCGCCGGGATTTTTCCCTTCGAGTGAAAGTTTGTGATTGGACCCTCGCGCACGCCATGATAAATTAAACGAAAGTTTAAGTCGTCACGATCCCTAGGAGACGATCGCTGCCTCGTGTGCCACGACGATACGTAAAATCGGAAGCTTAAAACAGCGTGGCAAGGCGGAGGTTTGGATACTTCCATTACGAGGAAGAAATACTGCACAAATTCTTTTATGGAACACAACTTTTACTGTCTTTTATGAATTGTTTCATTCGAAATCGAATGACACCAAAATCGACTGGAATTTATATTCTAAAAATTCACAACTCGGTCTTGTATCAATTTGGCATACTTTTACTGATTCCGAATGGGCTTCGTTTTATTAGTCTTCATATTGATCTTTTATCATTTGATCTTTTATCATTATTTCAATTTAACACCGAGGGTAAAAATTATGTTGGAAAGAAAGAGATGAATAGTTAGTATCTACTATTAGGACCTTGAATAAGTTCTCGCTGTTTCTTTTACAAAATAAAAGATTTATTTAAATTATAAGGAACAAAAACATTTCATTCAAAGTATAATATATATATAGTATAGTATATTCGAGTAATTCCTCCAACTTTTCGTCTTCAAATTTTTT